>CM076576.1:652657592-653037592 GCA_034641835.2 Pinus albicaulis | reverse complement strand
GAGAGATGGAGAGAGAGAGAGTATGTTTAGGGGTGAGATAAAGAGACAAAGATGGAGATATGGAGAGAAGGGGGAGAGAAGGAGAGAGAGGGAGAGAGGGAGGGATATAGTAACAGAGAGAGAGAGAGAGAGAGAGAGAGAGAGAGAGAGAGAGATGGGGGAAGAGAAAGGGAGGTAGGAGAGAAAGGGAGAGAGAGGAGTGATGAGAGAGAGGACTTGAGAGAGAGGAGGAGAGTGATGGGGGAAGAGGAATGGATATAGTAACAAAATTGGAGGGTGAAGAGAGAGAGAGTTAAGATAGATCTAGATTTAAGATGGATCTAGGTTGGTTATATTATAATGAATGCCTTTGTTTTATGAAGGTGTGTATAACATAACCAAACTAGATCCATATTAACTCCGAATCTGTCAAGCGTTAAGAGGGATCAAATATCTCGAGGTGAAAACCTATTTTTTAAGTGCAAAACTTGAGGAGAGGTTTTCACCTCAAGATATTTAATCCCTCTTGGTGCTTGATAGATCCAGAGCTAAGATGGATCTAGGCTGGTATATTTTGAGTTAAAATAAAGTTGTTTATATAGAAAGTTAAAGAAAGAGAAATATTGTATGTGAATTTTATGTTCATGAAAAATAATTAAACACCTTTTATAATAAAAGTGTTTTAATCCTAATAATCTTTTATTTCAATTTCTTGGAGTAGTTAAGGTAAATTTGACTTGCTCACAGAGTCAATTTATAGTTAGCAATTTTTGCCCCAGATTTTGATAACCCATACTTTTGGCCATGGTATTCTTTGTAATGTAACCTATCTAAAGGCTTAAAGACTTAATTGTTAATTTTCCTTTGGGCCATGAATGATCATTCTATTGATTTTCATACATTGCACATAGTATTATGTCCATGCTATTAAAATTTGTGCTTATGATGCATGTATTATTAGCTTTAGTGAAAAATTATCGTGAGAGAAAATATGTGTGAAAATTGTTGTTGCATGATAAGAGAGGTTTGTGGTAGAATCAATCCACTCACCAAGGTGAAGAGGTAGTAGAGACCATGCAAGGAAAGCTCATGAGATGATTAAGGTGTATATTGGTGGCCACTCACCAATTCCACTTCGACCCCACCGTTGTTTCTTTTAGTTTCCTTAATTGTAGCACAATTTACTAATTTTGGCAGTTTTTGGGTCCTAAACCTCCAGAGTCATTTTGAGGGCCTAAAAGATGTTTTTTTTTTGGGAAAACAAAGACATCAGAAAAGTGGAAGATCAGTTCATCAGTATTTTTTTGGCCTCCTCTTGGAGATTTTCAAAACATGGTATTATGATAAGAAAACAAATATTGTATGCCAAAGTTACGACCCTAGGAAGTTGAAGTTCCAACTAACCCCAAAGGGGCACATAAGATTTTGACACTCCATCTCCTAGGGTTAAGTTTTTGGAGGTTTAGGATTTCCCATTGTTTCTTAATGATAAAAATTCATTTGAGCCTCATTGCAACATAGTTCAGAAGGCATGTAGCCACCACATCTCTTCTCATAGATAAACTACCATTGCCAAATTGGCTTATTTCCATTTTACATATAACAATTTTCAGTACTTTGTTATTAATGAATTAAAGTTCTATTTTCGTTGTAGCTTTGAGTTTCAATTTTTATCTATATTTCGTTTTATTCCTGTATAAATCCAGATCATGAGAGTTCATTGAAAATGAAAGTCTGATGTTGGCTATTGAGGTTTGCATGGGTTAAAAAAGGAACTGCATAAAGGCATATTTGTTATCATTTTTATGGTGGAGGTGAATCAAATGGATATGAGGTCACAATGAAGTTTTAAAGAAAGATAAAGAGTAGTAAATGCTGGTGTGAAAATGTACTTTGAATCCCAATTTTTAGATCATAATTAAATGTTGTTTCTCAAAAACTAAGAGTTGAAAAAGTCGTTGTTGGGATGCAATTATGTAAGATGAGTTTTGAGAGGCTAATGAGAGATCATGCCAATCCATTGTCTTGGAGGACTAGTTCAAGGTATAGATAAACATGGGATGGAGATATAACAATAGAGATAGGTCACATGTACAAGAGAAGGTAGATGGAGTTGATGGCACTAAGGTTTGGTGAAGGATCTTGTGTGTTGTGGAGAGCTACAATTCAATTCGAACATCGAAAAGGTTTTTGGTCTAGGTTGTAAATACTAGCCTTAGGAAGGTTGTATTCCCCAAAATTGTTGTAAGATATGTTGTTCAGTGATAAATTTAGAATGGTAGCATGATGTCTCAAGTTGCGGAATGAACCACTATAATAGGTATGAGGGTGGCCGGTGTACTAATATGCTAGCTTGAGGTTAGCTGTTGGAGTGAGGTGATGCATAAAGTTATGAATGTCTCAAGTTGTGGAATAAACCACTTGGTGTTCCGAATTGGATCATTATATTTCTTCTCATCCATATCGATGCATCTGGAGTGGAAAAATTGGAGGAATTATCTCACGAGACTGTTTTTATCAGTGGGACCTAGTTTGGAGAAATAGGGTTTGAAAACTTCAAGGAGTGTTTTGAGGCATCAAATGATGTTTTTTTGGGGTAAAAATTTTCCACTATATCACTTCATTTTTCATGCCTTTCTACACACATATATCTTTCCAATGACACAAGAAGCGTGCTAATCGAAGTCCGTATGAAAAATTTATGCCACTCAGAAGTTGGCCACCTTTTTTTCACACCTATAGTTTGGGAGGATGTCGCGTTAGCACCCATTATTCATGGAAAAATGGCTAGCCACTTGTTTTTGATGTAAAAGACTCTAGAAGAGTCTATATTGTAACTCTAGTTAAGAGTTTATGTAGTAAAAATTAACCATTAGTAGGCTATCGGGTTGTGTTATAACCAGGCCACTGGGAGGAAGAGATATTCCATTATTTCGAGAGAATTTTGTTCCATAGTTGAGCAAAGATAGCCAGGAGAGATAGGAGGTAGAGCATATAAAGAGGATCTGTGCACTGTAGTAGCCCATGGGCCACATGCATTACTTCTTTGTACCTGCAACCATATTTCCAGACAGATAAAGAGAGTGAAGTGGCATCACATTCCAGTTAGGTTTTCTCTCGAAAGGGTTTCCCAAAGATCATATCTCGTGTCTTATGTGTGTGTGAGCTTATTTTTTTGTTCTCTATTTTTTATGTATAATTTCCATTCACATGCATGCACTAATTACAATAAAATATAGAGATCTAGAATTTTAATAAAGCTATAATAGTGTAAAATTATGGTATCTTAATATATTATTATCATATTTGTTGTGACGAACTGTCGAGTGGAATATCCATGACAGTTTAGTAATCACTTGGATAGATATTATGGTGACATGCCTACTCATATTTTAACTCGAGGGGGATGGGGGGATGTGAAATAGAAATATGTGAAATGATTGATGAATGATATATGAGAAAATATCAAGATGTGAAATGGTTGATGAACCATGTACCAAAAGAAGTATCCTAGAAAACTAGCAAATACGACAATTGGATACCCATGTATTTCGATGAATGGTGGTTACCTATGTATTTTGATGGATGACATTTTTTTATATGGAATTCAACAATGAGATTAGGACTAGGCTAATGTCCTCGACTTAAGTTTAAATAAATATTGTTAGGGTAGTTCAAGTAAAATTTACTTAGTCATAGGGTCAATTATTATTAAATAAATAAAAATATTATGCTAAGGGACTATTCATTTTTAATGAAAATGCTAGCAACCATTACACCATATATTATCATGTCATCTGCAGGAATTAAACTTATGTATATTAAATTCTAGTAAATTGTTCTAACCGCCCAAAATAAATCTAATTAACAAATAATTTTATAAATGATTTACATTTATGTTAGAAAAATTAAAAGTAATAAACGAATAATTAAATTGTATTAATTTTTAAAAGATACAATTAAATTTTAGTTATGTCAATTTGTTATATTAATTAATTTTTATTTATAAATAAATTAAATGAATATATGTTTAAAATGAAGTTCGATAAGCTGAAAAAGAATGTGTTCCTTTAAAAAAATCGTTAAACTATTATACTTATGTGAAGTGGCACTATTTTTTTTAGTTTGAATGGAATAATATTGATAAATAAAAATTTTGAAATGGTGGGAAACATGTGGTCTACTACAAAATCGATGTGTCCAATGGCCACACATTTCAATGTTGTTTTTCACTAGGGTTTGAATTTTTGTTACTATAAATTTACACTATAATTATTACATATTTATGTTGTTTTTAAAATTATGAAAGTGATATTGGTGATTGATTAATAATATGTTAGGTCTCTATATTAATATTGTAGTCCCTTATTATTGTTAATGTAGCCCCCTTATTGTTATTGTTGTATCCTTGTAACCCTCATATTGTTGTTATTATGCCCTTACATTATTATTGTTAGGTCGGCTAGGATTATATTGTGACCCCATGGACTCCTCTATACAGAAGGAGGTTTTTTCATTTCTATCATCCAAGAATTGTTCATTTATGTAATGTAAAGGAGGTTTCCCCCTCGAAGTGGCTTATTTATAAGGCGGTAATCTCTCTTTTATTCTATTTTTGGAGCTGGTTTCATAACATTTTGTATTAGAGATTTGGATTCTAGGGTTTATATGTTCCAAACAGGTCATAGTGGCATTTTTGCTAAAAAAAAATTCTACAAATGTTTAGAAGCTGAAAGTTTTACCAAAAGAGGCTAAAATCCTAAGGAACTTCGTGTAACAATTTCAAACCTTGGTTCGCAATATTTTTGGAGATATGATTTGTGGAAGTTAGGGTTTTTGAAGGCTCCTAAATTTCATCTAAAAGAGGTGGCCCTGGGATAATATTCATAACTAGCGCTCCGTGCATCGGATTGGAATTCTGTAAAAAGCAGCTAAACGACATAAAATTTGGTTTCCTGTATATAAATTTTAGAGCTGAAGGGGAAAATGGTGACACATGGCATGTAGTAAAAGTTCATTCTAATGAACCAGTCCATAATAAGGACATTGTGGGAGATTGGGCATAACTTTTTCTTGAAGCATCCAAATGAAATCAAACCTATGGCATTCGAAAGAAGATTCAAAGGGATACTACAGGACCGAATTTCAGATATTGAGTATCTAAAATCACAAAGATAATTCAGTTTCAATACTAAGCTCCTCAAAAGCAAGAAAAATGTGTGTATTTGTTTTTCAAATTGCATAAGACCTATTTGAAAAATCAGTTTGAAGTGATTTCAAGGGCATATTAAAGCATAGAGATTAGTATCGAGTTCTAAAATGACCCCCTAAAAATAATTCAACACCCATTAAGTGCTCAGAATACTCTACTATGACTCATAAAGATGAAGAAGTGCAACATGGTATATAAAAATTACAAGAGAAAGTGAACCAAATTTTGCTCTCGCAAAGAGCAAAAAAAATTGAAATGGAAGTTTTGAAGAAAGGCATGGAAGCTAAAATGGATCGTTTGAAGAAGGGCATGGAAGATAATATGCATGATTTGAAGAAAGGCATGGAAGCTAAGATGGATGGTTTAAAGAATGACATGGAATAAATGGAAGAAAAATTCGATGTTTTGAAGGAAGACATGGAAGGTTTGACGAAGTTGATACAAGAAATGATTCCTAATGGCGAAAATATAGTAGAGGAAACTCATGATGAGAAAAAATAAATGTTATTTGTGATTTCATAAACTTGAATATTGGATGGAAGACCCACCATATTCCAAAGACCGATATGAGTAAATTTGATGGCAAGGATCCCATAACATAGATACTATAGATGGAGCAATATTTTGATCTCAATAATGTGGAAAACACACAAAAGGTATGCATTGCAACCTTATATTTAGAAAAAAATACATTTGTATGGTATCGATGGCTTTTCTCTCCTAAAAAAATGTCACTTGGTCATTTTTTATGGAGGAAATTATAGCACATTATGAGGATACAAAGAGATACACTTTATTTAGCCAATTGATAAATCTCAAACAAAAAGGTCCAATGATGGAGCACATTGAGGACTTCCAAAAATTGAATATAAGGGTAAATAATATTCAAGAGGAATACATGATTGATGTCTTTATAGGGAATATAAACGATAACATCCAACATGAGGTTCGCCTTTGGGAACCTGATACATTGGAGAAGGCATTTAGGTTGGCAAGAAAATTTGAAAGAAAAATTATGGTGACAATGAAGCCTACCACTTACAACTATAAATATGGAAGTGTTGCTAATTCTAGAATCACATAACCTACAATGTTGACACCACAATAATTGGAAGAAAAAATATCAAAAGGGCTTTGCTATAGTTTTGATAGAAAATACACTAAAGTTCATAAGTGTGCTGAGAAGAAATTATTTTACATAGATTGTGAAGAGGAGGAAGAAAAGAGACAAGCAAATTCAAAAGAAGAGGATATACACCAGGAACCAACCCTAGAGGAAGAAGAAATGAATCTGACCATATCCTGTAATGTTTTGGCAGGAATTACCACTCCTCAAAAAGATAGAAAAACATATAAAGAAGAAAAAAATAACAATGCTTATTGATTTAGGTAGTACCCATAATTTTATTCATTTTAAGGTAGCCAAGGACTTGAATTGCTTCCTATACCCAGCGTAAGAGTGTCAAGTGATGGTGGAAAATGGAGGAACTATAAATTTCTCTGGAAAGTGCCATAATATCAATATAACCATTGGGGAATATGTATTTAATAGTCCAATGCATTCCATTCCAATTGGTGCTGATGATGTTGTACTATGAGTACAATGGTTACAATCTTTGCGGACGATAGTTTTTAATTTTCAATTTTTTTTATTTTTATTTTTTCGAAAGGAAAGGAAGTTGAATTACAGGGTATCGAAGGGAAGAAAGGAAAGATAATAAGCTCTAATGTCATGAAAAATCTTTTGAAGAAAGAAAAACAAGGTGTAATTTCACAATTATGCTCACTAGAAGTTCCAACATCAAAATCATCTATTTCTCTAGATCTCCAAAATGTCTTGGACAATCATTCCAAGGTGTTTGAAACTCCCAAAGGACTCCCACCTATTCGTGATCATGATCATGCTATTCATTTTATTCCAGGAAGTGTTCCCCCAAACATCAGGCCTTATAGATATCCTTATGTCCAAAAGAGCGAAATTGAACATATGATGGTAGAAATGTTAGAGGATGGTATAATTCAACCTAGTCAAAGTTCTTTCTTTGCTCCAATAGTATTAGTGCACAAGAAGGATGGATCATGGCACATGTGTATGGATTATAGGGAGCTCAATAAGCTCACTATTAAAGATAAATTTCCCATTCCCGTGATTGATGAATTATTGGATGAATTACATGGAGAAATTTATTTTACCAAGTTGTATCTTCTTTCAAGATATCATCAAATTAGAATGATATATGAGCTTCCAAACCCTAATCCCCATTCATTTATGACCATACTTCCATGCAATTTATCTCCATATAAAACTGTGCTGTGTCTCATTGATTGCGACTCCTCCATGACAACACTGTTAATTTGGTCAAACTTGACCCAGTCAAGATGTTCTAGCCCCTTTTCACACCTAAGGGTGCTTAATTAAGATGCCACTATGTTTTCCTTTTACATTGGCATTGATTTATTCATTATTAAGGAGACTTATGTACCTCCATTTTCCTCTTATTCATAAAACAAAGCAGCAAAACAAAATTTAATATTCCAACTAGCTCATGGCTAATTGGGAATATTATGGTCCTCCATTCCCAAATTTTTCTTGTCCTTAAGAAACTAACAAGGTGAGTGTTGTAACTCTTCTCCTCCACCATTTGTGAAAATATCATGTGATAATATTCCCTCATAAGCTAAGTGTCTCCCAATCCATTCCTCCATGAAATGCTCCTCAAAATTTCTCATGAGATGCAAATGATCCATTCCACAAGGTAGCAATAGATCCAATGAGACAAACATGGTCTGCCAAATGTTCTCCCTGAAACATGTAGCATAATGAACATGGATAATTTCTCTCCCAAAGGGCACATAAAATCCTCCCATCCTTCCTCCATTCATTCCCATAAATCATCAATGTATGGGATCAAAACTAAGTACATATAAATAGAAATATGCAAAAATGGAGGTGGGTCATAGTCCCACATGTGGAACCATCGCAGTAAATCTCCTGACTGCATCAGATAATGATATGGTAATTGGTTTACCCACCACCTACTTGCTGCCCAAGTATTCTCACAATGGCCGAAAAAGTGAGATATGTTTGGTGCCTTTGGAGTGCACCCACAATGATACAACATCTTCCTATATCCTCCAAGCGAGTGGCCATGTTTAGAAATGTTTATGGCCCAAATTTTTCCATGAATTTTATATGGAAGAATGATCTTCCTTGGATCAATGGCTTGGATATACATGGTAAAGGAATGCAAGTAATCATCAAATGAAACATTATGTACATAACCATGCTCCCTACCAAAATTTCTGCTCATACAAATGGGGTGGTCCATAGATAGGTCCCCCTCTCATTCCAAAAGAGGAAAGAGGTGGCTGTGATAACTCCTTCATTGAGTTATGTCTCTCTTCCAACTCCACATGGTTCATAAATATTTGAAAATGCTGATATAGTTCCTCTTCAAAGCCTTCCCAAGTGTAGCTCTCCATGATAGTGTTGTAGGCCCTCATGGAATAAGTATGGCTAAAAAGGAATTCTTCATGTGCTCTTTGTAGCAGCTTCTCCTTGAGCTTGTAGGCTCTAGATAATAATATCCTACCATGATAGTAGATGACTCCTTCTTGGACTAAATATCCCTCTTCATGTAGCTGGTCATCAACTATCATGCATGTAGAAGTATCCTTGGAATAATACACCAACTATTGGTATTTCCAATATGGATCAATCTTCCATAGTGACATCGATGATGATATATCATAAAGAACATATGTCATATGGATTCCATTCTCCTTGACATATCCCATGCCAAAGGTATATGTTGGAAGGCTGCTATCCTTCCCATGCTTCTCCTCCCACAATGCAAAATTTGGAATGAGAGTGGGTAATGATGATGATGGGAGAATTTCTCCCTCATCCTTGAGTGTACCCAAGACTCTCAACACTATATCATGGCCTCCTAATCCTCCCATTCCTCCTGGATCAATGAATGGTGCATCATGATGTGAGACATGTCTCACCAATTCTGGATTAGATGGCTTCCTAGGTTGTTTGCCACAATATAGTGATGTCTCATGGACCAATCTCATATGCATAATAGATGTGACTATCATGTCCCTGTTTCCACTGTGCAAATTCAACTCTCTTCCTTGTGTGGAAGTTTTATGATATTTTGGTACCACTCTTAATGATGCAATAGTCCCTCTAATTGGAGCAATTTCTCCATCGTCACCTCCTAGTGGTGGTGGATCATCTCCTGCTATTCCAGTGCTTTGAACCCTCTCTTTTTCTTCTTCTTCTTCCTCCTCATCATCTGAAAATACCTCTATGTAGTGTGCCTTTCCTACTGCACATTTAGGTCTTGGTGCCCATGATTCAAGGCATGTGAGGCAAAGCTTCCTTCCCCTCAAATCTCTTCGGACGTCATCATCAAGTGGTTTTTTATTTTGTATCTCCTTTGAAAGAGGAGCCTTTTCATATTTTCCCTTTGATGGAAAAGAGGGCTTGTGTTGAAAGGTTGGCTTTGATTTTAGCAAGTCATCTTGAATATCTATAGCCCTTTAAATGGAATCTTGAAGGGTAGTGGGCTTGGTAGAATTAAATAACCCATGAAGAGGTTCATCTAACCCATCAATGAACATATAGACCCTTATTGCTGCAAATAAATCAGGAATGATAACATAAAGTTTCAAAAACTCAGAAATATAAGTTTCTAGAGTACCTGATTGTTTAAGCTTTGCAAGCCCCATGAATGGTGCTTTAGGATCTCTTCTGTCAAACCTCTCCACCAAGATCCTTGTGAACTATGAATATGTAGTCACATTGGCATGAACCAATGTAGACAAGCCATGGAACCACCAATCATGTTCTTCACCCTCATGGTGCATGGTTGCTATCTTAATGGCCTCCATCTCCGGTACTTTGTTCAGCTGGAAGTAGATGTCAAGTTTCTCTACCCATGATTTGGCAATGAATTTAGATGACCCATCAAAGTTGGGTAAGAATAATATGCCCATAGTGCATTTTGGATCATGGTTTTGAATGAATCCTCCACCTCTATTGTGATGCCTGGATCTCCTATTGTCCTTGATTTGAAAAAATTCTTGAAAAATCAAGTGATCCTTGAATCTCTGAGTTTGAGACTCATACTCTATGAAATAGTCTTCAAGGGATTCTTTTTCTTAAAACCCTTCATTTCCCACTGCCAAGAATGTAGTCATTGTAGAGCATTGGGAAACTTGTTGTTGCTGCTGGTGGATCACCCCACTAATGAGAAGTGCTAGAGCCTTCACCATGTTGAAATAATTTAGGGGATTCCTTTTATCTATCCATTCTCATCTCCTTTATTTCTCTAGCGATTTCTTGCATAGCTTTGAGAAGAATATTATGAAACTCCTCTTCATCTTCTCCTCCAAATAAAGGGGTTCTACCCTTGTCTTCTTTGTGATTTGTATAATAAAAATTTTGGTGTATTCTTCTTTGATAATTCTTCTCTCTATCAGTAAGAAGATTTCCTTCTTCAGATGACATATTGGCTTTTCAAGATGCATAGGATGTGCCAAGATTATGCTCTGATACCACTGTAATATTCGCAAATGGGAAAAGCAAGAATATAGTGCAAAATGCTGGAACGATAGTGTTAAAAATCATATGAAACTAAGAGGGAAATATGGAGACCTTGTAATCATAATAAAAACAACCAAATATGAATAAGAAATGGGCTATAAGATGCACAATAATATAGAACAAGCCTCCAATGGATAAAACCCTCAAAAGAGGTGCTGCTACTATATATCAAAATTCTAGAAGACTGCTATAGTGTTGTTTAAAAGGAACTGCTACAAAAAATGAAGGTACAACTTATCATGGGCTGATATATGTCACAAAGGATAGATCTAATACAGATCTAGGCACTATATAACCTCTAATGAAGAACCCCCAAAGGGTTTTCAACAAAACACCATGTACAAGATCTCAATCAAAGCCGTAGGGCTGAAGATTCATTGCAACATATAGATTAGGAAAGTGTGGTTGATCTGATATAAGAAATAGTGCAGCCTCCTACAATAGATCTCCTAGATGAAAGGTTGATCCCCTCACTAGAAAATATCCTCTCCAAATGGTGTGCCAAAACCATCCCTGCAACTCCTCCCTCAAAATAATGCAGATATGGGAAGAAATTGCGCTGTAGGGGCAAAGAAATATGTGGCATGATGCCAAGATCTGAAAATATGCACAAGGGCCTTCCTTACTATCCTCCCAATGGAAAGGAACCCTTCTCCATTAAAAATAAGTGCTGAAGTGACCCAAATATGGTCTCCACTACTACAACCTACAAAAAAACTCAACCCTCAAGAGGATCTACACTGTAGATGTAAGATGAAGCTATGGCCAAATTCCTGATAGTGGAAGTGAAGTACAAGACTCCTCCAAGAGATTCTTAATGGAAGAGGTGGGATTCTCAATCAGGAACACCAAGTTCTAAACAACACTTGCAATATCAGCTAAATAACCAAAGAAAGTTGTATGTCTAAACAAACCATATACTCAGAAATATCATATATCAATGCATAATGAATATGGATGCCATCATCTTCCTTGTATAAGATATGAGCTTCCAAACCCTAAGCCCCATTCATTTATGATCCTAATTCCATGCAAGGTGTCTCCATATAAAACTGCACCGTGCCTCATTTATTATCACTCGTCCATGACAACACTATTGATTTGGTCAAAGTTTACACATTAATGATGTTCCAGCCCCTTTTCACACCTAAGGGTGCTTAATTGAGCTACCAAGATGTTTTCCTTTTACATTGGCATTGATTTATTCATTATTAAGGAGACTTATTGACCTCCATTGTCCTCTTTTTGATAAAAGAAATCAGAAAAACAAAAATTAATATTCCAAATAGCTCATGGCTAATTGGGAATATTACATGCAAGGAGACCTAGTCTTGAGCTGTGTGCATGAACTCTACTGTTGTGTGCGCAGAAGGGAAATATTGTACTAAATAGAAGATCTCTTAATAAATAAGGAAATTTTTGCAAACTCAAGGCTTTTATGTGATCTCTGTGGTTAAATATATTAGATGTGTTATGTGTTGCTTACTGTGATTCTATATCTGAATATATGCTATTGAATGCATATTTATATCAGTAAGTGATAAGTTGAATTAGATGCATACATGAGCAAGTATTATTCCACTTTAATTGTTAGATATGAATTAAGTATAGTGATATGTTCTGCCCAAGTCTATATTAAAGGAAGGATTGATTCCGATTGCATAAGGATTAAGTCTATTTATTTAGTTGCACAAAACCGCTTTAGTATTTAAGGGTTTATCTCCAAGTAGATCTAGTTTCTGCGATGGGTTAGATCTGATTGAAATATAATCCATCACATATCTGTTAATGCATAGTTTTTAAAGGTTTTTTTCCGCACTTAGACTAGGCTCCTTGGGAATTTCCCCGCAGACAGATAAGCATTTGGTAAGGGTCAAACACACATCAAATTCTCCCTTAAGGTGTGAAAACCTGGTTCCAACATGCCTCCATACTTCTTTGGGTGAGACTTTGGTCTGCACAAGTAGATCATTGTCGAAAGGGCTAGTAGTTGGAGGGTTTTGTTGGTTGCGCAGAATACTCTGAACCTTGATAAAGACCCCTTAAGCCAACAATACCTATTTTAGCCAAAAAATTATTTTGTTGCCGCGACCGAGATTTGATTTAGGGATATGTGGATGTGGCATCCAACCAAGAAGGAAATAAAAGACTAGGTATAACTAAAATACGAGAATTCATAGTTTAAGAAAACATAAATCCAAGACTGTCGACTGAAGGTTGGTTGCAGAGGTATATTTTTACAGAAAAAAATGATATATTATTCACAACACTTTATAATGAACTGCATGAATTTTTATCAAGGATGATTGAGAAAAATACATATTTTAAGAACGATGAACCTACTGCATGGAGCCCTAAATTGTTACAACAACTCAAGGAGATCGATAAAGTATATGAAGGGCTGTTTAATTTTGGATCGATAGTGTCCTAGGAGGATTTATTACTAAATTCACAATAGGCACATTTGTATATTACATCGAAGCTGAGTGAATATTTTTGAAGGGTTGACAAAGCATGTCTCTGAATTCTTTGAAGTTGTGGATTAAAATGCTTTTATGTGTAAAGGGTGTACTACGAATGCAATCAGATTAATATTTGGGCTTAAGACTGGAGATAGATCTATGCAGAGTGGAAAAGGATACAGATTAGATCGCAAAAATTACATTGAGACTGGTTACAGTCTATTATTGAGTGGCTCTGAGAGAAAATAATAAAGAAGTAACCCCACAACCCATAGAGGTGCATCATAGTAAGGAGTTGAGAATAATCAGGGCACCTATGGGATTCCCCATTCCAAAACACCCCTCACCCCCATCCCATTCCCTATAGTTTCCCTCCACCTCCACCTCTATCTCCAGCTCCAGCTCCACCTCCCGCACCCCAGGAACATGGCTAATGATTTCAAGCTATCGATATTATAGGACTCGGATCATAGAATCTTGAGAAATTTTGGTTTGTAGCTAAAGCTGTATTTAAAGCAAGACAGATCACCAATAAAGATATCAAGAAGGTACTGATCATCACTGCGTTTCATGAGAGAGCACTGACATGGTACATAAATTATTCTAAAATGAATCAGGCTGCTTATACGAAGAAAGAACTAAATACGGATTTTGAGAATCCAAAATCGTAGTCGGAGTGCATTACAAAACTAAAGGAGATCAAGCAACTGGTAACTGAGTCTGTTTGGGAATTATATCAAAGGTTCAAGATGTTAATGGGCCAATTAAGCTTTACAATCCTTGAAGAACAACATAAGGAGTGGTTTATAGCTGTGCTATTTCCACATATCAGGATACCTTTGACACAATAGAAGATATCAACATAGGATGAAGCTATGCAAATTGAGATGAAGCTGGAAGCTTCGCCAGTGGGAGATAGTCATTCAAGAGTACAACAAATTCAAATCCAACTAGAAGCAATGCATTTGAAGCTGCAAGTTCTAAAGAAGGGTAAGTAAGTCATGTCATAAATTTGATCAAAATTATGGTGCATAAAGTGTAAGGCATAAGGCCACTATAAGGATCAATACCCTGTGTTTAGAGAATACATCAATAATGGAGTTCCTAATTCATTCCATCAGGGGTTAATTGAACAATGTGACTTATTGAAAGTTGTAGGAAATTATCGCATGAAAGAATTATATTTGTTGCAGAGGTATGTGCAGACACTGAAACAATTGTTTTATAACTTCTTTAGCTCTGTGGGACATGTCGAGAAGAACTATCACAATTATGATTCAACGATAGAAAAAAGCTGCATACTATTTTAAAATGAAACATGAGGGATGCACACAGGAGGATCAAGGTCAACATGATAGTCGAGGAGGATTCCAAGGACGAGGATGAGGATGAAGAGGAGGCACTGGTTGAGGATGGGGCCAGCTCATATTTTACAACTACGAAAAAGCAGGACACTTCACGCGAGACTGTCAAAATCCTACCTACACCTATAAAACTGTAAATATTTTGATCATGTGATAGAAGAATGTCCATTCCTTTTGAAAAATATGTGAGAGAAGAGAAACCAGTAGCCTATGCAGAATTTGAAAATGATGACCGCTGAACCAAGGGAAAATGACCCATGCATTAACATAGTCATGCGAAGTGGTGTAGCGGCATGAGATAATATAACCAAAGGTAAGAAGCTATGGGAAGAAACATGGGTTAGGAAGACTGTAGAAAGAGCCCTTGGGTTTAGTATTCAGGCGGAAAAATAAGCATTTCTAGACGCGAAGCAAAGTTCCATGGATCTGGGAGCTTCAACCTCTAGTGTGGAGCCACAATAGAAGTTAATACTAAAGAAGGACAACACTAAAGTAACGACTCATATGAAATAATTTTATGTAGCTATATTAAAATCATTTTCTCATACTTGCATGAAGTTGTTGCAAGATCAGAAGGTTGTTCAAGGACTCCAGGAGTTGATAGACTCATGTGATGGTAAAGAAGAACCACAAACTGAGCTGCGTGGAGTCAACAAGTTGAATCGACATAAGAAGAGAACATGAAGGGAGATGAGAATAACTACGAAGATCAAAGAATATGACATGAATTAGGTAATCCTAGATTTAAGATTTGATCCCAATGTATTGCCTAAGCAAAATTGGGAGTGAATGGGCAAGATGAGGCTTCAATGGTCGTCGATCCAGTTGATAATGGCCAACCAACAGAAGATAATCCCTATGGGAAGGCTATCTGTCGTTGTCATAGATGTTGAAGGAGTGCATGCTGTTGTAGATTTCAAAGAAATTGAGATTGTAGATGATAGCAATCAACATTAGTTGTTGCTTGGAATGGATTTGGATTTTGACACTGATGCGATAATCAATCTGAAAAGAAGATATATGTTGTTTGAAAAGGGTGATATGTTGGTCATTGTTCCTCTAGACCCATCAGAAGGAGCATAGTATACAGAGTCTGCTTGCGATGAGTACTGTGATGCATACATTGATAATATATACAAGATAATAGCTAAAGAGGAAGATTTGATTAATCCCATTGAAAATGGAAGGATAAGCTAAGAGTATTAAAATTCTTGTATTTCAGACTTTGACGAAGAATTAAAAATTGGTAGAATAGGTTGCATGAAGTATCTATAAAACGATGTAAAAAAATTACAAGATCACTTCACTGCATAACTTCAGAGGTTTGTAATATTCCTTAATATGATGGGATAAGATATGTTAGTGTTTTTCTTGATGAATTTGAAAAATAAGTTATGGAAGAACAAAGGTTCCAAGAATTGGATGTATCGCTCAGATCTACACCTGCTAGATGGTGGGGTACTTATAAAAAAAACATTGGAGGTTGGAAAGAGTATTGCAAATTGATGAATAATAGATATAGCCAATTGAAAACCAAAATCGAAGTAAAATATGATGGAAAATATGATCCTTAGGTGAATATGTCTCATTGGAGTTCTGCTTCAGGTGAATATCCAAAGCTAGAGTGGGTAGATATATTTTTTCACACATTGGACCTGATATGTATGAACTAGTATCTTGAGACAAATTTGAAACATGAAACAACAAGGTGGAAATATTTGTTTGAAGGGTTCCTCCTGACATTTAATTTTGAGGATGATTGCCAATGAATTGATGAAGCCCTTCGTGAATTCAAAGAAAGGATTTTTAAGACTACCACTGTGCCAACTTCGACATAGCTCGATTGGACCATGTAGTTGCCACACACATTCGAATGTGATACTATGATAGTGGAAGAGGAGGATAAGGATTTCTGTAATATTGATATCCCAAAGTCATAAGGACATCGCCAAGTTGTTGGAACAGAGCTTGAAATCCCTGACATAGTGCAACCTATGAAGACGAAGAAGGTGAATATTGGGTTTGAAGAAGAAGCATAATTTGTGCTAATTGGAGATTATTAGGACAAATACACAATTATAAAATCTGCAGAGTTGTTGCACGAATATCAGGAGCTCTTTCCCACAAAGTTTTCTGAACTGAATGGGATAGTAGGAGACCTCAAATTTTTGAGGATTACTATGAAACCAAATGCAAAGCTGATAAAACAACAACCATATAGATTAAACTATAAATGCATGGAAAAATGGAGCTAGAAAATATGATCAAAGAAAGGATCATTGAATTGGTCAAAGAATTTGAATGGGTATGACCTATGGTAGTACAGGAAAAGAAAAAAAGTGTGAAATAAGAATATGTGTGGAGTTGAGGAAATTAAATGATGCATGTGTACATGACCCTTTTCCCACACCATTCACCGACCAAGTGTTGGAAACTGTAGGAGAACATGAGGCTTACTCTTCCATAGATGGATTTTTGGGTTACCATCAGATCGAGATTGTGCCAGAAGATTAACGTAAGAGAAATTTCTCTACAGAGTGGGGTTATTACCAGTATACTTTGATGCCTTTTGGATTGAAGAATTCCCTTGTTATATTCTCTAGATTTGTAGACATAACTTCCAAGGAGTACATATACACATGTTTCAAGGTTTACTTTGATGATTGGGATGTTTTTGGGTTGCTGAAGACACATGTTTCAAGCTTAATATTGATGTTGGATACCTGCAGATAATATCAAATCTCGCTGAATTTGAAGAAGTGCATATTTTTGTTACCTTTTGGTATACTTTTGGGGAATTTTGTTTGTAAGAAAGGATTGATGGTAGACCTCACAAAGGTAAATGCTATTGTGAACCTTGAAACACCTAAGATAACAAGGCAACTACGCATGAAACTTGGACACACTGACTACTACATGAAGTTTATAAAGTCATATGCACAGATCACTGTGCCGATGGAGAAGCTATTGAAGAATAATGTTACCTTTTTCCGGGATGAAGAATCCCAAAAGAGCCTAGACATACGAAAGGAAAATATGGTAACGACACCTATTATAATTTTTCCAAACTGGAATAAGGAATTTCATGTACATGTTGATTCCTCTTGCATAGCATTGGGTGAAATATTGATGCAGCCATGAGAAGGAGATATTGATCACCCCATAGATTTCTCAAGCTGAAAAATTTCCAAGGTGGAGAAGAACTATTTTATGATAGAAAGAGAGGGGTTGGTTATGGTTTATGCATTACAAAGGTTTAGGTGCTATTTGTTGGGAGCACAATTCAAGATGGTTAGTGATAACTCCATGATAAATTATTTGGTGAATAAGCCTGTTTTAGGAGGAAATATTTTTTCGTCATTGTTAATGTTTCAGGAGTATGTATTCAAATTTATAGTCAAGCCAGGGAGATTGAACGCTGGACCTGATCATCTGTCAAGAATATAGATAGGTGAAGAACCCACGAGCGTTGAAGAAAACTTTTGTGATGCACAATTGTTCATAATCAGGGTTGCAAATGATCACTTCGTAGATATTATTCAGCTTTTGTCCACAAGAATGGCACCCACATATTACACTACGTAATAGAATAAGGAGTTGGTATTCATGGCATATGATTTCTCATTGATTGCAAGAAATTTGTATAAAATGGGACCAAAATGAAATACCACGCAGATATGTGTCTGGGCATAAAAGGAAACATATTTTGGAGGAATCTCATGGAGGAGTTGCAGAAGGCCATTATACAAGGAAGGGCGCTGCGCAAAATATTTTTAGAGCTATATTTTGGTGGCCTACAATTCATAAGGATGCAAAGGAGTATTGTAGATATTGTGATGCATGATAAAGAACAGGAAGACTATCTAGATGGGATGAAATTACCTTGAATCCACAAGTTACATTGCAGGTACTCGATAAGTGGGCAATTTAATTTGTTGGACCTATCAATCCACTTGGAAAGATGACTGGAGCAAGGTATATCATCAAAAATTATTCGATGAGGTGGGCTGAGGCAAAGCCGGTGAAGTATTACAGTGCAGATACTTCCGCGAAGTTCATATTTGAGTTTATTTTGTCCAGATTTGGGTGTCCAAAGATCTTGATGAGTAGCAGGGGTTTAAATTTCTTGCATAAGACTATTGAGGTGCTGACTGAAGAATTTCAAGTATACCATTAGAAGAATACACCATATCATCATCAGAGGAAAGGGGCAGTCAAATCTTTCAATAAGATTCTAGAGAATGCACTCACCAAGTATGGAATGTGAACATAAATGACTCTAATTTGAGAATTCCAGTGGTGTTATGGGCATATAGGACAACATGCAAGAAGCTAGTAGGATAGACACCTTTTAGGTTGGTCTATGGACAAGAATAAATCATGCCTATGGAATAAATTGTGCCAAATTTAGGAATTAAAACATTTATAGACATGGCGGACTGCGACACAATGGAAGAAAGGATGGAGCAATTGCTCGTTTTAGAGGAAGACATATTTATTGTAGGTTATCAACAAAAAGTGAAAAAATAAAGGGAAAAAACCTAACATGACAGAAATATCAAACAAAAAATATTTAAGGAGAGAGACATTATACTATTCTATGATAACAAGTTTGTGAAGTTCCCATTAAAGTTCCAAACACATTGGTTGGGGCCATATATCATCAAGCATGTCTCTGAGGGAGGCACAATTAAGCTCATGAAGTTGGATGGTTAGTTGATGAAAGGATAAGTAATGGGAGTATATTTATGATATATAGGGATGAATCTATCCCTGGAACTTCACACTGACTATATGAAGGGAGGAAAGTATTAGTGTCACATGCAGTTGAATGTGGGCATGGGACTATAAAATACTTTCCCAAAGATAATCTTCATCGAGGATGTATTACTGCGTGAAACTCAGGAGGATGACGAAGGTTGAGGTAACTGCGACAAGGGAGGAATTGTTGCAACATAAGATAGAATCTGTTGAAGTCCACCAGAAATATGACCATTGGAAGTGAAAAAGTTGATTTAATAGGGAAGTTTCCATTAAAATGAGTAGGGGAAACACATTTATTGGGCATAGATGGGAAAATCTGCTGCCAAATCTACATTAATGAGATGAATCTAAGAAAATCATGGGGTATAAAATTCAAATTTGTATAAATATCACATCCCACTCCACATTTGGCCACTTTTCTTCCTGAGAATTAGAATTGTGAAATTGTGCCTAAGTGTGAGAAAAGTGTTGAGCTGTATGTCTGAGAAGAGCTTGAAAGAAATTTCCAGAGGATTTATTAGAATGGGAATAGCAGGAACCATGACAACCACAAAACCAACCATCACAGCTCTGAGATCACCAAGGAAACAATTGACTGCAAGAGAAGCAGTGCAACTAAAGAAAAATAAAGTAAAAAAACCAGCTGCATCCCCTAGTGTTAGACAATACCGAAGACAAAAAATCACTAAGGAAAAAAGGTATAAGAAATAGTTAGAGAAGCAGAAGAAACCTATGGAGGTACCGGAGAGTGACACATAGGAGATTGCAATAGACGTTCCCAAAGATATTGTAGCAGAAGAAGCAAAGATTATTTATAAGCTGCTGCCATATGTAAGATTGAGGAATTCATGTGTGAAGTCAATGAAGGAACATAATGTTGCAAAGTTTGTTGTATTGAAATTACTGCTTCCTGATGATGTACCATTTTAGGGTTAACCATTGGAAAAAGTATCGCACCTGAGGATGGATAATTAAGACTTCAACGACCAAAGAAAATATCCCTAATTTGAATTGAGTAGATACCTAACGCAAGTTCATTACCTAGCAAGAAATGTCACCAGATTGGAGCCACACAGGTGGGATGCAGGAATCCAATAAGAAGGGTTGCTCAACATGCTGTATGTTCCACATTTTGGGCGAAGTAATATCAATACCATATGCATTTGATAGTTAATGGCGTTAGTATATGACGGGTGCCTCTGGCTGGGAGAAATGATACCCATCTATGATATGATGATTAGGAGGATCATAGTGCTGCCCTACCAAGGAAAGAACCCTGCCGAGGAGTTCATGGGGAAAATCCATGATAATGAAGTCGTCGAGGATATGAAGAATCAGTTGGACATAGTAAAGAAGTCAAGGTGCTATGATGTTAGCTCCATCAAGGATCTAGCTGTGTGCTTCACTAAAAACATCCTCAATGGAAATACCATGCAGCAAATTCCATGCAAACGAAGTACCAGTACCCATGGTCTCTTTGGTTGTGCAATGCAGTAAAAGGGTGCGATATAACTAGGTTGGTTACCTATGCAAAGAGTTTCTTGATGATTTCCGAGAAGCACAAGAGAAAGCGAAATAGTTATACTGTGCATGGTTGCTACTACTCATTGCATTAATGACATGGAAGGAGCCATAAGAGTTACAGTTCTCTACTATGGACCCGGATGTTTGCAAAGCTACGAGGTACGTCTCACTCTAGTTTTCTAAGGACTCGAAGCGTGCCATGGAGAATAAATTTTTTTGGGTATGAATGGAGATGGATTTTCATACACCGGTGAGTCAATGTCCCAACTGTCACAAAATTTGTTCAAAGATTACCCTAGATTAGCATATTTCAAGGCCGACTTTCACAGAGTGTACATCAAGGCGTGAAAGGATGCAGATGAAGTATGGTACCCATTGCCATACCTAGTTACTGAGTTTGACATTGTGTAAATCACAAATAATTAGCCGATATACTGGCTGGACCTGTCCACTAAAGGCACTGAAAAAAAACATGGAGGGTCTATTGGGAAAGAAAACTCAACAAAGAAGGTGACAAAGAAAGACACCACAATAGAGAAGGAAAGAAATAAGGACGTAGGAAAAGAAACTGTGAAGGATGTCAAAGGGACTAGAGGCACAGAGCAAGAGTAGGGTGGCCATGAAAATTTTACTAATACAAAGTTAGTTGATTCAACATTTATTGTGAAGAGAAGGATACCTGCCACATTAGGAGCACGGAAAAAGCACAAGGCCGGCCGATCAACGGTCGTGAAACCAATGAGCCTCACTAGGGGGTACATTGATGAGATTGGTGATAAGGTTCAAAATATCTCCGAATATACATGGATCATGATTGAATATCAGTACAAAGAAGTACTGAAAGAGGTTCAATAGGGAATGTAGGAACTTAAGGTGTTGGCTTAGACCACATGATCATAGGAGTGACCAGCTAAAACAAGCGAGCCAGCAGATAGAAACATAACACCAATTAGTAATAACTTTTGATGTTATAGATTTGCAGGTACCTGGAGGAGCGCTGCAGTTTGAAGTTGCAGAAGATCAAGAGCAAGCAAAGAAATGGGACAACATTAAATTGATTCTTGTTGTGCTGCCCATACATGCACTTCATGAATTCCACCAAGGTGTCAAGGACAAACTGAAGGGGGGAGAACAATGTGCCTTGCATATAACCAAAGATGTGAAAAAGGAAAACACTATCATAATGTTGGAAATGAATCATATCATCAGGGAGAGGGATGAGGAGTAGTAGCAACACAAACAACTTAAGGATGTCATAAGCTAGACTTGTAGTGAGCTTCTAGACATCCAGGTCCATGTAGAAGAAGCCCTAGCAGAGAAGGTTGTGAAGCTCGCGCTTGAAATTAAGAAGAACAAGAAAAAACATGGACAAAATTAAGTTCGAGTATCAGATGCAGGTCACTGAGTTGAAGATCAGGATGCAGCCAACCACACCACCCAAGGTCAGAGAGTAGCAGGAAGAAAATATTAATACCACCTTGGAAGACATTTCCATGACAGTCAAGGACTGTGGAAATTTGTTAGAGGACACCATAGAAATTTGGACTTCAATGTAGAAGGATCCTGACATTCAAAAGATTGAATAAGAAGTTCTACAAAGGTAGAAACAGTTGGATGAGATCAAGACCACTACGAGGACTTTAGCACCTGCACAATGGCTCACTCAAATTACAGAAGGGAAAGCTATACAGATCCAAATCTAGGATCTACGTAGAAAAGAATAATTGATTACAGTAAGGACTCAGCCATAGCAGGATGAAGCCATTCAATTGTCTCAGATAGTTGATAAGAAGCTGAAAGAGATGCACTAGAAGCAAAAAGGCATTCTTCAGAATATCGCCGGGCCAACATCAGAGAAACTGCTAGAGGAGGTGCACCAAGAAGAAAATTAGTTTTCAAAAATGATTCATCCTTTAAGTACATCCTACAGCAGCATCATAGAGAAGGTTCGGGGCACAACATTTGAGTGAATTGAGATGAGTGACATGTGAGTATTGGAGGCCTATTCGGCATGACCGAAATTGGTCCATTCTTGGTTAAAATACTCTGCAACTCAAGGAGTATAGTGCACGGTCCATCGAGGAAAAATAAACCACGTTAAGTTTAGGGGCTTTGGGGCGAGTCAAAGCCCCTCTTGTTTTAAAGAGATCAGGTTTATTTTATTAGTTTTGGGTCCTCCAATTTATGAGGACCATGGTTTTTGTAAGATTTAAAGGTTATATAAAGAAATATCATATTCAGTCGAAGTAATAAATTGTAAGTCATGGTAGAATGAAGGTTGTATCTATCTTGTCTTTCTATGTTTTGGTCCTAAGTGAAGGTTCCACAGCTGTGTGCACAAAAGCCTTGAAGGGTTTGCAACGATGTGCCCAAACCACTCGCAACTCTATGCATGGGTCAGAGAAGTATTGTACTGAAAAATACATATCATTAATAAAGAAATGAAAGTTTGAAGCATATATGTGTATCTATATATCTTGATTATTATCTACACTTGAAGTTTTTTTATGCATCCGAAGTATTTTAGTTTGTTTATATGCGTTATATTGTGTTGAATATTGCATAATATTGATAAAGGCACAATGCACAATAATTTTAAGCGATGAATAGGGCATAAATTGTGAAAGTAGATAATTATCTGCAAAGTCCATAAAAGCATAAGATATGAGATTAGTAGTAGATCCAAATCATATTGTCCCTCTGGATGCATAAACCTGGTTCTCGCTTCCCCCAATATTGCCTCAGGTGAGACTGCGATCTTCAATGCAGGTCGTTGTCGAAAGGGCTAGTAATAAAGGGTTTTGTTGGTGCGCAACTAACTTTGAACTTGGGTTGATACCCCTTTGAGCGAACATGTGGTTCCCATAACTTCATTGATAAAATATGAGCATAGCACCTCAATTTGTTTACATATCCAGTTAAGAATTTCAATGTTTTGTTGCTAATGGAGGAAGTATTGATTGTTTAGGATAATTAAATAACATTATAATGAGTATGGGATAATATAATTTGTAAATCCTAGTGCATAGCATTCCTATTGGAGTTATAGATGATCTTCTAAGGATTTATTGGTTGAGAAAAATGAGTATAATCTCTACAAATTATAGAATTATTCATGAGATTTGAATTTGAAAGAATTCAATGTGGAATGAAAAATATTCCCGAGGAAATAAAATGTAGTTGTGATATCCCCTCGCTTGATGTTTCTAGGTTATTAATTGTGCATATGTATTTCCTTTTAAATTTATAAGTTCTAAAGATATTTAAATAATTTAATTATTAGCAATTTATTATTGATAATGATTGATTATAAATATGTAATTATGATGTTTGCTTTTATGAATAAAGAAATTTGGAAAATTAATTTTGGAGTACATTTGGCTAATAGAGACGAGGCTGAAAAATTATTGGTGAAGTTAGAACGTAGGAAGAAGACAAGAAGGAATTTTTAGACCATTTATACTCAAGGGATACTAGCTAGATGAACTACAAGGCTTAGAGGATCCAATTACTTAATTATTAATTTTCCAGATACACTTTTCAAGGTCGTATTCTTGCATTATAATATGCTTAGGGGAAGAGTAAACTAAATACTGTTTTGTTTTTCCATTTTTAGTAATTCATATACTCATTAAAAAATGGGATGAAAAGGAAGAATTAGATTAATTGTTTCTTTACTTTGCTATTATTATGAGAAATAGTAAATTGTTGTAAAAATTAATATGGAGATACGAAAAAGAATATTAAAAAATAATTAGACATGCAAGTTATATATAAATCTATTTCTTTTCATTTAGAAGGAAAGGACACTCAGAATTATAGAGATGAGGATATAATACAGAACAAAATTGCTTCCAATGAGAAAAATAAATTCTTTGAGCTCTAAATAAAAATATTCATGTAAAAGAACTATGCATACACAAATTTATTTTTTAATATACTTAAGAATAAACTAAAATATATTCATGTAACTATTACAAATATATACAAATAATAATAAAAGCATAAATGAAGAAAAAATTGTGCATTATATTTATAAAACATTCTTTCTCAAATTACAACAAAGATCAAAGTCTAAAAGATAATACTCATACTTCATAAACCAGTAGATTAAAAAATTCAATACTAGGTACAAATGGTCTTAGAGAAAGTATTATAAAATTATTTGGAAGAAATTATAAATGTACAGTTGTTGAGCATTCTACTCAAGAGATATGAATAAATATAATTACAAAATGGCTCATAGTCATTAGAATTCACTTCTTATTAGGAAGAAAAATTTATATCACAAAGAGAGAATTTTCCTTCAAACATTTCAATCACGCTAGGAGGAATGAGAGCCAAAGGTGTTGTAATCTCCGTTTTCGTAAAAGAATTTGGTTGAAAAATTAGTAAACTGTATAGGTCACTGTGAGGTGGAAACATCAAAGGAAAAAGGAAAATTTCCTTTTTAGAATACCGAAAAGTTATCTATTGTAAGAGAAGTATATAAATTAGTATATAATATAAGACAAAGAAAAGTAGTGGGAGGAATGATGCATAAATTACCTTCAAGGAAATATGGTTCATTAAAGACTTCCTTTTTCCGGCATAAGAAAGCAAATAAATAAATAAATAAATATAAAATTTGTAAAACATAATAGGAATATTGTGAATTACGGTTACATGTGAGATTTTAAAAACTATTTGAAACATAGAAAAGAAATTACCAAAGAGAAAATAAACATTTTATTAAGAGAAAACGAATATGGAAACCCATTTATTTATACACAATGAAATGACAATTTGGCCAAGTCGTAGAGTTATTCATTCGGGATGAGAGACTAAATACAAATTTCACAGTAATAAAAATGGAATCTAAAGGAAAGTAATCAAATATAGAAGTGTTACAAGAATAATTATATATTTTATATTTTTATAAGGTATATATATGATGATGATAGTTAATGTTTATTGAGACCAAAATTTGGTCTATCAAATCTAAAGAAATTGATTATTTAGTTTGTTTTAAAATTATATTCTTATGCTCAAAGAGCTTGGAGAGAACAGTCCCGAGCTCGATATAAAATTTTGACATGTTAAAAGGCGGTATTACAACAAAGATTGTGAAATTGAGATCTAATATGGGTGTACATAGGGCACTTTAAGAGGAAGTGATTTTCATCCTTAATATTCATATTCTCACATAGATGGTAGATCCTTTCCACCCATGGTGTTTTAGGAACTGCTCAACTACCTATTTCACTAAGGAGCTCATGAGAGTTTGTTCTTAACTTGGCTATATTAATTTTTTTCTTTGAGCTAGTTAAAACAGAGAGATACTTTTGATCTTCTAGAAGAGGGTTGATAGCGTCATTTTTTTTTTCCACAGAAAAAAATTGAAACTTCTATTAATAATAGAGAGTCACATAGCATATGCATATCATTTCTGATCAACTCCAATTCTCCTTCAGAACGAGGAAGAAAAGTAGTCTCAGCTGCCTTGAATACCTGATAAGTATCCCTAGGGCAGCCTGTCCAAAATAAGCATAAAAAGAGCAATTCCATTCTGTCACATCTCCCAGTATTAGACCAAAACAGAGATTTTTGATAGAATAGGAAGGGTGCCTTCAAATACCAGAGCTTCCATCAAAAGCTGAGGAAACTGGAAGTAAACATTATCCTGGTCTCCCAAATAGGTAAAAAACAGTTGTTCAACAGAGTCCCCAGGCCTCCTCATTGAGGAAAACAACCCAGGGACTCACCACGAGTTTGTTACAGAATTTAAGCAGTTTGTTCATAAAATAACATAAAAATATAACATCAGTATATATAAACAGAAAATAAAAGGAATGATCTTTCATCCAAAAACCGACTGTTCAATGGGATGAACAACCCCATTTTCCGTCTCTATCACTGTCTAGGTCTCCATAGCTTGTTCAGTACCTTCTTTAGATAGGCAGTCTGCATCTTGGTTCCGTTCCCTGTAAATGTGGCAAACATTGATCTCAGAGAAAAACCATTTGATGCGAGAAATCTCTTTAAGCAAAGGCAACAAAATATAATTCCTACATTGTTGAGTCCCATTGAACCATTTCACAATATTCATAGAATCTCCAAATATTTGAATCTTCGACAATTGTCTGAAGGATAGCCAGCAGAGAAGGTGATGTAAAGATTTAAGTTCAGCAAAATTATTCGTCCCTTGCCCTAGACAAATTGATGCGCGTAAAGACTTTTCAGGGGATAAGTGAATGACCAGCCCAACTCCACACCTCCCATTGATGTCTGAAGCCCCATCGAAGTAGGCCCAAGGAATCGAGTCCCTGATAAGTTCCAGCTAAAAAGAACGAGGATGAGCAGGGCCAGTTGGGTTTGGAATGCTGTCATAGATGGTTGCACCCTCCGCAGCCAATTTACCAATTGGGAACATGTGATCTTTGAAAACTGCTTGGTTCCTTGCTAGATAGGTACCCCAAGCTATCAAGATGGGGATCGTTTGAACTTTATCGTTAGGGGCCTCCTGCCACCACTAGGTCCAAGCTTGATGGATGCTATCTCCTTCCCATCTGAGGGGAGAATTTATGAGTCTTAAGGATTCAGCCCAGAGACTCACATTAAAAGGGCAAGTGAGAAAGATATGCACAGAAGATTCCTCATTTGATTTACAAAGTGAGCACTAGCTCGGGCCTATTTTCCCCCTCTTTGAAGGAAATCCCATGTTGGCACTTTTTTCTGAAGGATGCACCAGAAGAAAAGCTTTGTCTTTCCTGGACATTTTAGTTTCCAAAGCGGTTTTGACCACCAGGCTGGGGCCTCCCACTCCTGTTGGGACATTAACCATTTATATCCCATATTTGGAGAGTAGGACGCAAACTACGCATGAACCCAGCGGAGCTCATCCCTTGAATCAGTGATTCGAACTGAGGAATTTTGCAGATCCAAACATAATAGCCTTCATTCTTCCATCCACATCTCTTCTAAATGAAGATCAGTCCCCGACAACCACCCTTGCCTCCAGATAGAGGTAATTCTATGATCAACCACCTGATTAAGATTGAAAGTTGATAGCGTCATTATAATATTGTAATTTTCTTTTAGTTTCTAAATCTTTCTCACCACATTTTCGCTTTAAAGTTAAAAATAACAATATTTTTAATTTTCAGATATAATAAATATATACTTGAACCTTTAAAAGATAAACCGTAAAATTTATATGCACTGACACATGTCACTAATGAGATATGTTCCTAATACGAAATCGAACGACCCAACCATTAACTCTATGAAGGGTTTAACACCACATAAAGTCAATATGTATGTATGGTTGAACAAAATATAGATTATGTTGCATTGATCATATCCAAGGCTGGTAAGAGTAAGTAAACATAAAATTTTCCAAATAAAATCTTGTAAAAGTAAGTAAACATACAATTTTCGAAATAAAACTCAAATATGATTTTAATCGAAAACCCACATTAGAAAATGATTGCATAGAAGAGTTTTTATCACCAAGAGGTATTCCAACAGGAAACATATATAAATTTAACACTATACAAATTGATTTGGGGAAACCGAAGAGTCGAAGTAAGAATAAAACCTCATATATATGAATGTAAGTTATATGTAATTTTTAGAATAACAAAAAGAAGGACCGTTGAATACAATAGAGCTTTCTATATACTTTTTAAATCATTGAGAAGAACTTCGTAAGAAAAAATGGTTTCAATAATTACAAGTAGACGATGGCTCAAAACCATTAGATTTTCTCCCTTGACTATTGTGACACGAGTATCTAATTAATTGAAAATACCAAGAAAATTCCTTCAAGCTGTGATGGTTTATCGAAGAGATTTCCATCCAAAAACCTTGAACACCATAAATAAACTTATTCACAATATCATGTAGAAAAATACGTCAATTAATTAGACAAGTATGATTAATAAAATGAATACATCATTTCAAACTATGAGTAACTGTAATAGGAAATAAAGATTTACCAGAAATTATCTCTGAATGATTGAGAGGAGTATGTCGTTGTAACAAAGAAACGAAAGCATTCGAAAATTGCATAGGGAAATAGTTTAGTGGAGGTATTCAAGCACCATAGAATACTAAAAATAATGAAAAAACCCTGAAATGGAACTTATTTGTAGAGCCGCAGAACCCTAGCGGTGATAAATCAAAATGAGCAATCAAACAACAAAAAGAACAAACAGGATAGTAGTAAAAAGAACAAACAGGATAGTAGTAAATGTTTGAAAACTTAAACCCGAGAATCATTATCACAGTTGATGGAATATCAACTCATGACAACCATTGATCTGGTAGGTCGAAAGAACCTTCACGAAGGTGTCAAAATATAGCATGTATACACATAAAAGGCTCTAGAGAAAAAGTACACATAGTACATTATACATCATAGTATAATTTGATGCCAGTTAGTAAGGTTAAGTTATACCACATTGGAACCACA
The DNA here is from genome assembly GCA_034641835.2 of Pinus albicaulis. Lineage (NCBI taxonomy): Eukaryota > Viridiplantae > Streptophyta > Pinopsida > Pinales > Pinaceae > Pinus > Pinus albicaulis. The sequence continues at coordinate 653,008,215 of CM076576.1, read as the reverse complement.
TATACAAACAAATTGCATCAATATAGATCTGCCCAAGGTACAATACAACGAAAAAGGGTTATATATATATATATGAAATATATTTGATAAAGTTAAATCCTCTTTGTGGGGTGGGACAATAGCATGGTAGTATATGGTTAAAACCAAAACCAAGGACTATATGTTTATTCATCTTGAAAATGAATAAACATATATAGAGATCAAGCTTGAAAGTAGATAAAGAATCAATATATTTTTGCAGTTAGTTAAAACCTTCCTTACCATTATACATTGTTAAGAAGCAAAATGTAAGGGATGTATGAATTTGAAAGTGGTAGGTTACTTTTAAAGGAATATGATAAGATAGAAATAAATGAATATTTTGATAAGAGATATTAAAATGACCTTTTGGAATATAGTATTTAAAAAGAGAATATATGGTAAAATATAGTTTCATGTATTTAGGAATGAGAATTATGTGACAATATGAATGCAATTTTGGGAAGGATTCTAGTTTTTATTTGGAGAGAAGCATATCGATAATAGAAATGTCATTGAAAGAAGTAAACATAAGGCACATAATTTTATGAATTTTTTTATAGTTAGTAATTCTTAAAAAAAAACTGATTGTGAAGTTGGGTTACACTTTTTGCTCTTTTTTTTTTTATTCTGTTCTTCAACATTCAACAAGCCAAAATAATTTTTCTGTTTAGAATTTCAATTTACGACAAAAAAAATCTTGTCAGAAATTTTATTAGCTTTCTATTACTTATTTTTTGGAATTTTTTATTCACATTTGATACATCAACTTAACATTTCTTTGAGTGTGTGTTCTTTATCAATCAAATGATTCATAAAAATTCATGTTGAAATGCGTTGATGTATTCTTTGAGAACTTGTGTTTTTGAGAAAAAAATGTGCTACAACAATCTAGATAGAGTCTACTTCGGTATTGTTATATTTACGAAACCAACTGATGCATATCCTAATTGCTAGATTTTTTTGAACTGATCCAATATGAAAAAAAATGCATATTTTGAATATGTTTCGGCTTGCATGAAGTTTCTCAACATACTAGTTATAAACTAAAAATCTAAAAACTACCCATTACAAACAACGGACCAATGTAATGCACCATAAATTTTTCAATTTTTTAGGACTTGGAAGGAAATATTCTGAGCTTCATTTAATTTTTAAAAGACATTTTTTTGGCGGAATTTTTAAAGTAAGTGTTTTGGGTTGAAAAATGTGTTTTGTGCAAAATTTTTAAAATGAGTTTTTTTGAAATTAAATCTTTTGTGATGCTTTTTTAAATTTAGTTTTTGTCTAAATTTTGATAGTGAGTTTTTTGGACAGGATTTTGAAGGATATTTCTTGAGCTTCATACTAAATTATCATGGGAAATCGAAGGAATTGCAAGAAAAAATATGATTGGACAAGAGACCTCTAGGAACGTAGAGAAAAGAAGAGATAATATCGCAAAAAAAATAGAGAAGAATGCTCAAATATGGAAAGGTAAAATAAACCTCAACTAGAATTTGAAGAAGGCATGTAAATGTAAATATTATAAATTTGATATTTAAAATTTGATTAGTGTATTGTGAAATTTAATTTTTATTTCATGAACTAATTTGAAAAATATTTTGGAATGTAAATAGAGAGAGATATTCCTCAAAACATTGATGATGAGATATAAATTTTTGAAAGAGAAAGTGAAAGAGATATTGAACCAATGATTGAAGATGTTGAAAATCTTGAAAGAAATGAAAGTGAAGAAATTGAATCACCAGGTATGTATATATATGTTGAATGTATAATATTGAAATTATACATATTTATTAATTTAATTATTTATTGAATATGTAAACTCATTATGTACATTTAATTCTATTATGTACAGATGAAATCAATATCGATGATGAGATGTTAGAAAATGTTGACACTGACACATATGGAGATAAAATAGCTGACCATGGTGTACGATATCGTGTTAAGCGCATTATTTATACGTTCTTCAAATATGAAAATGTGGCAGTTCAAGCCCAAATGTTGAAAAGTATCTTAACAGAAAAGAAATTAAAAGAAGCTATGACTTTATTGGGTATTCGAAATTCAAAAAAAGATAAAAAAAAAAATGAAGAAAAATGTGATACAAAATATAAATAGTTCTCTAAAGTCAATTGGAAGATCTTGAAAGAAAAGTGCTTTAGATGCACGTAGAGAAATAAAAATGGCAGTGGTTTCATCAAGTACTAAAGAGAATCACTTGGTAAAATCTATGGCACATGTATTAGGAACCTCGTGAAATTTTTTTGACAAACATCGAAAATTTCGACTGCAAATAGATGTAAATGATGAACTCGCTTGTTGGACAATTATTTGTAGGAAACCATACAAAGATAGACTTGGAGAAGATGTTAAAAAAATAATATATGAATATTGGATGAAAAATTCATGTGTTTCACCAAAACCAAGGGATGTGATGCGAAGAAGAATAGCACGAAATCAGTACAAAGAACATGCAAAACATTTCTTAGACACCACTAAGATCAAGTTGTTCAACAAGTTCATAGAAGAGAATCATGAAATTAATGTCTCAATCAGTGCTTTTGTGCCACAAAAACCATGGTATGTTAAACCTATCAATGTACGCGACACTTTTTGTTGTCATTATCATGTGGAATTTCAGTAATATTATGACAAATTCCTTAATTTTGGTAATTTTTTTTGGAAATATTCACCTCCTTCTTCAACTATCCATGTTTTCATATCTCAAATTATATGTGGAAGAGAAAACCATGAATTATCTTACCAAAGGAAATGTGTTGGTGGTAAAAAAAGCAATGATTGTGGAAATTTGACTTTATTTCAAAAAAAATATCGCACTGATATAAATGATCAATCATTGCCCAACATAAAATTGAAATGGAAGAGATATGAATATATTCATACATGGATTGGTTCAAGTAGTACTACAAGTGCTAAAAGAATTGATTTACAACAAGAAGAAATTTTTGTGATAGAGTTTTTGAGAAAGTTTGAGGCAGAAATTTATAAATACACCAAGCATTCCCATTGAGCTCGATGGAAGGACTTGCAATTCAAAAAATCCTGTGAATTTTTTCCACCAAGGACCATTTTGTCAATAGTTGATGTTTCAGAGAACTACATATCTGTTCCACAAAAAGAAATACAGAGTGAATACTATCATTCTAGCCAAGTCTGCATGCTTGTCCATATTCTATATAGACACGATGAAAAAAATGTTGATCATATAGAAAGCTCCAATGAAAATAGACATGTTATTAAAGAATATCACTTTTATATTAGTGACGATTGTACGCATGATTCATATTTTGTACAACATGTTTTTGAAAATGTTTATGACTCCTTGAAAAGTAGTGAAATAAAATTCGATGAACATTGGATATGGTCATATGGATGTGCAGGTCAATTCAAATCTTCACGATCATTCTTTTGGTTGCGTCATCTTCATATTAAAACCCACATTAAACATTGTTGGAATTATTTAAGACTCCTCATGGAAAAGGAGAACATGATGGTGTAGGGAAATGTATAAAATGAGCACTTCGAAGATATCAAATGGACCACCCTACAAACCGTCTTATCTCAGTTGAACAAGTTGCTCAATGGTGCATCGTTGCACTAAGCCATGAGACTAATCGGTCAAGGGAAGTACGAAGGTACATGTGTGTATATATATATAACTATAATATGTACATGATCTAGTTTTTATTGGATTTTTAATTTTAAACATTATTTATCACAATGATTATCTTTGATGGCATTTTGAATAACATATTTATATTCTTGTTTGAATTTTCCATAAAATTTCTTTTGGCATATTGGAGTCCAAAATGTAGATAGATTGATTGGAGATGGCGTTGAAACAATAAAAGTGACCCAAAAATTGCATTTGATTAAAAGAAAGAAGTACCAAACTGTGTTTGAAATGATAAAATGAAATATTCTTATTTTTTTCATGTTTCCATAGAAAACACATAATCCAATGATGTTTGTGAAAACAAAATGTATGTAAAACATTAGCAACATACAAAACTAGATACAAAGAGGAAAATGCTTGTTGGAAACTTTGAAGAATGCAATCAGAGGACACTATAGTATCATGTGAAGGTGATCAAGTTTGTGATCTTGTTAGAGAAGGTAACATTTCAATTGCTTTCAAATGATAGAGATCTAGAAATAGATAATAAAATCAAGTACACATGTTAACTTTTTAAAGTTATTTTTTCATGTCAATTATGATCTAAATTTATGTAAGTTTGTTTTATTGTGCAGGAGATGTTTTTGCTATAGTTGCACCTAATACCAACACAGAAAATGCGAAGTATTATTTTATGTGTTGAATTGAACGAAAGATGAAATTATTGGAAAATTATGATGATAACGGGTTTATATATGACATAAGGTCTATTATATTGAAAGGTTATTTTTTCCAACAAACTCATCAAATTCAGGATTTTGTTTACTTTCAAGGCTATGACCCTAACTTCATAAGTTGTCAATATAGTCACTTGGTGTGTGCAACACACATAAAGTTGATAGAAGTTCAATCAAAGAAAAAATGAAAATTAAGAAATGGAAAATGTCAAAAGCCAATCATGAACGGATCATTGAGGATAGCATTCCATTATAATTTTTTTTATTGAACTACCTAACAATTTCTTCTCCTTGGATTCATCTCTTAGAACTTACATCTAACTCAACTAGAAATTTTTAGTCTTTTTTTGTGCATTCTTAAGTTTTACAATTATTATAATATGTATATTTTATGTTACGTGTACAAGTGTTTGCATATGTACATTGTTTTCGTACATGCATACGAGTAATTTATACACATGTACACATACACATGTAGATTATCTGGTCTTAAAGGATTTCATATATTTTCTGGTACAATTTATGTCATAATGTCATTAATGCAAAATGTACATGTGTATCTAGGATAGTTGATATAATGAAAATTTTAAGATGTGATTTTGTTTTAGAATTCTATTAAGAAAATTATAATATTCATTCTTGAATGAAAAATGTCTATTATGTGTTTTGTAATCTCCAGTTTACTATAAACTGACATCCATAGTAGTCTTTTTATGTACATTAATGAAAAATGTTGCGTACTGGATATATGTTTTAATTCAATTTTAAACTTTTATGATTGTTTGACACATCTATAAGCACCTAGAATTTTATGATTGTTTTTAGATATATACATTGATATGTATTGTACTTCAATCATTTTTACATATATTCAAATGTCCTTCAATCATTTTACATATATTCATGAACTTAAATATTTAAAACCATCTATGATTGTTTCAAATGACATGTACGATCATGAAAAATGTACCTAAATATCACCTTTAATACACATCCTAATAATATAACATTCACACATGTTCAAATTCATAATATTTACCACATGTGTTTTGTAATTTGAAATTTCCATCTAGATTCATTTTATATTTAACAAATAACAAAAAAACTTGAGTTAAATAAAAAAAAAAAAAAAAAAAACAAACAAACAAACAAACATTATATCACAACATGTAATCACATGCCAAATGTAACAACTATCCAAAATTTAAAATCATTCTTGATAAAATTAAATGTAGTTCAATAAATCCAAAATGTAAAATATGTCCAAAATTTATATCATGAACAATAAAAGTAAATATATATATATATAACAATGTATAGTGTTATTTTTTAAATATATATACATCGATATGTATTGTACTCCAATCATTTTTACATATATTCAAATGTACTTCAATCATTTTTAAATATATTTAAATTTAATTTGATCATGTTTACATATATGCATGAACTTAAATATGTAAAACCATCTATGATTGTTTTAAACGACACATGTGATCATGAAAAATGTACCTAAATATCACCTTTAATAGACATCCTAATTATATAACATTCACACATTGAAATGAATAACATGTACCACATGTGTTTTGTAATTTGAAATTTCCATCTAGATTCATCTTATATTTAACAAATAACAAAACAACTTGAGTTAAATAAAAACAAAAAATTATATCACAACATGTAATCACATGCCAAATGTAACAACTATCCAAAATTTAAAGTCATTCTTGATAAAATTAAATGTAGTTCAACAATATCCAAAATGTAAAATATGTCCAAAATCTATATCATGAACAATAAAATTAAATATATATAACAATGTATAGTGTTACGAGTATCAAGTTATATAGAAAAGTAAATATCACTACATAAATAATATCATCTATATAGAAAAGAAAATTTAATACTATCTATCAAAGAAAATGTGGCATGTGCATCATCAATCAAATAGAGATAGATGTGGTGTATTTTCCAATAGCGTCCTGAGCGTACTTGTGCTATAATTTGAAGAATGGGGAACTTGTACACAATGTGTAAACATTAAAATTTAATGTTTTAAAATTGAATGAGAATGTATAATTTCATAAAAAAACAAAATGAAAAAAAAAATTCATGCAATACCTCAGGTAGTTCCCCATTCATTGCCCCGTGTTGGTCGTCCATGATAAACTGTACAATATACATATACATATACATCTATATTAAAAATTTTCAAATGAAAATGCATAAACTAATTTACAATAATATTAAAAATGAAGTTAGACAAATTCTTGTTCAAAATGTTTGGATGTTCTTATCTCCATCATACACTTCATCGCTATAGTCCGCGAAGAATGGAAATCGTCTCCGCAAACCTAAAATTAAAAAATTCACTTCAATTTATAACTTAGAAACATATTTAACTGAAACATTGTTCATACTTGTGATAGTGGATTTGGCACATATCCTAACAGGGAAGAAGAGGGTGGCTCCGAATGAAAATCATCTCCACAAACCTAAAATTCAAAAATTTTAAAACTATAAAATAAATCAAGATCTAGATCTCATTTTTTAATGAAACTTTCACTTAAATTTATAGCTTAAAAACATATTTAAGTGAGAAAAATTCCATACTTGTGATGGTGGATTCGGCACATCTCCAAATAGGGAAGAAGGGGGTGGCTCCATTGTGAAAACATCAGACGAAATTAGAATTTGTTAACATTTAATTATATACATACATGTGTACATAATTATTTATTTTAAAAATATGTCATCATCATACCGATATAATAATAGATTAATAATTGTACATCAACATCATGAACAATTGAAAAACAAAAACATTTTCCAACATATCGTCTTGATTGTAAGAACCAACTTGATTATAAGAACCTCAAGATTCGATCGTGATATTATCAAAATATTCGTTCATCAAGCGTGTTAATTACAAATGGTGTTCACATATGATAAATTTTTGTCAGATTAACATATAAAAATAAACATGTGTATGTACTTATTAAAAATTGTACATTAAAATATTCACCCTAACCATTAACACATACCGATCCCATGCCATCTTCCTCATGAATAATTAAGTGTTGGCAACCATTGCGACAATGCTTTGCATATGTTCTAATCTCTTTAATACTCATGTTGTATATCTCATCATCTATATGATACACAAAATTAACACATGCATTCTCTCGTGCTCTTTTTCAGTTCAGAAAATCATCAATTCCACCAAGTCCACTTTGAATATCATCTATGATGGCATCCCTTTCTTTTAAACTAATTTGAAAAGTGGCATCCATCTCTGACCGCAAATTTTCCACATGAAGGGGCCAGATTACCAATGGTGGCTTGATGCGAGGCAAGTTAGCATCATGATTAGTGCCCCTATGGTCACATGTTCGACCTTTCCTTGGACAAAAAAATTCAGAGGGAAGGTCATTATAATTGGGTTTCGTTCTAAAAAATAATTCTACATAAAATTATTTTACAAGATAAAGAGGAACCTCGCCTTTCCATGGTAATATTCCATATGCAACAAGGTGCCTATCAACAAACGTCAAGCTATATTAGGGTGCTTGAAATATTGCACCTTTAACATCTTTCTTTTCAACACTTCTTTGAAATAAAAGATAGACTTGGCCATTTCTGTTGTAACTCTATGTTTAACATCATCCCATGTTTCGGGACTCATCACTGTTTCCTTTATTTTTGTCATCAATTCTACAAAAGTATCAGTGGTTGGCCCAAGCTTTTTGTACACATATACAAGTGTGCTTAAAGAGTGAATAACTATTTTTAAGCTTTCTTGACTCTCAGCAGGGAGTTTCAAAGACACACGACCTTTCTTCAATTTTGAATAAAGATGTTCACACATTTGTAATGTGCATTGTTCGATGTTTGTTTACCAAGGTAAATCGGAAATGTCAGAAGGATAAGTCATTGTTGGTGTACAACCTTCTTCTTCAATAATGTAGTCTGGCCTACATCTTTTGCAAGAAACATTTTCACCCTCTACATCAATATATAAAATTATGTATAAATAAAAAAACATGTGAACAAATTTGTAAAAATTTTCTTTTTAACTATAAGAAAATTATATAAATAATTTAACAAATTAATAATTGAATGAAAATAATATTCAGATTGATGGCCACCTCGAGATGGCTGGGTAGCATCATTCCCACCCTGAGATGAGGGAAAATTTTAGGGGCTAATATTCACAAGTGGGCTAATTTTCCATGTTTTTTCTAAAAACAATATTTGCCAATTTCCATTTTTCTAAAAATGATTCGCCCACATTTTATAGTATAAAAATATTTTATCTTAGAAATTGCAAAAATTGTATATAGACTAATATATAATCATTAGAAATATACATATTTTTACAAAAACATTGCCAAACATTTTATAATTTTCATGTTAGTGACTGGTAAGATTCACCAAGGTTTCTAAAGTTTAAGATAAACTTCCATCCTTTAAATTTTCCTTCCCTAAGATGGTTGAGAACCAACATGACCACCCATTGATTAGTCACCGGGGGAATGCATACCACTACCCTCACATGATTGGACACCACCTATTGATTGGCCACCAGGGGAATGTGTACCACCACCACCCTCACGCCACGAGAGGGAAGCTTCATAAAAAAATATGAATTTATAATCAATTCCAAAATACATACATACATATGATTGATTAGATTGCGTGAAACACACCATGATTGCGTGAACCATGGTAGGCTCCATAGATGGAGTAGATACTATTTTCCTCTGAACTCCTAAAAAATAAAAAAATGAAATTTATTAAAAATTAATTTAACTCACAAAATTGATAAAAAAAATCAATTCCATATGTATACATATATCTACATGGGGATAAAATTATATATATTCAACACAAAAATCAATTCCACATGTATGTACATGTATGTATGTGGTTACTATTATATATTCAAATGTCATTTAAAAACATGCACATTTAATATAAATACCATGAATATCCCTCGATCCATGATCCTTGTCTCTTGTAGAGGCATGGGATTCTATTGATGTCCTCAAAGAATCACGTGCCAAATGATCATCCTCCATGATATATATATGGATATCTACAGTGGAAATTTACAATTATTTTTAAAATTACTAAATTTAAAATAAATTCAAAAGAATTCAAAAAATTGATGGAATTTAGTACATAAATGTTGAGCACAAACACAAATTATGTAAAACACAAAACTTTCAAAGAAGAAATTGATGTGTAAAACTTACTTTAAACAAAAATTTGTTAAATTCCTGCACATTTTTATTTTATAAAATGCGAGGTTCACCAATTTTTGCTTACAGGGTGAGAGCACACTTGGTATATAATTGAAAAAAACACATGTTCATTAAAAATGACACATTTATAAGTAAAAAACATACATACATCAAAGATATGTTACAATGTCCATCAATAAATTTTGAAGGAGAGTGTATCAACACTAATTCATATTTGAGAGATGAACCTTGAATTGGCATTGCCAGATACAAGACTAATTCATCTTTGACATATGAATCTTGAATTGGCATTGCCCCACGCAATAGATCACCAGACATCTTGTTAACATTTGGACAAAGTCTCATACTAAAAATTTGAAATTTTCTAACAATATTGTTTTCTTTTCCATGCAGTTGTGTTAGCCTCTCCTTCTTCACTTGGTACACACCTTTCATCTAGTTACACACAAGTTCAGAATTGGTGAAAACTACAATTCCATTTGATCCATACTCCCTAGTTGTTCCCAACCTTCTATCAATGCAATAAAATATGCTTCATTATTTTTTGTTCTTCCCGGTATATTCATTTTCCTTTGCAGGACCTTGTTAGTCACAATATTGCAAATCACATATATGTAATCACTTCTTTCCATGGATTGGGATAGAAAGAAACATCTATGCATAATGTGCATTTTTCAACCATGTTTAGTGGAATTTTTTTCCTCGAAAAAAAAATTAATAAAATATATTAAATGAACATTTATTGAAAATTCCTTAAGGTTTATGGTAGAAAAGACATGTACATGGTTTTCCTTAAATTTTATGGGAGAAATGACACATACATGGTTCCCAAAAACACTAGAAAATGCCTTCAATTTTACGGGAGAAAGGACCAGTACATGGTTCCCAAGGAGAAATGACATGTACATGGTTCATGGAAGTGAGTCTAACAAAGAAACAAAAAAGCCAAAAATAAAGTTTACGGGAGAAAGGACCAGTACATGCTTCCCAAGGAGAAATGGCATGTACATGGTTCCAAAGTTAAATGACATTTACATGGTTCATGGAAGTGAGTCTAACAAAGAAACAAAAAAGCCAAAAATAAAGTTTAAATCAATGGAAGTTGTTTAAAAGAACAAGACATTAACTACACAAAATGATGATATATATGCAGCTGGTGGCACTGTTGATGTTAACAATGTCAATGGTGTTGTTGGGCATAGGAGGTTATGAGTTTCTTGAGGTAGATGATGGAATTTTATAGTCACTGATTGATACAACTGATGACAATCTAGGTTTGTGCCTACAATTCTGACAGGGTAGCAAAGCGTCCAAAAAAATTAAGTTGTCACCAAAGAGGAGGGTCCAAAAGTATTGCAAACCTGGAATGTAGAAGTCGAAGGTTGCAAGGAAAATGATTATATTAAATATCGTGAAAATTTTACCTTCTTTGAAATGGACATTAACTATGTCAACTTCCAATGTTTCTCAGGGTCCAAATAAAGTTTTGAAAGGGATGATAAGAAGATGAAAATGCAAAGTTGTACTGTATGTCAATTATGTAAATTTAGGCATTGTAAACAGAAGTATGGTCTGGACAATATGATAGGAAAATTTCCACTGGTTGATATCGCCCAGAAAAAATTCCACTGGTTGATGGTAAAAATTTTAAACAACAATAGGTGAATTATTTATGCAAAGTAATAAAAGCTAATTCGTGATTTTAAACATGAAATTTAATAGTTTAACCGTGTTCAATTTTAAAGAAAATCAATTTAAAAATTTAACAAAAATAAAAATAATTTAACAAAAACAAATATGCATACATGTATAAATGAAATTTTTGAACAACAGAATAATAGACTTTAATTGTAATTTTTTTTTCGAATTGCACACTTAATTTTGATTTTTTTTCTGTCAAAAGTTAAAAGTGTAAGAATAGTGTGACTTAGCATGGCATTGAATACTTCTCAAATTGGTGACTATGCGGATGAAAAAACGTAACAAAGTACCAAAATTCGTTGGTTTGTTAGTGCATTATATTGTTTAATTTGTCATTAGTGAGGTAATTATTTGACTTTTTCAATTCCAAAAGCAATCGAACCTATTGGGCAAAGGCCTATAAATTGAGTAGGTAGTCAAATTTGTTAATTCCAAGCACAATCGACCTTTTAAAGTGAAGGTTATCGATTTAGTGGGTGGTAGAATTTTCATTACAATGTGATAACAATTTTTCAACCAATGAAATGATAACATTATTGAAACTTTTTTAGAGTAAAAAAAAATATAGACTCTAAGTTTTATATAATGATGTAGGAATGGAATTTAGAAAATAATATTTAACTTTAGGAAAAAATATGTCCATTTTCCATTGATCAACAAAGGGGCATTAGATAATTAGGAGACATTATATATATTGATGGAAACCATACAGGTATGAATTTTTCATGCTAATATATCAAGTGAGCTTCAAGGAATTGGGTAAGAATTCCTTGAGTTATGATTCAATATCTCAATTGATATGTATCTGAAGAAATCTGAATGCATGTATGTGAATTGATTCCCATGTAGGGGTATGGTTAATAAAGGAATCTTAGAGGACATTTCAAGATTGTGACAAAATATTTTCATGCATACATATGATAGTATGTCATGTTGAGTTGGTTAAGAGAAGGAAGAGTTTACCGAGGGATTGTTCAGTAGTGAAAGGAAGGGCTCTTTCGGGATTGTTGAGAAATGAAGGGAGGTAACTTCCTCATGTGTGGTGATTGAAGAAGGTGTCCAAATGTGTTTAAGGGTTGAGTGAATTTTGAAGTTGGTTAAGGATGGTGGTATGACATGGGATATATTGTAATTATTATAGCATATGTAAGTTTAGATGCCGGAGGATGTGTAAAATTTATATGAAGTGAAGATGATGAAGAAAAAGATACAGAGATGTACGTCTAGAAGCCTGGAGGATGTGTAAAATTTATAGGAAGTGAAGATGATGAAGACTACGATATAGAGATGTACGCCTAGATACCTAGAGGATGTGTAAAATTTATAGGAAGTGAAGATGATGAAGACAATGATAGGGAGTTATCCAAGATACATATATGAAGATGGATTGAGTATGAATGCAACATGGGATAGTATTTAATGTCATGCAAGGGTGTAGTGAGTGAATGTGGTGAATGTGGAAGAAGTATGAATGTACATGAAGTATACTATGCAGATGTGAAAAGTTTGATTGTGTATAAATGAGTATTAACACATATGTTTGAATGCATTATTTGAATAATTTTATATTATAGTAATGCATATATAGTTAATGAAACTTATTGGTATTTATTATGTTTATATTTTAAAATAATGGAATGATCGGTATGACATAATTCTAAAATCATTTCAAAAGCTACTGGAAATATGTAAATGAAAGTTTATATGCTTGAATACTCAGAGTTGTTTGGTTGAATGAAAATTCTGTGAGGTAGGACAAATTGCAAGTAGAAATTGACAGGATATGTAATCCCATAATGAATACTCATTACTACTAAATAAAAGCGCCAAGAATTTTGATAATAATCTCATAGTTGTTCAAAATGGTTTCTAAAGTATTAAGATTTCAATTTTTTATTATAGCATCTCGTGGTGACATTATGTGTATTATACAAGTGAGATGATGGATATGTATAGTATGGATAGATTATGGCTGCTATAAAATAGGAAGCATGGGGAGAATGCTACTATGATGACACTAGAACTCTGTGATGTGCCTTGATTTCAATGAGCCATTGAGTGACTAGAGACTACTATTTGGATGACTTGGCAGTAAGAGTCTATAGGTGCCTACACTTCATGAAAGTGTGAATAGCATGCCTTTCCCTGCTCTTCTTGGCTGAAGTAATATGATTTCAAAGGCAGAGAAAACACTCTTTTTTAAAGGTAGTTTTATGTATATTTTAAAATATTCTAGGAATCTCATAAATGTTAAAAAAATGTAACTATTTATTTAACTCCACTTATAAATCAAAAATTTTAAATATTCTAGAATTTAGAATAAAATTACATAAATACTAAACAAACTATCCTTATGTGCGATCGTCAAGATACTTTTGAATTCCTACCACTTTTTTGTTTTGTTATTTTTTGGGAGGCTTGACGGCTAAATTGCTGATTTGAAGCTTGTATAATGATGTATAAATTAATGATCTGATTAAAAAAAACTACGGGTTGATCCAATGCAACCTGCTCATATCTCTCTTGAAAACATTTTATATCATAGTGGGTAAATGAATCTCGAAAATTAATTTTACTTAGGGATTTATTCTCAATAAATCAATCCAATTCTTACAACCACATCTAATAATCATTTAAACTAATAAATTATTATACAAAAGTTCTCATTCTAAAATAATATTTCAATTTAGGAAAAACATTCTTCTCAGTAAATCAATCCAATTATTGCAACTAGATCTAATAATCATTTAAACTAATCAAATATTATACAAAAGTTCTCGTTCTAAAATAATATTACAATTCAAGAAAAAATAATTAACTTAAAATGGACTCCAAAATACCTACTCTCAATACGTAGTTTATGGAAGACCAATTCACATTGAAAAAGCAGAGAACAGAGATAAAATTTGTAGTCCCAAGTGTCGCATATTTTTACTATTCTCGAAGAGTGTTTATTTGAATTTTATGTTATTTCCAGTACTTACATGAATTCATTCTACAAAAAATTCCCTTATTTCAAGACTAACATATAAACACTAATATCTAACCTTTGTATATAAGTCTAGAAAATAGAAAGTGATTTTATGTATTGTACAACAAATGTAGTAAAAGAACGGTAGTAGAGATACAATCTTGATTATGTTTCTTTTTCTAGAAAAATGAACTCAGCAACGAGCAGAAGAGGAGGAGGCCACTACGAGTAGCTGCATGAGCTGGAGTGATGACAAAAATGCTCAAGAAGAAGAAACCAACAACAATAAATAAGAAGAGGAAGAAAATAATCACGACAACACGAAAGAATCAAAAGGTGGGCAGAGTGAGGAAAACGAGAATACTGTGGGACAGAGCACAAGTAACAAGATACAGGAAGAAGAGACAAAATTTCATTCTGTAAAAAATGCCCTTATTTTAAGACTAACATCTAAAAAATAACATCTAACCTTTGTATACAATTCTATCAAATATAAAGTGATTATATGTATTGTACAACAAATGTTGTAAAAGAAAGGGAGTAGAGATACAATCCTAAATGTGTTCTTTCAGAAAAATTAACTCAACAACGACCAGAAGAGGAGGAGGCCACTATGAGTAGCTACAGGACCTAGAGTGATGACAACAATTCTCAAGAAGAAGAGACCAACAACAATAAAAAATAAGAGGAAGAAACTAATCACAACAATGTGCAAGAATCATAAGGTGGAAAGAGTGAGGAAAATGAGGATACTGTGGGACAGGGCACAAGTAACAAGACACAAGAAGAAGAGGCATAATTCATTTTGCAAAAAATGCCCTTATTTCAAGACTAACATATAAAAATTAACATATAACCTTTGTATATAAGTCTAGAAAATAGAAAGTGATTATATGTATTATACAAAAAATGTAGTAAAAGAAAGGAAGTAGAGATAGAATCTTGAATATGTTTATTATAGAGAAATTAACTCAGCAATGAGCAGAAGAGGAAGAGGTCACTACGAGTAGCTGCAAGAGCTGGAGTGATGCCAACAATTCTCAAGATGAAGATACTAACAACAAGAAACAAGAAGAGGAAGAAACTAATCACAACAATGTGCAAGAACCAGAAGGTGGACAGAGTGAGGAAACTAAGAATACTGTGGGATAGAGCACATGTAACAAGACATAGGAAGAAGAGGAAAAATTCAAGACACAAGTTTCATTCAGATATTTTTTTCTTGGTTTCAAAATTTACAATTCACATTTCTGGTTGTAGTTGAAGAAAGCAAGGCAATGGATTACATTTTAACAAACATTGAGAAAGCTGCTATCCGGTTGTAAAAGAACCCTTTATTTCACACTCGGAGAAATCATATTGAAGTTCATCATCACTATATTTGGGAGCTCATAGCCGAAAGACAAGTGGAAGTCTAATTTTGTAGCATAGAGGAATAGACTACTAATATCTTGATCAAGTCAATAAGTAAAGACAAATTAAGAAAGTAAAGATAGTAATTCTTGAACGTGTTGCTAGAGAGGCTTTGAGCAAGCATATTTAAGTTCATCATCACTATATTCAGGATCTCATAGCTGAAAGACAAGTGCAAGTCTGATTTTTTAGCATAGAGGAACATACTGCTGACATCCTTACCAAGTCAGTAAATTAAGAAAGTAAAGACAGTAATGCTTACACTGTTATAAATTTTGTTTATTGTTAGTACACAAATTTTGTGTGTATTTAGATTGATGAAGTAGTTTTCTATGTGTGATGGCAGTAAAATAATGAGTAGGTGATGTGCGATAATATGTGCTAAATTTGAATTTTGTTTACACATAACTTGGATGCTTCTATGCAGTTAGTCAATGCCATGAAAATGCAAAATTGCACACGTGATGAAATGTTTATGGAATCCTTGTCGATGGTTACTTGAAAACATGCTAGTTGGAGAAATCATTTGAAAAAATGCATATCATGAAAGAACTAGGTTGCATTCCTACTGTTTTGAGCTACAATGCATTGGTTAAACATATTTTCAGGGAAAATATATATTTTGAGGAAATGTAGGAATGTGGCCGTGAACTTGATGTTGTAATGATCACAACAATGGTTGTTGGGGAGGCAAGAGAGGGCCACATTTCTAAAGCGTGGGAGATTTTCAATGCCATAAAAAGTAAGGGACTAAACCCCAAATGGAAATCCTAATCTATATTCATTAAATAGCTTTGTAAAGTTGGTAGGTCGGAGGAAGCTTGCATGATTTTTTTGGAGATGGAAGAAAATAGTATAAATGCTAGTGCTAGGTTCTTCCAACATGTTTTTTACTCTCTAGAAATTCAACAACTCTTATTGGTAATACAAGTGGAATGAAATCCCATCCTAGATCATGGCTTTCAACAAAAAAATCATGAAAAACACAACAACGATATCACTAAAAACATAGAAACAGAATCATTAAAACCAAAACAACAAATCATTAAAAACATAAAAGATCTTTACAGAGAGTGTGAATCATGACAATGAAATCAATAAAAAAACAACAAAGAAATCATTAAAAACACAACATATATATTTTAACAGAGAATGTGAATCATAAATTTACACAGAGATTAATTAAATAGAGAATGCAAATCATGAATTTACAAAGAGATCAATTACACAGAGAACGAATCTTCTGAGTTGCGACTTTAGATAGAGATCAATTACACAAAGAAAGATTCTTTCGAAGAATACCCGGACAAGAATGACACTTTCGAAGAATACCCGGAGCACATACGCAAAGAGGACGAGTGGATGAGCGTAGACACAGAGCGGATGAGTAGATGAGCACAGACGCAGAGTGGGTGAGCAGACAAGCATAGATGCACCAATGGTCACAAACCATAAAATGATGGAAATCTTCTTTCAGGCTAAGAACAACTACATTTATAAAAATAAATTTCGCCCAAATTTTTTTTAAAGTTCGACCAGACTAAAAGTTCAGTCAAACTATTAGTTTATCTAAACTTTTATTTCCGGTTTCTCTGCCTCCAACCAAAAATCTGGTTATCATTTCTGTCAACATAAACGACAGAGTAAATTCAATTAATGGCATAAAAAGTTTGGCCTAACTTCTGGGAGAGTGAAATTTTTGGGCGTGTTTCTCAGGAAAGTGTAACCCACCTTCATACATTCACCCTATTGTAAATGGGGCATATTACAAGCGGTGTCACAAATGTAGGTTACAACCTTGGGCCTTTTATGGGTCCTGAATTCAAACAATTCTTCTTATGTATTGTTGTGATCTGATAATCAAAGAACTGTTAAAAATGTTTGAAGTATGGTGGAATAATTCAATTAGAATAATTCCATAGGATCACCTAAGGGTGGTGAAGAACCTAATGTTGAATTAGGAATGGTGGGTGGAGGGACCAATAAATCATAAGATCAAGAATGTGAGTTATTGCAAGGAGTGCATAGCTTGAAGGCATACCTACTTAAAATAAAGAAAAATCAAGAAAGGTTATTCAAAGCTAAAGAAGAATATGAGGATATTAGTGGTTATATGTTGAGGAAATTAGAAAAATAAAAATTCAATAATAAAAAAACAAAAATGCATAAAACTAGATCTATAAGTGACACAACAAAAACAATAGATTTTATAGCTTCTAGTGGAAGTGAGTCTCCTGAGTTTGACAAGGAAGAAGATTATAACTCTAAGAGTAGTAATTCAACATCTAGGAAGAAAAGGACTACATATTAGCTACAAGGAGAGTTTAGAAATATTAGACCCCCTAACTTTTATGGTGAATCTGAAGAAGGAGTAGAAGCATGTCTTCTCAATATGTTCAAATATTTTGAGGTCTACAAGTATCCAAGTAATTTTAAGGAAATACTGGAAAATTTCCAATTGAATAGTAAGGTAGCCTTATGGTGGGAGGAGAAGAAATCTCTTAGAATAATCATAAGTAGAAATATGACTTGGAAAATCTTTGGGAAAGGATTTAAAAAAACTATTTAACTAAAAGGTATTTTGATGAAAACACTAGAGTCTTTCATGATTTTAGATTGGGATAGTCTACCATGGATTAGTTTGTCAACAAATTTATGAATTTGATGAGGTATGTGTCATACTTGAAAGAGGAAAATGTAAAAATAAAAATACTTGTTATCTATTTATATTTCTCATACAAAGAAAGGATTGAGTTTGATAATCCTAAAACTATGGATGAAACTATAAGAAATATGAAACTGTGTTTTTCTTGAAATTAGAAGAAAGGTGACAACTCAAGAAGCTAGATTGCCAAAAATTAGGAGAAATTAAACATTCAGAAAAAGGTGTTCAATAAACCAAATTTTCCAAATACTTTGAAAAGTAACCAAGGAGGAAATTATAGTAGAAGTGTGAAACAACCAATGAATTTTGGACATGAAAATGGAAAAGGGGTTGGAGCAGGGAATAAACACTTCTTGAAAGTAACCATAGACACTAATTAAATGTTGGGGTTACAGTGAAAATCACTTGAGGAGAGACTATACACAAAATCTAAAAAATAAAAGAGGTACTGTGAATAACCATGATAGGAAGCCTCAATATTAAATGACATTGCATATAATATTTAGAGGATAAATGCAACGTTAGACGGAAGAAAAGAAAACCACGAGTCTACAATGGTGGAAGTCTAAGGTAAAATTTATGAACATAGTGTTTTAGTATCAATAGAACCTAGATCCGCCTTAGTTACATTTCCCTTGCTACCTCTGAGAAGTGTGAACTTAGGTAGGAAAAACAAATAAATCCTTGGTTGTTACAACTAGACATATGGAAAAGAATGAAATAAACTGAAATCCTCAAAGAATGTTTATTGAATTTGAATGGAATGAACACAGTTGAGTCTAAATTTTTTACCTATGGGGTCATATGGTGTGTTAATTGGAATTGACTGGCTATATTCTCAAAAAGTAATTATGAATTGCTTAGAGAAATCTTTCAATTTTGTTAATGATGATGGAGAGAACTGCTTAGTTAAAGGGGTTCCAAGAGTTTTTTCACTGAGGCATATTTCTGCCTTACAACTAAAGTAATGCACTCACAAAGGCTATCAAATGTTTTTTTTTTTACGTTGAGGACTTAGATGAAAACAAGAAAAACAAAACCATATTTAGAGGACTACCCCATTTTACAACAATATAAATATGTCTTTCCAGAAGAGCTACTAGGACTTCCTCCAAGGAAAGATATAGATTTCACTATTGATCTCATTCGTGGAGTTGTTCCAGTGTATAAATATCCATATAGGATGAGTATTCTTGAGTTAATGTAATTGAAGATTCAATTGTAAGAGTTGTTTGATAAAAATTACATAAGGCCTACAGTGTCTCCTTGGGGTGTACCAATTTTATTCATCTAAAATATCAGAAAATGGGGCTTTGTATTGACTATAGGCATCTAAAAAAAATGACCATTAAAAACATGTACCCTTTACCATGAATTTAAGGCTTGTTTTATAAAGTTCGAAGAGCATCAATCTTTTCAAAAATTGATCTAAGGTTTAGATATCATCAAACAAGAATCAAGGACAAAGATATACATACACTAATACACATGGGAAAAAATCTGACTGCAAAATTTGATGATACAAATACAATCGAAAAAAATGTCAGAAGCTAAATGTATTTTTTGTTTTTAAATCCCAATGGCTGTCAGAAATTTGACATAACTTCCTTTACCATTAAATATACGATGTTATTTTGATAACGTCGAATATGCAACGAATGTTAGTCTGTCTTTCAATAACATTGAATTCCGCCAAAAATACCTTTCATCACTTAATATCATAGAACATTGATGTAGTTTTTATACTTGTGATGGTTTGAAAAGGTTGTAGGCTTATTTTGAGGTTAATTTTTGAGGAAAATCATCACTGAAATTTTGGTGAGGAAAAATTTCACATAACATTCCTCACGGAGGCCAAGGAGACATGGGATCAACATTGGGGGCTTCAAAAGATAAAAAATATTATTTCCTTTGTAAAATATGCAAGGGCTTGAAGATAAGGAGAATTCCAATAAAAACAACTAAAAAATATTGTAGAGAATATGTACACGCTGAATTCGAGTGTGAATACCATCCATTAGTAAGTTATTCATTATATGTCTTTGTACTGTATATTTTTTTTCTAAATTTTAATATGCATATTTCATTTTAGATTATATGTATTTGTATTATAAATTTTATTGTCTTTGTACTGAAAATATTGTAATTCTTTTGGGAGATATTTGAATATGTTGTCATCTTGATGTGGAGAACTATTATTTGATTTTTATGGTTAGAGTCAATTAAGGGGTTAGGTCGATTTAAGGGTTAATTAGTTTATGGGATTAGGGATAAGGGGTTATTGTTCAATGGTTTAGGGGTTAGGGTCTTAGGGGAATGGGGTTAAGGTGTTAGGAGGCTAATGCATGTTTAGGGGGGCTAATCAGGACCTAGAGGATTTAGAGGTTAATGGGTTTTAGGGGAGAATTATTAATAAGATTTTAAAGTATGTTATGCACATTTAAAATATGTACATATAGAATACAATTTTATAGGAAAGAAGAACATAATTATATAATATATTGTAATAATAATTTATAAGGTAAAATATAAAAATATAAATATCTTTAAAAATTTATTAAATAAAAATTTAATTGAAAGTGAAATTATTATAAGGAAAGATGATTGGATGAAGATAAAATGAGTCCACTTTATTTAGGTAAAATGATAACTAATAAAAAACCATTTTTTATGAAAAATATTATATATAAAAAAATGAATACTTTATTTACTAAAAATTTTAAATTTACAAATCTTTTTATTATATAAACAACAAATTTTCTATAACTTTAATTTTCTTTTTATAAAATTACATTTTTTAATAAAAAATTTAACTTAGAAAATATTTTGTTACATATAAGACTATAATTTTGTCTCTAAAATAAAAGTGAAATAATGTGTGATGATTAAAAGCATTGTCCATGATAACAATTTCTAGTATGAAAGTAGATTCACATTAATATCCATAGTTCATTCATATCTTCAATGTTAATGGAATCTATAAAATATTTGGAAAAAAAATATATTGAAAGTGGATAACTATTAAATTTCTTTTACCATTTTTTATAAGCTTGTTTGAATTTGTCTTAAAATAATATAGTTTTAATATTTGGAAAATAATTAATATCACAATGTTTGATGTTTTTATTATAATTATTTAATTAATTTTAGGTATGATATATGGTTTGTTTATAGTTTAGTGGGTTATATTTAATATTGGTTAAGTGTTATGAATGGAAAGTAAGAGATTTACAAATTAAGTCTCTAAAGTGTTTACTTAATATTTGATATTATAGATATAACTAAATGTTTAAAGAAAAGAGAGTTAAAAGCACAATGATTTTTAGACCATTATGAAAAAGAGAGAAAAAAATATGTAATGGCTCTTATACTCCTAGAAGATGGTTAAGAAATTTTTTCTAAAGTCAACCAGGGTTAAAACTAACTAGCCATATAAAAGTTTATGCAATGTTATAAAAAAGAGTCAAACTTTCTAATTGAACCTACAATATATCAATTTCCAATAGTTTACTCATGTGGATAATTAGGAAAAAGGGTAAACAAGAAGTAGTTATCACCTAGTTAAACCTAGGAAATGCCCAATCATAACCTAAAAATGAATTTGGGAAAAATATAAATGATGTGCGTAATGCATGTAATATTTCCAACTAAAATTTGAGTACAAAAGTGATGTTATTGCCAATATAAAATGAGCTTCCTATATTAAAATTACCCAAAAAATATAAATTTACATTTCAATTTGATTTTCTTCGATCTAGTAATAGTTTATGGCAGGGGATACAAATTTATGTGTGGTACTTATTTTTAAAATGGAATGACTATGAATTTTATATTTTATAAAATGTTGAAGGACCTACTTAGCTCCAGTTACATGATCCAAATTTTTTTGAAAATAACAATTTGAAAGTCTAGAAATAAACCTTTAACAATTTCCCATAGTTTATAATTCCATAAGAGAATGAAATTTATTACCCTAAAACTATAAATTCTTAAAAAAATCCTAATATCACCATATTATTAATCATCATAGTCCTCCTCTCCCTTTATGATAACATTTTTTTATTTTATGGATAACTATGAGTGAGTCACCAACAACTGTTACCTTTTGTGCGTTTTGTTTTTCTAGTAGTCTAATCTCATTCCATAGAGCCTGGCTTGGTTGTTGGTGGCTTCCCCTAGGCCATGGGAAAATTTTAACTCTTTTTGTTCATTGGGGTAGTGGATGACCCCTACCACTCCCACCACCCAAAATTCCCTCCCACACCTACCACCCTAAATCTATGAATGGTGTTATTTTCATAACCATAATGTATTTCACTCATAAAAGAGGCTCTTTCTCATTTTTTAAGAAAAAAATATGGGACACGAGCCTTGCACTTAGTGTTTCAAAATGTTTTAGGTGAAAATGAACTTTTTAAGTGGAAGTGATATAGAGTAAAAAAATCCTCTGTATAAAGTACCTTTTTATGATATGTGAAGGGTCCCATTTGTTATAAATTATGAGAAAACTTGAAGTAATATCAAAGCTATAATAGTTCTTGGAAAGGGTAGATTAATGAAATGTTTGATAAATAATTAATGATTATTTTTTCCAAATTTATCTTACTTATTGTCACTCATGCAAGGTATAACATTCCATTTTGAATGTCCTTTAAAGTAGGAAAAATGTTTTTGTCCTATAAAATTCAGTTAAAACTAAGCAAAAAGGAGTGATTTTTTGACACTTTGGTCAAGTCAACCAAGTAGTAAAAAATAAAGAACACCTCATTTTGTGTAGAAGGAGAGATTTACCATGTGCCTTAGTAGAAAAGGGTTTCCTATTAAAAATGTGTTTAGTGGGTTCCCTACCACTTTCCTAAAGAAAAAAAGGGGATCTTATCTAATTTTTTACATAGGTTGTTGATTTAAAAGTTTATAAGTGAAAAAATATGCTGAAAATATAAAATAAATTTAAGTAATAAGTTATATAATCAAACACACTATTTACTTGATTTTGATTATCTATCCTAGGCAATATGATACCTGCCTGTTTAGGAGCAATGATGCAAAAGCTAGGAAATTTGGCATAAAAGGGTATAGAAATAATAATTAGAGACAAACACAATACCAAAAAATAAAGAATAAGAAATACTGTCTTCCTCTTATACATTCCTAGAGCCATCTAGCCACCAACTAATTTTAGTAGTAACTTTCATTGTGAAAATACATTTCGTATAAGATTACAAGTCCACATCCTTTTTAGAAATATTTTTTTAATTAATTTAAAAAAGAAGAAGATAATATAAGATCCACCCTTCACTTGTCATAATCGAATATTTTTGAGGAGTGGGGGATCAAATACATTTTGTGTCCTTTCCCCTCTCATTCTCTTTTCTTATGGAAGCCATTATGAACAAATTGTAGTATCTACCTTAAGGTTTTCCTGCTTGAACTTAATTGGTATTGCCTGGATCCATTGGTATTATTGTTTGAGGCTTGTACTTTGAATACATTTGTAAATGTGATGGAATGAGAAGAGTTTGATGATTGTCAGGTTGTTCCTAATTTTTTTAAATATAATACTACACATCTTTCTAAATTGCACAATATTCATTATCACATTGATTTGTTGTATTTGTTTCTTTCTCTCACCCAAGCTCATGGTTTCTCAATATAGAAAACCAACTCCTAAGTACACGTGATATTTGGATTGCCAATATCCTATTAACCCAACCGACCTTAGCCCTTGAGCCCTTATAAACACATAAAACATTAAGTACCCCTATACTTGACCCTAGTTACCCCATCTTAAACCAATATAACTCCTAATACTCAAACCACTCACATGATATCCACTAACCCATCAATTCTTAACCCCTTGTAAATTAAACCATGGTTCCCAAGTTGGGTCAGTTAAAGTTTCCATCCTCTTAAAACTTCTGGTCTCCAAATGAAATAAAGAGATAATATGACATCATAATTATGAATGAAAAATAACATCAAAAGTGTCTCTCTTCCTACATGTCAAGAAAAGTAACATATTTCCTATATTTTTTGAACATATTCTTAATTAGCTTGATAAATTGCACAAACACCATAATTGATTTTATTTATTTATTTATCTCTCTCACCAAAGTTTTCTTTGTCTTTGTCTTTGCTATATTTCTTTTCCTTTATTATATTTGTAAAAAATTGTAATATCGTTTAAATATTTGCTATATACACTAATACTAATTTATTTATTGTAATTGTATTGTATGGTCCCCCTAGGGCATTACACGATGAGGAAGAGGTGGTTTTGGTACAAGTGCATGTTCAAGGACGTGGAGTGAATATTGAGGATCAATATAATGATCCTATGGAAGAAGATAATGATGTTGTTAACACAATTGAAGAATATGGGAGAGATAGGTTGATCTAGGAGACATTTAATAATGTTGGAATGGATGATGATGGAAACCAGTATAATGGTGCTTATGATATACCTGTACTTGAGAGGGAAAATCAACTTCTTTATGAATTATCATAAACATATCTTCTCTTTTTTGTATTTTTATTGGTCAGCTTAAAGGTGGTGAATGGTTTTTTAAATACATGTGTGACACAACTCCTAAGGTATGTAGTATATTTTGTGACATGTAGTACAACATGATAAAACAATTATTTTTTCCTTTGGTTTTAATGTTAGTATGTTGATCATCATTTGATTTTTAATATTTTGATGCAATATGTATGATTAATGTTGTTTACATTAACCACTATCACCTATTTTTTTATGTTGTATATTTCTAAGTGAATTTATTCAACCATCGTCAAATGTTTTACCTTGTACATACCGATATTTACATGCCATGATGAGAGATATTGGAATGGAGTAGAAAATAATTCATGCATGTCCTAATCATGATATTATATATTATAAAGAACATGTTTCGAAAGAAAAATGCCGAAAATATGATGAGAGTAGATATAAAATTGATAAAGTAACAAAAAAGGTGTCTCACAAGGTTCTTTTTTATATTCCCATAATTCCACATCTACGAAAATTGTTCAACTGTAAAAACATAGCACAATTTATGGATTACCATACAATAAAAATAATTGAATATTGTGTTCTTTGAATGTGGTATATCGATATGCATTTAGTAATATAGAATAAAGTTGGCCAAAGTTTAAATAAGAACCACGTAATCTTAGGCTTTCATTAGCAACTGATGGTATTGATCCATTTGCAGGGCTTAGATATTCTTACTTGATGTGGCCCGTTTTTATTATCAACAATAGTATTCCTATGTGGATATAAATAAAGAGGAAGAACATAATGTT
This sequence comes from Pinus albicaulis, assembly GCA_034641835.2. Taxonomy (NCBI): domain Eukaryota; kingdom Viridiplantae; phylum Streptophyta; class Pinopsida; order Pinales; family Pinaceae; genus Pinus; species Pinus albicaulis. The sequence continues at coordinate 652,982,489 of CM076576.1, read as the reverse complement.
GACAATAATTGTTCTAGGTATTTATTTGTTTAGAATAATTTTTTTTAACACTAACATCTCATTTGTACTTTTTGTTTCATAATTATGTCTTATATTTCTTTGTGTACTGATATATGTTCAATTATTCCTTATAATAATATCATATATATATATATATATATATATATATATATATATATATATATATATATATATTAATATTATTTACTCATATATAAATTAATTATGTATTGCATGTTCAATTAATTAGGTAAGTACCAGGTCAAAGATATGAATGTATATATTGATCCCCTTATCAATGAGTTAATGGAATTTTGGAAAAATGTCACTATGTATGATATCTATAGACTAGTAGATGCACAAAGGGAATTTGAATTCCATGAAATTCTTGTATGGAAAATTCATGATGCCCCAATTCTAACGCATTTCTGTAGTATGTTATAATGTTACTGTAGTGAACTTTAAGAGTGCTTATTTTATGAAGTTAATTTCATGTACATTTTTCAAATTATCCCTTCACTGTACATACTTAAAATATTGGATATAAAAATTATTCCATCACTTTTAGGTCTTTAAAAATGGGTAAATTTTCTTGCCCAGTTTTTGGTCCTAAGATCAAATATCATCATTCAATAAGCTTAGGAAAGGAGATGTTTGACGAGTATAGGAACTTCCTTTCTAAGAACCATAGGTACCGAAGTACCGAAAAAACATATTTTCAATGGAAAAGTAGAGAATAGATTAATACCATGAAGAATGCCACCTTGTGCATGGAAGTTGAAGTATACCAGAGTCTCTCAAGGTATGGATCAAATCATTTACGTATAAATATACATAATATGCTTGGATTATTTGATATTTTTATTGCATTTTACTCATTATAATAATTGAAAAATATTGTTGTTATAATATATTTAACTATGATTCACCTTGTAAGTCATGAAGGTATTAATAACAGGGAGTTTCTGTGAGGAATGAAAAGTTATTTCGAGCAATTTAATAGATTCCTCTACTATGAGCACCTAGAAATTGTTCATTTGTTTGCTACAATGCACATTGGGAATAATGTAACAAATACCTTATGATGAATATTAGATGGAAAGAGAGATAAAGATAAAACTGTCAAGATCGTAATGCCATTAAGAAGTCCAATCATGCAATGCAAAGTGCAATTCATTCAAATAGTGATATTCAATACTTGTAATGTTATGCAACCAACTCACAAAAGAGAAGACAAGATACATCAATGACTTACAAATTATCCACATTGAGGGGAAAACCTCCTTTACATTACATAAATGAACAATTATCTGATGATTCAAATGACAAAACCTCCTTTCTATATATAGGAGTTTAAGGGGTGACAATATAATCAGATCCCACAAAAAAATAATAATGTAAGGGAACAAAAAGTAACAATATCGAGCTTCTGTGGGGCACAACAATAAAAATATGGTGACTACATGGGCAAAAAAATAACAATAAGGGGGATACACTAACAATAAAAATAAGAGGATACACTAGTATTATAGGGACCTAGCATGCCCCTCTCCTTCAAAAAAGTGTTGTCCTCAACACTTGAGTAGTTATAGATGATTTTGTATAAAATTATCATCCTCCCATGTGGAATTTTTAATGGGTAAGTTGTTCCAGTTGATGAGATACTCTGAAATTGATCAACTTCGTTGTTGTCGAGTTATTTTTTCCATGACTTCTTCAGGTTCCAATACGAATTTTCCTTCCTCTTCAAGTTCTAGCAATACTATTTGAACAGAGAGCTTGTCACCAATAACATTATTTAGGCATGAAACATGGAAAAATGGGAGCACTCAGGAATATGCATAAAGCTCCAATTTGTATGACATAGTACCAATATTTTGCAACAACTTTTAAGTACCATAGTACTTTGGTGATAATTTATTATCCTTGTTACCTTTCTTGAGTTACATTTGTTTGTATGGTTGTAGCCATAAAAAATAACCAGTCGCCTACATCAAAACTTATTTCATTGCAATGGTGATATGCCTGTTGTTTCATTCAATTCTATGTCAAAGTGAGGTTATCCTTTAAGACTTGGAGAACTTTTTATTGATGCTAGATGCGATCTTCCATAAAGTTCCATAAATGGGGTCACTTTTGTTGCAATATGGAGGGAAGTGTTATACCACCATTCAGCCAGAGGCAACCACTTGACCCATTTTGTTTTCTTACCAGATACAAGGAAATGAAGATATACTTCCAATTTTTTCTTTGAACTATCTTAGTTTTCCCATCAGATTGAGGATGATAAGATGAACTATGAGCTAATTGAGTACCCAAATGAGAAAATAATTATGTCCAAAAATTTCTAGTGAAAATGGGATCTAAGATGCTTAAAATAATCTTTGGGTTTCCATGTAGCTTTTGAATTGTTTCAATAAATGCAGTAGTGACTATATTGGATTTAAATAGATGAGATAATGCACAAAAGTGTGCATAAATGGTAATTATATCAACTACCACTATGATGATACTCTTTCCTTCAGACTTGGGTAAACCTGTGATAAAGTCCATTGAAACCTCCTCCCAACAATGAATTGGAATGGATAAAGGTTGTAATAGATTTGAGGTCTTAATTGTCTCAACTCTATTTTGTTTGAAAACCAAACATTCCACCACAAACTTTTGAATATCATATTTAAGTCAATCCTAAAAAAAATCCTTCTTAACCCTGTGGTAACTTTTTAAAAATCATGAGTGCCCTCCTAAGGGAGAGGTGTGAAATTCTAGAAGAAACGTTTGTTTGAGTTGGTAATTCTTACAAATATATAAGCGATATTTACACCATGATGAATAAATTTTTCATATAAATGTATTCGATGGACTGGGATCTTGCTACAACTTTTAAATGACTGTCCACGCTTCTTCATCATTCTTCCATTCATCTGTTGCTTTGGTTATCCAATATGGTTGGATAATTAGAAATTGCACAAAGAAATTATTCCACATCCTCATCCTTTCTTGAGAGGGCATCTGCAACAACATTTTTCTTCCCTTTTTTGTAGGTGATTTCAAGGTCATAACCCAACATTTTGGTGACCCATTTTTTCTTCTCTTCTGAAGATAATCTTTGTTCCAAAAAATATTTAAGACTATATTGATATGTTTTTTCCTTGAAGTGTCTTCCCATTAGGTAAGGTCACCATTGCTTTAGTGCATGTAGTATTGCCAACATTTCTTTATCATAAATAGGTTTGTGTAAATAATTTCCTTTGATTAGGCGAGTTTCAAAAGAAATGGGTCTTCCTTCTTGCATTAAAACAACACCAATTACATTTCTCGAGGAATCACATTCCATAAAAAAAGGTTTTCGTGAAGTCTGCACCTATGGTTGGTACATTGCCTTTTTGAGATGTTCAAAGGCCTTAGTTTCTTCTAGAGTCCAAGAAAATGCATCTTTCTTCAATAATGTTATTATAGGTGTTGCTATTCTCCCACAATTCTAAACAAACTTGTGATAATGACATGTAAACTAGGGAAATACTCACAGATTATTTATGGTTGTGGGGATTTTCCATTCCTTAATGGATTTAATTTTGCTAGGGTCTACCTTAACACCTTGATGAGAAACAATATGACCTAGATATTCCACCTCCTCTACTCCAAAGAAACATTTGGAGGTTTTTTCATATAATTGTTTCTCCTCCAATAGTTTGAGTACCTTGTCAACATATTGAACATGATCTTCCCAAGACTTGTTGTAGATTAGTATATCATCGAAAAATACTAACATGAATTTTAAAAAGAAGGGTTTGAAATTGGAATTCATGAAATTTTGAAATGTAGAAGGTGCATTGCTAAGGCCATAAGGCAAAAAATTCATAATGACCCTCATGAGTTCTAAATTTTTTTTTCAAAATTTCTTCGGTATTCATTCTAATTTGATGATATCCTGAACAAGGATCCAACTTGTTGAAGTAAATTTCTTCATGTAATTCATCCAATAATTCATCAATGACGAGAATGGGAAACTTATCTTTAATAGTGATCTTGTTGAGCTCCTTCTATTCTAGACACATGTGCCATGATCCATCCTTATTGTGCACCAATACTACTCGAGCTGAAAAAGAACTTTAACTAGGTTGAATTATAGCAGTCTCTAGCATTTCTGCAACCATACATTCAATTTCACTCTTTTGGGAATAGTGATATCTATAAGGCCTAATGTGTGGAGGAGCACTTCCTGGAATTAAATGAACAGGATGATCATGATCACGAATATTTGGGATGAATTTGGGAGTCTCAAGTACCTTATAATGATTATCCAAGACGTTTTGGAGATATCGAGAAATAGATGATTTCTATGTTTGAACCTCTAGTGAGAATAATTGTGCAATTACGCCATGTTGTTCTTTATTTAGAAGCTTTGTCGCACCATTAGAGTTAATTATATTTCTCATTATTCCTGCAATACCCCTTAATTCAACTTCCTTTCCTTTCCAAAAAAAATTCAAGAAAAGTCTTGAAAATTAAAATATATCATACCCAAAGATTGTGACCATTGGATTCCTAGCACAACATTAGCAACACCCATTGGCATGGAGAGCATTGGATTATTCAATACATATTCCCCCATGGTTAGCTTGATATTATGGAAATTTCTAGATCCATTTATAGCTCCTCCATCTGTAGTCATCACTTGACACTCTGGTGTTGAGTATAGGAAGAAATTCAATTCCTTGGCTACCTTACAATGAATAGGATTATGTGTACTACGAAAATCAATAAACACTATTACCTTATTATTATTGATATGTCCTTATATCTTTAGAGTTTGAGGAGTGGTAATTCCTGCAAATGAATTACAATATATGGTAGGATTCATTTCTTATTTCTCTAGGGGTGGCTCCTCATGTGTATCATCTCCTTTTGAAGTTTATTATTCCTTTTCTTCCTCCTATTCACAATATATGTAAAATAATTTCTTATGATCACACTTGTGCCCTTTAGTTTATTTTCTGTCACAGCTGTAGCAAAGTAATTTTTCTCTTTTTTATTCCAATTTTTGTGGTGTCAACCTTGTAGGTTGTGGAAGACTAGAAGTGGAAAAACTTCCATGTTTATATTTGTGAGTGTAGGCTTGCTTGTTTCCATAATTTTTCTTTCAATTTTTCTGGCGAACCTAGATGCCTCCTCCAATGAATCAGGTTCCAAAAGGTGAACCTTATGTTGGATGTTATCCTTTAACATCCCCATTAAGACATCAATCCTATGCTATTCTCGAATATAATTTTCTCTTATATGCAATTTTTGGAAGTCCTCAATGTGCTCCACCATTGATCCCTTTTGTTTGAGATTTATCAATTGGATAAACAAGGGGTTGCTCTTTATATCCTCATAATGTGCTATCATTTAATTTGTAATTATTGACCAAGTGACAAGTTATTTAAGATACCAAAGCCATAGATACCATACAAGCTGATTGGGTTAAAAATATAATGTTGCAATGAGTACCTTTTGTGTGTTGCACATTATGAAGATACAAATATTTATCCATTTGTAGTATCCATGTTACTAGATCCTTGTCATCAAAATTCCCCATATCGACCTTTGGAATATAGTGGGTATTCAATCCAAAATTAGAGTCTATGAAATCATGATTAAAATTTCTTTTGTTCTCATCATGAGTTTCATATAATACCTTTTCTCCATTAGGAAGCATTTTTTGTAGCAACTTTGTCAAATATGTCTTTAAACCATTCTTCAAATCTTCCATTTTTCCTTTCATTTTTTCCTCCATACAATCCATATTAGCTTTCATTTCATCCTTCAAACATTCCATATCTGATTTCAAACTAGTCATGGTGCTTTTAAAACCATCCATGTCCCCTTTAGTTCATCTTCGATTGATATTTGTGTGAGAGAAATTTCTTGCATTTGGTCCCATAATTTTGAGATATCATGATGCAATTCTTCCTCTTCATGCTTGATATTATATCTTTCTGAGGGCTTAATGGGTGTGGAATTATTTTTTTTGGGAGGAATTTTATAACCAAATACTAATATCTATGCTTAAATATTCCCTTTGAATCACTTCAAACTAATTTTTCAAACAAAAGTTATGCAACTTAAAAAAACACACACATTTTTATTTCTTTTAGGAGCTCGATATTGAAACTGTTGTAACTATGTGATTTTAGACTTGCAAGGTCTAAAATTTTGTCCTATTGTATCTATCTAAATATAATTTCCAATCCCACAAGTCAGACCGATATTGGATTCTTCACTAAATATCTATGCCCGATCTCCCATGATGTCTTGATTATATACTGGTTTGGTTGAGAAAAATTGTACGGATTCCCAATTCTCATTGTTTCTACCTTAAACCCTAAAATTTATACATGAAACACTAAATTCCATGCACTTTCAACAAATTTTTACAGAATTCAAATTCGATGTCTAAAACAAAATTTATGATGAATTTCCCTAGGTCACATGTTTGACACTGAATTTTGGAGCTCGCAGAACCCTAAATTCTTCTGAAAATAGTGAAGCAATATCTGAAATGTTGACATGAAGTTCACCAAGAGTTCGGTCCATGTGGTTGAAATTTATAGAAAAAATTCCAAGATGAACTGTTTGAAGAAGTGAAACCCTATAATACAAAGCTATGATACCAAATGTTATGCAACCAAATTGAAAAATAGAAGAAAATATAGATCAACAACTTTAAAAGTATTCAATTCAAGGGGGGAACTCCCTTACATGACATAAATTAATAATTCTTCAATGATTCAAGTGAAATAGCCTCCTTTCTATATATAGGAGTCTAAGTGGTCACAATATAATTAGAGCCTACAAAATAATAATAGTTTATGGGAACAACAATAACAATAACTGACTTCTATGGGGAATAATAATAATAATATGGGGACTACATGGGCACAATAATAATAGTAAGGGGGCTATACTAACAATAACAGTAAATGGATACAATAGTATTATAGGGACCTAACACAATGGGAAAGAAGAGACCAGATTAACACCATCAAGAATGACACCTCATGCATGGAGGTTGAAATATAATAGAGTCTCTCAAGACATGTATCAAATAGTTTATGTATAAATATACATGATATATTTAGATTATTTTATATTTTTATTGAATTTTATTCACTATACTAATTGAAAATTATTGTTGTTATAATATCTTTAACTATGATTCACCTTGTAGGTCGCCAAGGAATTAATTATAGTGAGCTTCCATGAGGAATGAAAATTTATCCTGAGAAATTCAATAGATTCTGCTATCACACTCAAAATTTTCAAGTTTTGTTTTGACAAGGTCACCATAGGTTTCATGTTGTGTCACATTGGGTCATGGATTTGATGAATAATTTATAGAATCATGTTTATCCTATGGCAAAAAACCACCATGAGTCATTTCATGTCAGTCAAATACACTCCATGTCCTTTTGTTTTCACACCCATGCCTTTTAAATAAAAAAATATTCCACTTGTCAGTTTTACATAGTTTCATAGAAAATTATATGATAAATCAACAATTTTCGCTACGAAACTTCCTGAAACAATTTTCGCTATGAAACTGGGTTTTTCTGCAGAAAGTGTCACAATGGTGTGAAGTGTCAACTTTCGATAAGAAAAGTACGGGTTTATGTCATTTGAGTTTTTTATGATGATTCCCAAACATGCTTAGTTGTATTTGATATCATTATTGTTTTTAATGGTCACATGTGTCATCATCAAACTTTGAGTTGTCAAAATTACCTTTTAAACTTTAATCCAAGCTAATCTTTGTCATTCAACATTCAATTCTTGCATTTGAAGTATCTCATTGTCACTATTTGAGAGCTTCTTCACCATGAAAAGCAAGTTGATGTTCGACTTTGGTTCTGCAGGTGTCATCAATAAGCGAGGTAGCAAAGAATGTAAAGCATCATGGCATCGAAGAAGGAAAAAAATAAGGGTGGTTATTGTGTAAGGTATGAGCCTATGGGTTTGAAGTTGCCGAATGAAGACCACAGTGTTATGGAGGCTTTTAGGAAGCCATGACCAGGTCACAGATTGCAAAGGAGAAGAAAAGGTCATTGAAGGTAAGCAACCAAAGAACATCATAGATTTATCCCTCAATAGAAGAAGAAGTATTTGTACAAAGAAAAAGGAAAAGAACATGTTGAATGAAATAATAAAGTGCAAATTCTCGAAGAACAGTTAAGAGAGGACATAAAATGAAAGTGGTAGAAGAACCAGAAGGCCAACCTATTGTTAATAAAGATGAAGCACCCAAAGACTGAGAAGTTGGGCTAAAACGTTTTTATTTAAGTTTATAGATTACAGGTGACACAATTTTTGGGTTATAATGTTAATTTACGAAGAAAACTACCTAATCTGCATTTTCAGCCATATCGAGAAGTTTTGTAGCGAGCTCCAGGCTTGAGGGCCAGAATTTGCTACGAAATTTCTGAAGAATGTTTTTTGTATTGAAAATCAGTTTTATGGAGAAATAAGGAGGGAGTTTAATGGTATTTAGATATTTTTACCTGCCAAATATGTCTACATCAACAAAGAGAGCTTAAATTTGACTTATATGGCTGAAATGAGTTTGCTATAAAACTACGCTACGAAATTGTGCACTCTATGTTTTGCAGCATAGTGTTTTTAGTTGTATTTTAATGTTTGGAAAGTGTATTAAAAGGCAACCAACCATGTGGAGGCAATCTGAGCTGACAATGGGCCATCCCAAAAAAGATACAAGACTTGACATAAGTGTCACTCATCCAGTTTAGCATGAAGATAAGAATTAAAGTGGTGTTTATCTTTTCCTAAAAAATAGGACTGTTGTTCCTTAGATCTAGTGGGTGCATTTATGTTTCAGTGATGATGAATGCCACTCAAACATAAGATCCTTATCATGTAATTGTTCCACTATGGAAGAAATGAATGTAATAAATGTAAAAATATAGTCCTATTAGAAGTATAAGTCTTTTGGAGACTAGTTGTCTTTTTGAATTCCAGGAAAGTAGTTTATAGTTATGATAGGTGTCAAAGTCATAGTTCGATTATCTAGCCAGCTGGGAAGATCCTATGTATTCAATAAAGGCCTATTTATAATGAGGATATCGAATGAGAATGGGTTGGAGAATTCTTTGATACCGTTACTATTGTAATTTATGATATCAGTAATAGAAAAATAGTAAGTTTTCTTGCTTTACCTAAGATTGTTGGTGTCTTTCAATGGGTTTATGTGTCTCTTTTATATCTTGCTTCCAGTATTATTGATGCTAAATTACTCAGAATTTATATCATATATGCTCTGACTTCCTTTTAGCATTGAGCCACTGATTATTCTCATGTGTTAGTGTTGTTCTATCATTGAAACAGAAAAAGCCTCATCTTCCATAAGTAGGAATGCTTATCATTGATTTCCTTTTACTGACTTCATGAGCCCAATGGTAATGGAATCTTCCTCATTTTTCACTTGCAATCACATACACTAAAACACTCATAGAGTTAGCCATCTATTTTAAGACCTAATTGAGTAAATCCTTTAATAAGTTGAGAGAGCCCTCTTAGGTTGAAGAGGCTAATCCTTAGTCAAAAGTGGTTTGAAATAGTTACTCCAAGTTGACCACTGAAGTAGCCCAATAGGACACAATTTGGTGATAACATATTCACCTACTATGAGAACTTAGATATTTTTTATTTATTTGATACAATGCACATCGAGAATAATGTAACAGAGACCTTATGAAAAACCTTAGATGGAAGGAGACATAAATATAAAATTGTCAAGATTTGTAATGACATTAAGGAGGCCAATCATGCATTGCAAAGTGTGATTCATTCAAATAGCGATGGAGACAAAAAAAATATAAATTCCATTCCATGGTTATTAGCATAGTAGCAAAGGTCATTGAAAAAATTAGGAAGGGTAAAAAATGATAAAAAATATATGTGGGTTCAGTGAATCAAAGTTGTGTACACACATGGGTAGGAGGAAGAAAAGGCACATACAGTTTATGCACTATGGTTTACTAAAAACCAAGGGTCCTCACCATGGCACTAGCATAGAACAATGAGAATTTCAATGGATATTTGTTCCTGTCAAAGAATACCATCAACATTAGTGTTGTTTTGACCCATGGTATTGGCTAAGGCCTAAGCTATATAAGAAGATGAATATCCAAGTGTTTGAGTGTGCATATGTAAGAGTGATTGATGGTTACTTTGATCTAAAGTATGGTTGCATGGAAAGGGTTATTGATGAGTGATTATTCTGAAATAAATATGTACTCGGTAATACAATGATGCAACCGGATAATTAGACATGAAATTAATATGTATTGTATGATCTGCTTATGAGTTGAATAGATCTATGATTTGACGTGTGTTTATTTCTTTGAATGTCATGATATGGGTACGTCTGAATTTTTGAAGTGCAATGCAACTATGAGTTGAAAAATTATAGATATGTACATGGGTTTGTCTCTAGTAAGGCGCGTACATATGTGTATACTCTTCGGAGTAGTAACATATCGATTCTTCAATATGGGCAGATCTGTACATGAGTTTCATTCTTGAAAAGTACATATACACGCGGAAATGCTTAATGATAAACACGTATTGAAATATAGGGTTCCTGCTGAAGAATATGCCTGATCATTCTAATCAGTCCTGTTCTATTTCTGTATTTTGTCAATAAATTATTCATGTTGATCTCAACTTAATAGGGATTTTTGAAGTTGATTGACTCTTGATTGGTTAGAGAATGATAATGCTACTAGTTGTATGTGATTGAATATCAATGAATGTTTTACAATTAGTTCAGAATGAATCAGTATTTTTGTGCCTTACTTGAAGTTTGTAATATTCCCAATTTTCCATCAGTTAATTGGAATATTAGAGTTCTTAATTTTCTTTCTTATTAAGTAAATAAAAGGGTGGAGGGACCCATAAAACCCATATACGAATAAAATCCACTTTTTTGTGTGAATGTGGGTTAATTAGATAGTAGATCAGCATTATGGAGTTGTGTAACAGATTATTAATGGAGGAAGAGTGGAGGTCATGGGGAATAATGAGGAAGATGATGGAGATAGTGGAGGAGTAAAATTAAAATCATAGAGCATTAATGATGCAGTGATGGAGGAAGTGTTGCATTAAATTCCCACATAATGGAAGGAGCAGAGATTAATTGCAAAGATCATGTAGATCATGGAGAAACAATGCAGTCTTCATGGAGACTAGTGGCCACATGTGCAGTGCAGTTTTGAGGTAGGCCAAGGCTAGGGAAGGCTCACAACCATATAAGGAAGATGAGGGCAGCAAAGCAAATCAGTCTATAATTTGAAATTTTATTTTTTTTTGACATTCTTGGCATGCTTCAGTTGTTTTGCTAACTCTGTTGTGAGATTAGCACACTGGTGTTCCCAAGTGGGAATCCCACCCTTACCCACGGGGGACTTCGAGTGCCTACTCTAGGAAGGTTATTTTGAGCATCTATTCATCATCCAAAATTGGTGCCACATTATACCCCTCTCTTCTGCATATACAGCTTCAGGAATTACGCATTCTTGTCTTAGGTTTTGAGAGGAGGAAGGTACTTTCTAGCATTTCAGCTAGGAAACTGGTGGTTGATTCATCCTTTCACCTTAAGCTTCCATTTCAGTCTTCCAAGATTAGAATTGTGATATCTGGCATCAGGCCATCATATTACACCTCCATGCAGTTGCAGTTCCTTTAGGAATTGCGCAGTCCAGCAAGGAAGATCTAAGAGATGAAGGAAGTTCCAAGTATTTAAGCTTGGAATCTTGTGAGGGGTATTTCCCTCACTTTAGAGAGATCATTTAGATGAGATGTGAGAATTATTTCATCATACAACAGAAGGCTACAACTCTATCCTCCTTGAAAACACAGTCTAGTCTAGCAATTATGCGGTTTGTAGTTGCAACTTGAGCAGAGAAAGGAGGAGCTAGATCTCAAGCTTCTAGCTTGGAGATCAGGAGAAGGGATCAACCCTTCATTTAGTGAGTTGAATGGGTTCTATTGCAGCTGGTAGATCATTATTTCATCCCCATATCAACATTTTTCTCCATGGAGTGCATAAGTCAGCCAACAAGGGTGTAGTGTGCCACCCAAAAAGCGACGAAAATCCAAATTTAAAATCTGGCCAAACCATTTTTGGGGTTTTCTAGGTATTTTGAGTAGAGATTGTGGTTAAAATTCTGTCATTTTCGAGCACTCCAGCAGCCTCCCACACATGGTTATTCTTCATAGTAGCAATAGTTTCCAACAGTAGCAGCACACCATTTCCAACGCTAGTTTTCTTTAGTTCATTTCAACCGTCTTGTGGCTTGAGTGAATTCCTTCGGAGCACTACTTACTTACCTTGCTGTTGATCCTTAATGATATGGTTCAACTGTTTTCTTCCAACATGTATGATTTTTTGATATATTTAGCCATTTTTCCAATTCTACATATTTAATTCATATTTTAACGTAGTTGGAATTGTGCATATGTTCTATATTCCTGACTTTTCCATTTTGGAATATTACAATGGTATCATAACATGATCTTCGACTTAGCTTGTGGGCACTTCATGACATCAAAAGAATAAGAAGAAGAAGTAGAAAAAGAAGAAGTCTTCAATGGAAGAAGGATTAAGTTTCTCCACACTTCTCTTTAGATCTATGCAAGATCTCTCCATAGAGATTAAATAAATGAGAAGGGGAAGGAAAAGAGAAACCTTAAGAGGGTTTCAGAATGAAGAAGGTCCAAGCACTTCCTATCAACAAAATAAACAAATAACAATGCAAAGAGCTCCACAACACTTTTCTGTGTCCACTTTCCTTACAGAAGGAGATGAATATCATGGATACAGAGAATAATTAGAGCATGAAACTCCGAGTAATTATCTTGTAGAATAAAAATATCAATCTAAAGCATTTGAGGAGAATATAACTCTCCAATAGTTATTTCAGATCAAAGAGAACCGGAGATCCTGCAATAGTAATAGAAGAAAAGGGAACATACATAATATATTATTCTTTCCTACATTTGATGGGTCATCCACAAGCACAACAAAGACTTGGATGAAGGAGTTAGATGATTTATTCCAGCTACACCTAGTAGCGGAAAGAGAGGCTGTTGAGATTGCAACGTTGCACCTTCAGGGTGGAGCAAAGAATTGGTGGTTCAGCCATATGAAACATGCAAGCTTGACTTCTTATGCATACTTCACTCAAAGGCTAGTAAAGAAGTTTGATATAAGAAAACCGGAGACACTTTCCATAGATACATTTCTCGTCACTGATGAGAATGTACATGAGGAGTAAAAGGAAGATGTCAGCATTATTACTCTGGAGAAGGAGTAACTACCACCGCCACTAGCTGTAGAAGTACTTGCATCAGGAGAAAGAGCACTTGCATATTTGCGAGATGGTCTTGAGCTCTAGACAGTGGGAGTCCCATGTATGATTCATGAGATGCACGAGGAAGAAGAGGTAGATACCAGCACTGGGGCAGTAGTAGAGGAGCATCCCTCACCATCACCAATTGTTGGAGAAGCCATTGCACCAGTTGGAGGAGCTCTTGTAGTCTTAAAAGATGTCCCCAAGTATCAACTTATCCAAGGTTTTCAAACATTTCCATCCCATATTATTTCAGCACCTCAGTTTGATATTTGTGGGGTCATGCCATCAGATAAATTTCATAACCAAGGGTTAGAGCACCTAGCTGATTGGGAGAATCAAAATATCAATGTGCAGAGGACCCTTGACTTGCTCAAGGAGGAGATGTATAGCCATCCTAGTTGTTCAGTGTTGAGCTACATAGAACACTTTGTGTTGAAGTGTGGAGTTTTAGAGGATGGGATATGTATAGTCCTAATCATTACAATTTCAGGCTATGAGTTCAACATTGTGTGTAGTCATGAGACAACAGATACACCATCATGGAGATCAATAGTGCTATCACTGAGGATTAGTGATGAGTTGGGGGACCAACTATTCTTGGAACATTCTGATGACTGCTTCACTCATGAAGCATTGGATGGGTAGATGGTAGATGATAGACACCTTGTGATGGATAACATCTCCCATTATTATGATATATATTTCTTGATGAGCACCTCATAGCTCAAAGATAAGTTTCTTCGTACATCATATTCATAATCTTATGAATTCTACTCGGTCATTGATGAGAGGTTCTTAGTGAGAAACCTCAAGGAGGATGCACTTCAATATATCATGGAGTTCAAATATCATCAGATTGAGGAGGACAATATTCTCCACTGGGTGGATACCAAGTTGGAGCATGATATGAGTCATCACCCACAGTTGGATGGATGGGTGAGAATGACGAGAAAGTGGTTGGTGAACTACTTGCAGATCTATGACACAGGGCAGCAAGAAGCATGGTTGCGCTGGCTTCTCTTGGGTGAGTATGGCTACCACCTGAAATTTCAGATTGGTATGTTCCATGCCTTTCACAGTACTAAGGTGATGCAGTAGAAGGAGGCATGGATATGCTGGTTACGCTTGAGAGAGTTTTGCCATCACAGGACATATCCTATGTCAATGGGTGTGTTATTTTTTTGGACATGAAACTCAGATGATGTGGCAATAGGGAGCTTGGTTATGTTGGGCTGATGTGACATTCTACATGTCAATCAATATGTGTTGATCCATGGCTTGCATGCTGATGATGTGAGGTGGCAGAAAGATTTATTGTTACTTTCGTTACTCTTGGGAGAGTATGGGCTGAATTTCTCCCATACCTTGCATGATGAGGAGGGAGGATGGCAACAAGAGACCTTACTGCGTTAGCCTCTATTATGCGAGTATGGCCACCATACTTGGTATGATGATGGGGTGGTATGGCAGCAAGAGGCATTGGTGTAGTGGTTGTTATTGAGAGGTCAAAATATATGTCTCTATTTCATATTTTGCACAATGTTGAGATGATGCTTGGAGCAAGCAAGGCCAACAGGGCTAATAATGGGAACATGGAGAGGTACATCCTACTCCATGTAGCATGAGTTGGAGAGATATTTTATGATCTGGGACATTACTTTACGGGGAGGAACCACTTTATGTCACATGTCTCATGTAGAGAAAAGGCTCTAGAACAATCGATGGTTGCCACTTGGAGGTTCATTGATGAGGAGAGGTATCTAGCTATACATTTGGAAGCCATTCTAGGCATTCTAGAGAGGCAACTATGGATCTGGACATTCATTACACAGTGGAGCAGATGGGGAGACCTTCCATATGAGGATGCTATCTAGAGGAGGAGGATTGTTGTAGCAATCACTTTTGTAGTTTCTTGAGGAAAAGCAACATTTTGGCGGGGAAGACTATAATATTCCTGATTTTCCATCAATTAATTGGAATATTAGAGTTCTTACTTTTCTTTCTTAGTAAGTAAATAAAATGGTGGAGGGACCCATAAACCCCATATATGAATAAAAACCACTTTTATTGTGCCAATGTGGGTTAATTAGATCAGCATTATGGAGTAGTGGAGCAGATTATTAATGGAGGAAGAGTGGAGATCATGGGGAATAATGAGGAAGATGATGGATATAGTGGAGGAGTAAAAGTAAAATCATAGAGAATTAATGATGTAGTGATGGAGGAAGTGGTGGATTAAATTCACACATAATGGAGAGAGTGAAGATTAATTGCAAAGATCATGCATATCATGGAGAGACAACACAATCTTCATGGAGACTAGTGGCCACATGTGTAGCGCAGTTATGAGGTGGGCCAAGGCTAGGAAAGGCTCACAACCATATAAGGAAGATGAGGGAAACAAATCAAACTAGTCTATAATTTGATATTGTATTTTTTTTTTTACATTCTTTGTGCACTTCAGCTATTTAGCTAAGTCTTTTGTGATGTTTAGCACACGGGTGTTCCCGAGTGGGAATCCCACCCTTACCCATGAGGGATTTCGAGTGCCTAATCTGGGAAGGTTTTTTTGAGTAGCTATTCATCATCCTATATTGGTGCCACATTCATCCCCTCTCTTCTGCATATAAAACTTCAGGAATTATGCATTCTTGTCTTAGGGTTTGAGGGGAGAAGGTAGTTTCTAACATTTTAGCTAGGAAATCGGTGGAGGATTCATCCTTTCACCTTGAGATTCCATTTCACTATTCTAGGAGAAGCATAATTATATTTGGAATAATTTCATCCTATTACACCTCCATGCAGCAACAACTCCTTCAGAAATTTCATAGTCCAACCAGATAGATTTAAGGGAGGAAGGAAGTTCCAAGTATTTTAGCTTGGAATCCTATGAGGGGTCTTTCGCTCACTTTGGAGAGATAATTTACATGATATGTGAGAATTATTTCATCATCCATTTGTAGGCTACAACTCCATCCTCCTTGAAAATTCAGTCTATTCCAACAGTTGTGTAGTTTGCAGCTGCAACTTGAGCAAAGAAAGGAGGAGCTAAATCTCAAGCTTCTAGCTTGGAGATCAGGGGAAGGGATCAACCCTTTAGTTACTGAGTTGAGTGGGTACTATTGTAGCTGATAGATCATTCTTTCAGCTCCATATCAACATTTTTCGCCAGGGAGTGCGTAACTTAGCCAGCAATGGTTTAGTGTGCCACCCAAAAGGGGCCGAAAATCCAAAGTTAAAATTTGGCCAAACCATTTCTGTGGTTTTCTGGGTTTTTTCAGTAAAGTTTGTGGTTAAAATACCAGATATTTCTGAGAAATTCAACAGCCTCTTGCACATGGTTCTTATTCACAGTAGCAGTAGTTTCCAACAGTAGGAGTAGTAGCATCACAACATTTCCAGTGCTAGTTTTATTTAATGTATTTTATCCATCTTATGGCTTGAGTGAATTCCTTTTTGAGCACTGTGTACTTACCTTGCTTTTGATCCTTAATGATATGGTTCAACTTTTTTTTTTCCAATATGTATGATGTTTTTTGTGTATTCTGAAATTTTTCCAGTTCTACATGTTTACTTCTTATTTTACCGTAGTTAGAATAGTGCATATGTTCTATATATTTCTGTCTTTTCCATTTTGGAATATTAAAAATTTAGTTTCAAAATGATAGTGATTCAGTTTCAGGGTTCAGTGTTTTCAAATTTGTAGGTAGGTATGTTTCAAGGAAGTTGCACATACATGCGGATTTGCTAAATTAAAGTAGCGTATGTATTCTTACATGTTATTGGTCAGGGTTTGTCACTTGGTTCATTGAAGTTGATATAACATTTTGGTTCAACATTGAAGTTTTGGTCACCGTGATATAACTACTGAAATTTTTTAAGAAGTGGCTGTTTTTTGTGATTGGTTGATTGCCTATTTGGTTCAGTGATTGGTTGAATGATTTGGTGCAATGATTGGTTTCAGTTTTGATATATGGTATTGGGCTTAAATGATGGTAGTAGGTTCAATATGAAAATTTAATGAAAAGTGGCCTACAAGTTGTAATGTGTTGAAGTAGGTGGATCCAATGTGAAAATTTATGAAACATGATTTAGGATGGTTCTAAAGGTTGGAGCCTTCATTGAGGAGGTCAAAGCTTCCTGATAGTAGTAATTGGTGATTAGATCAGGGGGTTGTAACTCCCTTCCAGTGAGTGATGGTAAATGACATTAGGGGGTTGGAGCTCTCTTCATGTGGGTGGTGGAGAACGAGTGAAGGTTGTAGCCTTCTGCAAGTAGGTTCCTGCATGTTGGTATGAATATGTCCCAGTATAATATTGTAAGAAGTTTTTCATGATAATAAAATTGAAGACAATGATGACAACAACGATGGTTTTCTCCCACATTGGGTTTCCACCTTAAATCTTGGTGTTCATGTGTATTTCTTATGTGTGATGCCTTATTCTATTCTTACTGCACTTATTTACTTCTTATAAAATGTATGGTGAATCACTGATGTTTTATGGAAATCAAACCTATGGATAAGTATGCTTTCCCTAAGAGTGGTGGTGCACTTAGAACAATAGAAAGAAAGATATCTAACCTTTTCCTTCAAATGAATAAATAAAGGGAGGAAAACCTACTTGTAATATGTTCGCTTTTCCTTTCCTCCCTTCATCGCTTCCGTCATTCTCAATCTAACTTAACTCGCTTGATTGATACCTGCAATGGAAAACAAAAG
This sequence comes from Pinus albicaulis, assembly GCA_034641835.2. Taxonomy (NCBI): domain Eukaryota; kingdom Viridiplantae; phylum Streptophyta; class Pinopsida; order Pinales; family Pinaceae; genus Pinus; species Pinus albicaulis. Next base: position 652,964,357 of record CM076576.1, on the reverse strand, counting down.
ACAAAAAACAACATAAATGAAATATGATCTATTCAAGTTAAAAAAAATGAATCGATTAAATTCATAAATACACATATAACATCATTGACACATGGATTAGGAAAAAAACAAATTTCTTTATTATGAACTAGAAGGAAGAGTACAACCAGTTGATCGATTCGTTGCCACTCATCCAAATTTAATCCCATCATCATCACATCTAGCATCAACAATCTAGCAGCATCACAATACATGCACAATAACTCCAAGAGCTATGATCTCACCAACATAACTCTAGTTAATAGAAATTATTTCTCCCTTGTGCACTATGAATAGTGCTCTATTTATAAGTAGATGAAGGTATTTTGAAATTAATGAAACTTTAAATGGCTTTCCTAAAAATGGATGAAGAGGTTTCCTTGTTCATGGGAATAGGAGGATAAGAGGCTTAATGGCTTCATTGTGTCCATATTCGAAGTTACTAGATGAGGTGAAAGCTAGAACAACTTCTAGAAGCCACTAGAGGTTGGGAAGATTCCCAGAATCCAATTAATAATTCGCTCCAAGTTGACCAATCAACTCTAAAGTGGGCCTATATCCTCTCCAACACAGCCTTACGTGGGAGTAGATGTTCTGCAAAGAAGTTATTGATGTCTAGAGGTGCATTGATGTATCAATGGGGCAATTCAACTAGAATCTAGGAAGTGAAACTTTCATGAAGGAAAATGACCAATAAAATAACTTTTTTAGGGAATGTAGCAACTAATTTAGAGTATGATAGACCCTAATGGATATTGATTTGTGTTTTGGGATGATGCCCAAATTGACCTATAATAAATACCCCCTAAAGCATGAAGTCAAAAATGATAATGTTGAGTCATTTTATTTACGATGTGATGAGGAGGATCTGAAGTGGATGATGACCTGCATTAACTATAGTACATTACGTCATGATATATATTCATAGGTGACATGAAATGTTGCAAGAGGCATATCCCATCACTAGAAAATTTGGTCAATTTTCCAACGGCAACTTCGTCGCTATTCCGACACATATTCATTGCAAGAGCGACAGTTCGAGGTCGGACAAAACGTGGTTAGCCATTACATTGCAATTTGGAAGCTTTTCCAAAGTGTCGCAATACCAACACTTTTTCTGACGTTTTCAAATATCTGTCGCTCTTCCGACGTTTCCCAAACCGTCGCTCTTTCGACGTTCCTATATTGTCACAATTTCGACGATATTCGGTCTGATATTTTGGACATCGCTCTTCCAACGTTTGTTAACTGTCTCTCTTTCGATGTTTGTAGACTGTCGTAATTCTGACGATATGTGGTCCGATATTTTCAACGTCACTATTCCGACGCCTATTAATGTGTCGTAATACCGACACATTCCCAAGGTGTCACAATATCGACGCTTTGCAGAAGCGTCACAATGCCGACGCCAGGAAGAACTATCGCAATACCGATGGGCATTTAAAAAAAATAAAAAAAATGTAACGTCACAAGACCGATGAAAAGGGAAAACTTCCATGGTGTTAGAAGACTGACGCTTATAAGGTGTCAGAAGAGCGACTCTTATAAGGCATCAGAAGAGAGACACTTATAAGGCGTCAGAAGAGCGACAACGGGTTCAATTTTTTTTTTTTTAAATGAAACGTTAAAACAGGACATAAAATTGTTATAAGACCCATTTAAAATTATCCTTCATGTGGAACTTTACCTTCATTCCCTTGCGGCTTAATCCTCATTAAAATCTCGCATATCAAACACTTTCCATGTCCAACTTAAAGAATCCTAATTTTTCCAACCTCCTAAGGCAAATATAATAAACCATATTCATTTTTCGAACCTCAGTGCTTGATATTACAAAAGGGTCCGACTCTTTTAATAATATACAACCACGCTTATTGCATCAACCATGGGTTATACATTAACACAAAATATATGCTATATGGTGGTTCATGGGCCCCACACGTTCAACGCACAATTGAATGATTTTCAATATAAAATGAATGGACCATACCTTGTCTATCTCCCTTGCAACTTGGTGCACGAATACTATTGGATCATCCAACCTCCATATCGGACAACGCACAATAATATCACGTTTCTTCCCTCACCTAACTTTAACACTTTAAAAAAATGTGATGGGGGCGGTATTACCCCAGTGACGTGGTGACGTATTATAGGATCGCGTTTTTTTTAACTGGTTTCACTCTGGCCCAAAGGCTGCGTGATGAGGGTGGTTTTGGTTTCAAAAACCCACTCCCCAGTTTTGAACAGTGCTCAACCGAAATTTTACCATGGTTAATGTCATTAATCTTAATAAATCCACCTTGTTAACCTTTGGGGTCAAGCCTAGAATAATATCGCTCGACTCACAATAAAACACACCAATTCTTCAATGGTAGAGTTGCTGCCTTCAACAGGATTTAAAGCTCTTTGGGAAGTCGAAGCATTACAGGGTTCACTCCTATGAATTTTGTTTGAACACACAAACTCAACACCTTATACAAAGGCTTAATACCCTCGCTCGATTAGAGAGCCTCTATAACCTCACTCTCGGCCTCTTACAAGGGTTATATATCGAATTTACACACTCCCATTAACCAAAAATGCTTGCGTTCAACCACAGAAAAATAGGGTTATCAGAGATTTAACACAGACCCAAAAATCAGACGCTCACCTACTGGAAAGGATTCAAATTCCACACAAGCTAATTATTCTTTGTTCAAACTTAATCTTTGGTAAATTTTAATTTCAATAAATGCAAAGCAACTTATCTGAATTTAAGTCTGCAATTTCTTGAGTTGTAGCTGGGCTTAATGTAAGTTGTTCAATATAACTTTAAACATCAATGTAAGCTAATGCAAAACGTATACCTTTTTTTAGAAAAAAAGATTCATTCAGAAAATACATCTTAAGCGTAGCATTTTGATATTTACTATACCAGATTCCTTCAATGGCTCTACCAAGTAATGAGGAAGTCAATTGCCGCAAAAGTCCCTGGCTTAGATCATACATGTTCAACAAAACCTTGTATCCTTCCTGAGACTCACTGAAATCATATTTTTCCATCAAGCTCTCTGCTCAAATTAAAGGCATGGAGAAAAAAATGAATTGAAGGAAGAAAAAGGTATGAAAATCAGTCCTTAGGGGAAGAGAAAGCAATATTTATCTGTGAACTTGAGAGAGGACCAATGTTTTATGAAGAAAAGGTGGATGAGAGACAATATAAGAGTCTTGTGGAAAACTTAAGAAGTTCAATCCAGCATAGAGGAGAAATTTCAATCCTAGAGGCATCAACAGGGGCAAATGAGCGTCAAGTTTTTAGTCTAACTATATATATGAGTGTTTGTTTGCAGGACTTGAAGAATATGAAGATGAACGAATACAAGAAGTTATCATAAAGGAGAAAGATTTTTTTTTTTCTCTTGAAAACAAATGCAATGCAAATAAAAAGTCATGGACCTCAAATAAATAGGGTAGAGGACCAACTGAAGGAAAGCTCCAAGATTTCACAAGATGGAATAGATGGAAATCAAAATTCTAAAAAAATTCTGTTATGGCAATGTCAAATTTATAGAGATACAACCTAATACAAGTATTTTATGAACTATGGATGCATGTACAGAGAGAAATTGAAGAAGCATCTCTGATTTGTAATAATGATCTCAGGTTTCAATATGAAGATGAGATAAATCAAATGAATGACAAGTCTGATATGAAAAGGTGTATAACATACTTGGAAAAGAAACATACAAGATCTTGATTACACTGCGCATGCACACAAATAATATTATTCGTCTAGACAATCAAATGTGCCGTATAGTAGGGTTACAACAAGGGGGAAAAGACGATGAAGCCAAGTGAAGCTTAGCTAGTGTAACACCTGCAACGAGTGATAGCAGTGCAGCTTCTGTGGTAAGGTTTGAACGGGCTTATAAGCTCCCACAGAGGCCATTGTGTATTTGTTTCATCAGATTGGGTTGTTAATGGGTTGCAGTCCCAATAGAACAAAGTACAAGCAGACCCATGAGACAAGATCCAAAAAAAAAGCTAAAATTCCAACCAAAATTCTTGTTGTATTGAAGAATAAGATACCTATTTTTGGAGTTGTGGAGTTGAGAGCAATGCAGAGATCCTCACACTGTCCATGGTGCCAGATATATGAGCACGGTTGGGGGCACAAATATCCTGCATCCTTCCTCCAAACCTACAATAGTATGGCTGCATCCTTCCTCAAAACCGGCGACAGTATGGTCGCATCTTCCCTCCTTCCCTGGACAAACCATGTAACCGAAGGGAAATGAAAGAGCGCAATTAAAACTTTTGATATTTGAAAAATTTTGACATTTTGAAATGAAACACGTGTCCTTTTTTTAATGCCACTAAAATTAATTTAAAAATATATATTTTTTAATAATTATAATAATTTTTAAATAATTAAAATAATTTCTAAATAATTAAATTTTTGTTTATTTTGATTGTTTAAAAATATTTACAATAAAAAAAATAAAACATATTTTTTTGAGAAGCAATTAAAATTATATGAGTGAATGCTAGCTATTGTAGAAAATCGACTTGAAGATCATATTCTCTGTAGTAGCCATCATTGAAAGACATTATTGGAAGCCAAATCAATACTCTTGATAGATTCTCTTTCCTTTTACAAGTAAGTTATCCTCTATGCTCTATGTCTGCAATCCAAAAGTCTATATCCTAATTTGAGACTATGGTCTAAAGCACCTTTCCAAAAGTTCTGTAGGTTGAATCCTAAAGGAATCTAGGACCAAGACTGAAAGAATAAATCCTACATCTCTTTGAAGCTAATCTCTCGACCAAGTTACAGAAACAAGCACTTATGATGACACCAAACAGTTACATGTGACTATACATGAAATTTGATACAATATTCTTTGTGATTTATGGAAGAAGATGAAAGAATATCCAATGAATTTTGAAACCAGTTAACCATCTATTATAACTCGCTCTTGCTTAAGGTTGAAGGTCAAGTTTATGATAATCATCTTTACAAAAGGATAAATGTTTTATGGGAAAATGAAGGTAGAAAATGAAGCAGAACATAATTTGGAAGAGTACCGTATATATGTGACATGTGATCTGAAGTATCAAAGATCATATGACAATAATTTTGTTGAAGCATCTAATCTCAAAAGATTGGGAGAATTGTTTACAATAGAAAAACGCAAGAAGCATTCACGATAGATCTAAACCTATGACTTCTTTGGTGGCATCTGAATATTTTATGGCATTATAGTATACTGAATTTTTGTGACACTTTGACATACAAGTTTTGAAATATTTGTGGCATTATTCCTATGTGGTAGTTGAGTTCTATGACATATCTCTCTCTTTATATGATTCTTTGTGGCCTGATTCATTGTGCTAAAATGAATGTCAAAAGGTACATAATGATGCAAATTTTAGAGACACCTTTTCAATAACATAGAAGTAGCCCTCGCTCAAGTAAAACCCTATTATTTGAAGATACATGAAGAACAAAGTATTGTGCGAAGGTTTGATGATGCAAGGGAATTAGACACTAGCCAAAAATGTGGAGGATTTTCCACATGTTGTGGCCAGAAGGATTCAAAATTATTCAAATTGTAACAACAAGGTGTCAATACCTTAGCTGTTTGTTGCTTTTAGAACAATTAGGGTCAGTCTAGAAACTGTAGAAGTCGAACAGTTTTGGTTTAAGTTGAATTAGTCTTATTAACTGTTAGGGTCAGTATTCTTTGTTGAATAATACAATTGGTTTTAGAACAGTTAGGGTCAGTTTTGGCAGCGAAAGGTTGAATTGAGAAACTATATTCTCTGTTGAATAAGATTTAAGCCTTATTGTCTAACTGTGCATGTGCTATTGGCATTCTCTGATGAATTAATCCTTTTACATTATGAACTCTGTGTATAACTTGAAGAAAAAAAATGTTGTGTTAAATCTCTTGTAGCCCTCTTTGTCTGTGTTTGAGTACAGGTTCCCAGTGATAAATCCGAATGTGTTAAAGTGATATAGAAACCCTATATGAGGCTAAGAGTGAGTCCATTGGATGAACGAGTGTGTAGTGGTTCTTAGCCAAATGAAGAATATTGAGTCTGTGTACAAGGCGATGAGCTCTGTGTGCTTAGACCAGGCTTTATAGGAGTGAAACCCCTGTTATCCTTCGCTTACCATAGAACTTTGAAATTCTATTGAAGGCAGGAAAATAACGTGTTTTATGGTGAGTTGAACGATATTATTGAGGCTTGAACCAGAGTTAACACGGTGGATTTATTACGTTTAATGGCATTAACCATGGTGAATGTCCGGTTGAGCACTGTTCAAAACCCGGGAGTGGGTTTGTGAAAGCAAAACCACCCTCATCGCGCAGCCTTTGGGCCAGAGTGAAATCGTTTTAAAAAAATGCGATCCTATAATATGTCGCCAAGTCACTGGGGTAATACCGCCCCCATCGCATTTTTTTGAAGTGTTAAAGGTATGCGTGCAAAAAAATGCAATATCAATGTGCGTCGTCTGATCGAGAGGTCAACAGATTCGACAAATATTGCTCATTCAGTAGCACGGAAGTTAACTCTAGGTAAAGACCGGCGGTTTTGTGTTAATTAAACATTTATTTAAATTGCGTTGGACGTGTGGGGTCGGGAACCACCATATAATATAATGTTGTGTTAATGTATAACCATAGTTGGATGCTATAAGCGTGGGTGTATATAATTAAAAGAGTCAGACCCCTTTTTGTAGTGTTAAGCGCTAAGGTTCGAAAAATGAATGTGGGTTATTATATTTGCCTTAGGAAGTTGGATAAAGAGCTTTGATTGTTAGGCATTCATTCGATATTCATACAAAGGAAAGGCTCCAAAATAAAATAAGTAAAGCACTTTATTTAAAGGACCAACCTTATCATAGAAGGTATATATATGTATAGTAATGCACGCTGAATTTAAATTATCAAAGGGAAAATACATATTCGGGTTACAATAAATTTTGGGTAAAGTAATTATTTATCAATTTCTATGAAATTGATAAATAAAATTTGACAAAGAAAACAAAATAGACTTCCTTGGTTTAAGTAGAAGTTGTGTTAAGTGAAATTTTTGACACAGAGAGAGACCAGCTCTCCTTATTTCCTGGGTTCAAAAACAAATTTGCTGTCATTTGAAGTATACTCTTTCTCCAAGTTATATAACCCTAAATTTGTACTCAATTCATTCCCATCTCAGATCTAGTTCTAGACCAAGAAATAGAGCTAGTTATAGTTCTCCGAGAATTTTTTTTTACTCTTTACATTATGAATCCGGAGTAGCAACACTAGCCATAGGGTTAGAAACAATGTTATCCAAGGAACCAGGCTCTGCCAAAATAAATTATGGCTCAAACGGGTAGCATGCATCATTATAGTATCATTACAAAAAATTCATAATGTCCAAGGCTACAGAGCCAAATGATGTATCATGAGGGATTAGGAAGTTCCAAAGAAAAACAGACTAGATCATTGTGAAAAATGTGAAAACAGATATGGACACAACCATATTAAAATAGAGAAAACAATATATAGTTCCAGGACGTGATAAGTAGTCAGCATCACCACCCATAAAGTCACAAAACACCAGCAAAAAAAAAAAAGAAGAGTTGTACCAGTGCTTCCCAAAAAGAACAGGAAAATAGTATGTGAGGTTAATGGCCATAAGAGACAGACCCTATTCAGGAAAAATGAACAGCACCAGCGGCCTCTTGCCCATCTGACCTGTGAAGCTGATAGTGCATGATACCAAAACTATTATTTAGGGCTCTCTTCGACAAGCTGTCCGCAACGGTATTTATTTCTCTATAAACATGTCGAAAGGTGATTTTCATAAATGATTTCTTCATCAATTCAATCCTCTCCATAGTTCCCAACTTACTGCCTCTATACAACGTCTTTTTACTGGTGTTTACAATTGATTTTCAATATAAGAATGTGTATTTAGTATTTACTATTAACTAAAACTCTGATAGTTTGTGTTCCCATTAGATATTCCTTCTGAAAGCAACTCAGGAGTTAGCAGCATGTGAACATACATAATTTTCAAACACACAATCGAAAAATAAAAGAAGTTTCAGTTTGAGGTTAACATACTCAGTTACCTACAATAGCAGCCTTTAAAAGCATATATTATCATAGAAAATTATCTCTATTTGAACGACTGTGGAACACCTCAGAAAAAACAAAGGGACTCCATTAATGGCCACAAAATTCATTTGAAAGGGCACAATCCGTTTAAATAACAGTCATAATTTATAATAAAATCCCATTAATAAATACGGCCGTGAGATGAAAAAACTCAACAGATTTAGTTTGTGGTAAAGAGGCCCATTACATTGACTTAAACCTTGGTCAAGAACCAAGCATAAATCTCTAAAAAAATTAACGATTCAGAATTATACAAACAATACAATGAGGAAAGGGTTATCAGTTTTTTATGTAGGGTTTATCAGTTTGACAGAAAGGGTTGATGAGTTCAGGATTCAGAAATGACAAAATAACCAAATGGGATGAAATGCATGCTTAATTTACAATAGAATAACACAACAGAACTCTACCAGCAATCAACTTAGTTTCCAACATAACATTGATAAATCATAAGACTGAAGTAATAAATTGTACAACCCGAATGCTCTATTCCCCTCCAGATTTCTATATGTAGTACATAACATTCAATCTTGGTTAAAAATATTTTAAAAAAGAATTCCTCCAAATGTGCTAGTTTTAAGTAAATAGGTGACTTAGCTAATTCGAAAGTTCTATCCAAGCATCAGTAAATAGGAGATAATCTAAGATTTTAATAGATTTTCACCGCATAAAATATTTCAAAATCCTGTTGCTATATCCCTAGCCTGAGACTGCAATGAACAGGTCCAAAGTATGGCAGTGTCAATAGAACCAAGCCTTAATATAGGGTTGCAGTAGGTCTGAGGGTTTAATTGATTCAAGTCTTAATAAAAAGCTACAACACAGAACTGAGCTCTTATGGTATATCTTTGTCCTCCAATAATGACAAACATTAAATTCTCTTGAGCATGGTAATAGAACTAAATTTGTTTACAACAGTCCACAAGATATCCATTCATTTCTAGAAATTCTGCAAGAAAAAAATGAAAGTCATGTGTAACAAAGTATTATGAAAAGACTTCAAGAAACCAGAACTTAGCCTGAATATCCAAAAAATGAAGTTGGAAACATCGTCTCTCCAAGGTTGTTAATGTTGTAATACTCTGTTCAACATTGATAGAAATGTCGAAAACAAGTTAAAAGATGAACCAAATAACAACATTCAAAGGAAAGACTAGGATGTCACCATTTCTACCTGCTATCCTTGAAAATAAGGAGAGCTAACTTACATGCTTTTGTGTTTGCAAGGTGGACTTGAAGACCATGTCCATCCCAGAATGAGCTCAAAATGTACTTTTTTTTTGGATTCGTGAAATAGAAGGACAGTGTTGTCAAACAATAGTGAAATGGAGATCCCATAGAGGGCCTCCACCTTTACCAACCATGGATTTTGAAATGAGAAACTCTCATCCATAAATATGAAGGCCAAAGAATGTGAGGCAGTCGACACCCTTGCTTGACTACTATGTTAATGTATATAATAGACCCTAGAGATGATCATTTGGATCTCATATAGGGTCATAATTATAGAGATCGCCAAGCATAGGAGAGGTATACCTTCAGCCTCTCAAATATTAGGTTTCTTCCAACTATCTGAAAGGCTTAACAGGTGTCCATGGATCAACAATATACTTACTTTTGCTTCCTCAATAGCATTTGGGAGGATTGAAAAATAGTCAAAAGTGCGGTGATTCCATTTGCAATGACTAAACCTTAAACCTGGAATTTCTTCCTCTCTACCCATATGGAGATGAATTTGTCTGCTCTTCTGGAAAAGAGTTTGAACATGGTGTATCCCATCATGATAGTCTCGCAATTAATTGATTCAGAGGTCAGGATGTATGCAGGAGGCGGAGGACTTGAGTGAACTACCATACTAAGGAGGAGAGCATGAGTATTGAAACTGGGTATTGCTTCTCCAGTGAACACTTGATTACTTACTGTAATGGGTTTTACATATTAAAATTGTATTCATACTAAGAGAAGCAAAAATAATAGAGATTAAATTTTCTAGATCCAAACACCCAATTTCCATAAAATCAAGAGAAAATTGGGTTAAAACAGTTTAGCAAATTGATATTTCAAAAACTAATGTCAGGAACAAGAACTGTAAGCTACTTAAACCCTAATAAGCACTTTGGAATTGGATGTTCATGGCATGTTGTCCGCCCCATCTTAGTTAGATTGAAATTTCACCTTGCAATTTCATAAGATTTTGTATTACCTGATGAAAAAAATGCAAATTTAATTGCAACAAAAAAAGAAGGCAATCCTCTTGCAGAGTCCATAAAGGTGGTAGTTCTATATGGATAGGCTTCACTTGAACAAACATGTCTGCCATTACATTTTTAGTCTACTCTGCCAGACAGAGCTGAGGCAAGGATGAAATGCATGCTCAAGAGTTTAACTTTCAGGGCAAAAACTTGAGAAATTTAAAGAAATTGCACCTAAAATTCTCAGTAACACCTACCTTCATTGGCAATGGCACTTTTGGTACATATAAACAGTAGTAAAAATGAATAGATGAGAAATAAAGGAAGAAAAACTGGAATTAATGCCTGGCTTGGACCCGCAAGATGAGAAATAAAGGCACGTTGACAGGCCATCTCACATAGACATGTCAGGACAATGCAATTTTATGGAAAATAACAGCGCATTGATCATGGATTCAAATCAATTTAACTGACTCAGAATAGCTGCCCTCTATCCAGATGTGTCGAGGAAGGAGAGGGGATTACACAAGGGATTATACAACAATAGTTAGAGGGATTGTTTGGAGGGTCGTTAGGCATAATGTAGGAGTGTTCCTTAACAAGTAGCTCTTGGAACTGAATGTGCAGTAGCATAGGGGGTGTCTCCATAAGTAAGGGAAACATTCATATTGCTGGTTGGTCCATAAGTGCGATAGTGGTAGTTGAGGAGCAACCTCACCCTAGGGTAGTGTTTTCTTCCTTTAAGTGGACAAAAAATAGAAGCAACCTATGGGAGAAGTTGATACAATGATGAAGCAATGGAATAAGGGCTAGAAGAGTGCCCTAACTGGTCTTCTAGAGGCACATAATTCAAGCGCAAGAGGGAAAAAACATAGAGTTGCAGATTTCCTCTTGGATGATGTCTTAAAGGGTGTCCTAGGAGATGAATCTAGGGAAATGGGAAAATCCCATCTATTGCAAAAGGGATTTCCCGTCCTGAAGAAAAAAACTATAATAGAAAAATCATGAAAAGAAAAGGCTCAAATCTCTCTTCTAGACTGGTGACATGGCACAAGGCCACATGGACCACTGTGATTGGTTGACATAACACATTAGAAGCATGATGTTAGCATCTAAAATATCTAGGACATGTGGCACTCCATGATAAAGACACATGGTGTGTGGATTTGAGTTTTTCAGGTGGTCAAGTGGGTCGAAAATAGGTGAAATGTGGTACCACTAAGAGATTGACATGTGCCAATTGGTACAAGTGGTAGACAATTGGCATTCTCAAACAACGAGGTTATGCAGGAATGACATGAGGGAGAAAATATCATAAAAGCCCCAAATCTGGAGAAGTAAAGCTCATCACCAACCTGAGATTAACAACTTTACATGATGTCACCTATGAAATCATAAATGGAGAAATCATAGTAACAATAAAGTAACCTATGTAACAAGAAAGTCAGATTCATCTTGGGAGTGGTAAATGGAGAAATCATAGTGAACAACAGGAAACATGCAGAGTTGCTTACAATCAAATAGATGAAAAAACACATACAAAAAACCTAGATAATAATCATGAACAAGCTTAATATTGAATTATGAACCGTAAAGGAACTTACAAAATGTGACATTACGAACCTGGTCAAGCGCACAAGCAAAAATATCCTGGACATGACCCTGGTTGACAAGTTTTATTTCTCATGATGCAAGAGGATTTGTACCTGCACTTCCAAGTCAATCAAAATCCATCATTATCTATACAATAAATACAAGTAATTGATGTAGTATTTTTTATTCTAAGATGCATTCTTATGATAATGTTAGAACATATGTTGAAAATGTCAAAACATACCTGAATAAGCTCCTCTTCGTTTCAAGAACAATTTATTGGAGTCGCATGAACTTGGAACAAGACTCCCACGATCTCAAAGAGTAGCAACTAAGTCAACAGTGACTTTTTTGTTGCTACGCTGGATCAAGGGAGGTTTGCTCCAAGATTAAATCGCTCCAATAAATTATTCTCTACTAAACAGGGCCAACCACGTGAAGGTGGAAGCTCTTATGGCCCCTCCGCCCCCCTCACATCACTCTCAATTCCCCAATACCCAATCTATATTTCATTTTTTACTTTCATGAGCATAAAAAAAAAATTCAATAACTAATAAAAAAACAATTCAACAAAAAGTACGCAAAGAAACATTGAAATTAGTGCTTGACATAAAAATAGTATGATAAATGAGTTTTTTATATAATGCAAAAAAAGTTCCAAGTATGGTAACGTTTGTCTTATAATAATACAATATTTTACATTATCAAATTTTCTTTTTCTTCTTCCTATTTCTAAAGCTCCTAATTACATCATCAATATCATTGTGCTCTGCTCCTGTTTCGTGCCTTTCGACCCGCACTGCTGACCTAGTTGCGTAGTCATGATGTCTAGTCTCATCCAGTGACGGGGCATCGCCTACAAAAATAGATAATATTAAATTTTAATTGTCAATTTTTAAACATCATTGAACTAGTTCGGTAATATTAATAAAAAAATTTACAATGAGATTATTTACTTGGTGCACCAATTGTCTCCGTTGGGACTGTTACCCTGTCTTCCTCTCTGGTGGTAAGATCCTCAAGGGAAACATTCTCTGTCATTTAAACAAAAAACATTGTAAGGAAAACCATCAAGGTATAATTAGAAAAAATTATAAGTGGAAATTAATTACTGTCACGACCCTCACTGAAAGTATCATCGTCGGCCTGGTCCCCAATACAATGGTCAGGTTTCACGTGGGGAACATCTACATTTGTCTCTACAACTGGGTTATTTGGCTCGTCGGCAGTGCTGCACCCCTAATTTAAACAAATTTGTTAGACATTAAATTTATGGACCAAAAAAAACATATTGAAAGGTTAACGTTTTACCTTATCAGGCATTCTGGATCTTGGGACCTGCCCCAAGCTTCTGCGACATTCAACTACAGCTTGATAGCCGAAATGGAAAGTGATATTCTTATTTTCCTCTGTAGTTTTTGTTCCGAAGTCATCACCCTACATTACATATGATTGTGTATTTTTAATGTTATTTGATAGGATTACAAAAACATTGGAAGGTGATACAATTAATTATCAGATGTTTAGCTACTTACAATTCTTGCGGCTAATTTCAAGTAGCTGCCCTGGCCTAGCTTGTGATGGCCCTTTTTTTCAATCCTAGCTTTGGTTTCCTTCGAGGTGTCAGACAACCTATCATCAAAAGATTGAAATAAGATATGACGTAGCACACTTTTATTTTAGACATAGAGAAAATTAAAGCTATTGAATTAAAGTTGTAATTTACCTTGTGGGTCTAGTTGGCATTTTTCCTTCTTTCTTTGCCCTTTTCTCTTTTCCGTCATGGATGAGTGCTCTCCACTCACTCTCTGGAACTGTGAGAGGACGCTCGTATATAGGGTTAAATTGCAATTTCATCCTATATGTGTCCTTGGTATATTTCAAATATTTGCCAGCTACGCGAGCCACCACTGTTCTGTCAAATGTGCCCACCCCAAAAAGGGCTTCTAGATAATCTAGAAGTTATTTTTTCAGGTTGGAATTCTGGGAATTCCACCTTGTGCATATGGTTGGGCCAAAAATTACCAACGCATGGCTCTCCAAAAACCTGTAGAACTCATTGTTTCTTACATAGAGAAAAATATATTATCATTAATTTAAAAATAAAAGTCATGATAAAATATGTTTTAGATAGAGTACATGAAATAGTTAAAATATTAAAACTTACCTGGGAGTTGTACGTGCTTTATAGGGACACCTTCATCGTTCACCAACAACATGCCATTAATGGTCCCTGTGGAGCTGACACGTGTAGCTCCAGGAAACACAATAATGTAGTTGGACATATCAGCCTCATCACTGCCAACAAATTTAGCAGTTGGCTGGGTGTCTGTTTCGGCAGGGTGTGTTTCTTGGCTGGCACCTAAAGGAGTAGAAGGTGTACCAGAGGGTTGCTGGGAAATCTCTTTCCCTTGTGTCCCACTACCAAAAACACCGGGTTCAGCAAGTGTCAGATAATGCTACATACAAAAGAAATTTTTGTTGGTTTAGTCAATGTAAAAATTAAAAATCAAACTATCACAATTCATCTCATGCAGAATAAAAAAATATCCTTTTGATTTTTTATTATTACCTAATATGTTTCTAGCTGGGTCATAAGTTGTTTTATCTTCTCTTCTGTTCTAGGTGTTTGAGGCATGTCTATCAAAGTATCAAATTCCGACCTTGCTTTTCACGCCTTTTTTCGCAGCAAGAGCAATGGAGATAGGGATGAAGAAAGCTATTCCTCATAGAGGGAATCATCAGGCATACCATGGCCAGGTGTCTGCATATTTGAACAAAATTAATATTATTTCAATTATGTAAATAACTAAAATACCTAAAGATAGAGAAATGCTAGCACTTTACATGTTCTTCCGCTGGCCCCTTTCCACGATCATCCTGTCTCGGAGTTGTTCTTGTAATGCCCTGATCAGTTTGCCACATTGCAATAAAATGATAAATGCAAAAACTTGAAAACAATGTCTAACTTGAAAACACAAAATGAAAACTGAAATAATTTCTATTAAGACACCGGAAGAGAGAGTTAGAGTTTCAAATATGACTTGCATTGAATTCAGTCCTGGAAACATGTCATTGCACATCAAGGCACCCAAACAAGAGACGAGTTGACAATGAATCTAAACTGGGTTATTTGTAGTGAAATTTTAAAATCTCAAAAGGTATATTAATTATCGAAACAAATCAGCTTCATAATTTCAGTATTATTGAGTTTGTTGTGTATAAATCACAAAAAAATTGAAACAAAACACTAGAAAAGTAACAACATAATCACATTCTTCTATAGCAGTGATCTAACCTCTAAAGTAGACTTTCTACTAGTTTCATCAGTACCATACAAACAGTGGAAATGAACACAAGATACAACCACAGATGTGTAGTTATACGCAAAACCATCCACCCGCCAACCTCCTCTAGTAACCTACACTAGAAACAGATGTATGGGGTATTTTTATAAGGGGTTCCTCAAAAACATCCGCTAGAGGTTATTTTCCTTGTAGTGATTCTAGCCTATCACATCCAATCAATTTAAATTAATTGAAACTTTGAAATTCATAAAATATACTCTCCATTTCCACAACACAAGAATTTTGACAAAATCCTTTTCAAATTTGACATGTTGACCATGTCATGGGTAGACTTTCCATTTTTTTCATCTCAATAGGATGTGTCAGACCTTGAAGGTCATGGTATAGGTGTCTGCTCTTGCACAATTTCACGAAGTAGCTATTTTCATGAATGCAATGTGTTATGCATGAACCAGAGGTGCGTTGGATATATAGTGGGTGGGCTAGATTTCCTTGGGCATGCAAAAATGCCGAGGGGATTCACACCAAAATGTATCAAGCATTTTATGCATGATTGGAAGGATAAATTTTGGTGCAAGAAATTTTAAGTGGATTTTTGGATAGTGACTTAACATGGCATGATGATGGTAAATGGTGTCAGAGGTAAGCATGTGACCGAGTTAGCATAGCATAAGATGACATGACATAGTTGGTGCAATGTGTGTTGAGAAGACACATGGGTTAGATTAATAATTTAAGTGGGTAAAAAAAGTTGGCATGCATGTTATCTTGATAATTTAAGTGGGTGAAATGAATCAGCACATAGGTTGACAAGGCAAGTTATCTGGACCAATGCATGATGGGAATGGGCAAGCTCATTGTATGTGGAACAATATTATGGACCAAGGAGTGACATGATTGCATGTAGGTACTTGTTGTGAAAGAAAAAATGAGAGACAAGGATGATGAAGACCAAAATGTAAGGCATAACACATGTACAAGATAACAAAAATTTAAGGCATAATACATGTACAAGATAACAAGTGTGAACTCGTGTAAAGAGAATTCAAGTAGAACAATAGACCTTAGTGAAAGAAGTTTCAGTGGGTTTTGGCAAGCTGAGATCGTAGTTCAATTTGGGTTTAGTGCTATTGGACATATAATTCTTCATTTTTTTGTCATTTTAATCATTTCTAAATAATAGGAGAAATATGAATAGATAGGTCAACATGAAAGGTCAATTAACCTCTTGAAAGATGAAATCAAGAGTCATATTACCATATTAAATATGGATTCATGTTAATGGAATATGATCCAAGTTTGGAGTTATACCTTTATATGACATGATATCAAATCTTTGGTGGTTCTAATAACTCCATTATTCTCGTTAAGACCTACCTCTCTTCTTGTTTAACATTATTTTCCCATTAGACCTATCTTAATACATTTTTTTTTCTCTTGTGTTGTAACTCAATGTAGATATAATTGTTTGGTATCTATTAATTACCTTTTCTCAGGGCTTCTTTAGTGTGCAATGATGCCTAAGGTTCATACAACATTTGAGCTTCAAGAAATAAATGAGATAGAGGTTTGAGCTTGATGTAGTAAAGAATCCTCTTGGAACACCTAGTGGATGTCAACCTCTATATAAATTTTGATACATTAGAGCCACAACATAAAACACATGTAGATTGGGAAGGAGGAAAAACCAAGACCTTATATGAAGAAAACTCTGTATATGACCCTATATTAATCAACCATCATTCTCATGTGCTTCATTTCGAATACAACTAGTCCCTTATATGACTATAGGTGATTAAAAATCTGTATGTAACTCTGTATTTGGATGAATAATGTAGTTGTTTGGATCTTGGAAAACCCGTGCCTCTTAGAATATGTTGTTGTAGAAAAATTGAGAGTTAAATAAAATGATTTGTGTTGACTTCTTCACAACAATATCAATCGATCAACATAATTTCTAGTAACATAGATGTCATGATCTATAATGAGGTGGTGGAGGAAGTGTAGAAGTGAGAGTGTAAATGGCCATGAATAAATGTTAGTGATCCTCAATTTGGATATGGACGACTTTGTTGTGGTATTCAAGAAAGCATTGAATGATTGGGAGACTGCTATTAAAGAAATTGTAAAATATACAAGTGTTATAAAGTGGCAAGGTTGCCCTGCCCAGGATACTCTGGAAAAATACAAAGGTGATCGAAACTAAAAAATAGTGTGTGTGGGACTAAGATCTACATCACCTAACTAGCTTGTTCAAGGCTTCTCCTCCATAGGTTGAATGTAACAGGGCTCGTTGGTTTCCCTTCATTCCATGTTTTCAGCTAGAGTCAAGAACTAAACTCTTGAAACCTTGAAACGCTCCTCTTTTCTTAATTTGAATAACTCTTGCTTCAGGAAAATGGTCCAACTATCCTAGAACTTGGCATTACAGACTTGTATTGTAACTTTGTTGGTTGTAATTGAATCAGCTGATTAAATAGAAAACAAATAGGAATGGGCTGAATACTATTTGTAAGTCGAGATGATAGCTACAGTCATTGTCTGTGGGTTTTTTTGTAGCATTTTATTGTCAAAAGGATCCAGTTTTTTTGTTTGCTAGATTCCTTCTGGTCACTCCGACCCAGGAAGTGGACATCCATACCAATAATTACAAAAATTCCAATTAGAATGAATGCAACAACAATAATATCCGTGCATTGAGTTTTGTTAGCATGCTTACTGAGGGAGGTACAAAGAATATCACACTTAGATGCAGACAGTCACATAAATCTCTTTCAGGGAAATCTGCTTTTGCCAAGAAATCCAAAAAAGAGAGAATTAAAGGAATGGTCCAACTTCTGAGAAATGTAATATCTGGTGAAGATTACATGGACACTACTGTTGTCCTTAATAAGACTATTAGATATGTTAAATCTCTCCAGGTAAAAGTGAACATATTGGAGGCCAATCAACATGAAAAGGTGAACTGGGTTTGACCCCAGTGTGACTAGGTGTCTCTTGCAGAACTCCCAAGATATAATGAGAAAGTGGATGTTGCCTAAAAAGCATGAAGATGGCTTCACCAGCTTAAAATAAAAATAGAAATTCTCTCGCATACTTGTCTACATTCAATGATAGTTGTAGCCAGATTTTGATCTAATCCTAGTTTAAAGCATGCTGGAGATTGAGGTTTAAAATTAGCTATAATTATATCCACATGGCTAACTTATCTGGCCCTTATGCTGAATGTATAAATCCTGTCAAGGGAGATGTATCATCCATGCCACGTGGAAATTGTGCCAATGTTTGGGGTGGTGATTGTGCTCATAAATGATCACAAATTAGATTTCTTGATGCTTTCCAATTACAAGCACCTGATTATTACAATAGTATGTTCATGTGTGACTATATTATGAATAGATGTGGGTTTAGTTTACACCCTGCACTAGTACAGAGCTTTTCAGATATTTTTCCCGGCAACGGCAAGGCAAAGAAAGAGACCAACCCTGAAAACATGGCCATGGAGAAAAGCGAAATTTTTGAAGTACTAGCTTCAGGAACATCAGGCCTCTGCAATGTTAATTTTCCATGGTATAGGGAAACTATTCCCTCGTCTTTTACAACTATGCCAAATATGGGATTGATTCAATTGTGCATGATAGCCCTGGAAAGATATGGGGGTGAGTTTATTGATTGTCCTATGGTTGAAAATGAATATGCAATTTGTGTGAGCTGTGATGTATTATCAAAGTCGGATGGATCTATCAAAGTTGGATGATGACTGCATGTGCTTAATATTGTTTGAAGGAAAATGGTAGGAAATGGTGATCAATTTTTCTTCTTGTAAAGACCAAATTGTGATGATGGAAATCAACTGCCAAATTTTATGGAAAGCATGCTGGAGACTGAGTTTTTGGGAATTCGTTATGTCTCACATTGAATTTTATTAAAAACAAAACTAAATCTATAGGCATGCCCTATTCAAAGAGAACGAGCAGCCCAATTTATTGCTCTGTTTCAAATCCTGGGCATTCTAAATGGTAAAATCATTTTTCAAAATCTAGCAAAATTCTGTTTGGCCATACCATTTTGCCTGCTGATGGAGGAAGGGCCTGATTTCTGGAGTTTCTTGCACGACGGGCGGTTCTTTGCAGCAAGGGCCTACTTTCTAGAGTTTCTTGCATGACGGGTGGTTCTTTGCAGCAAGGGCTTTCTTTCTGGATTTTATTGCACGATAGGCGATTCTTTGTAGTAGGAGGTGTATATCCAGTAGGGTTTGAGTTGATTAGAAAAGGCAAGGAGCTGTAGTACTGATTACATGCAGGGTAGCTATAGTGATTAATGTAAAATTTTGAAAGGCCCTCCATGATTAATCTGAAACCTTTGTAATTCGTTTGAAATTCCTATTAAAACCATAGTTTATGGCGGTAATGCTCCACCATATAAATAGATATTAAAACCTTTCAAATGCCAACTGAGGTTTGATTTAAAAGTGACATATAATTTTAGTTTAACGTGTACAATAGTAAAGCCATTATTTATTGGTTTGAAATAATAAACAACATGCAAAAAACCCACATAATTAGTAAATTATTTAAAGACAATAATTCCTACATATTAAAATATAAAGTTATATCATACCAACTCATACTCGAACATAACATCTATATCAATATTCTCCTTCTGTATCTTCTTTATCTTCATCCAACTGATAGATATCTATACCAACATCTAATTCATAAACGATGTTGAAATGATTGACCATGTCATCATCATCATCATCAATTATGTCATTTTCAATAATATCCTCATCGACATCATCATAAATAATTGTTGCCTCATATCCTATGCCTGGTTCATCTTCTAATATATCTTCTTCTTCTGTCAATGCATCTTCCTGCTCATCTACCACTGCATCATCTTCTTCTTGATCAATATCATCTTCTTCCTCTACAATATACTCTACTAGCCTTCCTCTTGGATCATATCTAATAGCAAATGACCATTCCTTCTCACCCGGAACCTCTGAGTATAAGACTTGTTCGCATTGGCTTGGAAAAACATAGCGATCTTTTCCTGCTTCAAACTGTGATGTTTTAACCATTGGAAATCCATTGTCATGTTGAATAAGTGTTCTATCATCATCACGTACATTCATTCGTAGCCTATACCATTTTACGTCGAACAAAAATATTTTGAAGGAATTAAAGTCACACTCAACTATATCATCTAAAAACCCATAATATCTATTTTCAGATTTTCAAGGACGCCTGTCACTCCTAAAGGAAACATTAGTGACCTGGAATACTATAGTTATCCCACTATCATAAGTTTTCCTATTATCATCCAACTGCTTAACGTGAAATTTACGGCCATTGCACCACATAGCCTTGTGGTGTTTCAAGTGCAATATGCCAAACATGAAAATATGCATTCTCAATTAATAATTAATCATATAATTTACACAGCATGAAAATTATCTGAAAAATCAAACTTGTTGTAACATTATAAATATAGTATAAAATAAGTAATGAATAAAATAGGTGAATTAATTGCTTACCTTTCTATCTTTCAAACCATATGCTAAATCGATTTCCCTGTCCGTAACGTTTCCATCTCCACTATGATATGCTTCTCTAATCAATTCAGATAGTAGTTGCCATGATAACCTACCATCGTTACATGCTTTACATGTTTCAATCCATTCACTCATCCACTCAAGATTGTTTGCAATGTATAAAAGTAGTGCCTCATAATCTTGAGCACCTAAATAAAAAAACAAAAATTCACCAATATTAATAAATATTACTTATAACCATGGTAAATTGTATTAATTAATAAAATATGAAAGAATAAGACCTAAATGAATATAATGATCATATACATGATGTCAAAAAATGAAACATTATATGTATTATACATAACAAATCGTTTACCTCTCACTTTCTTCATTCTACCTTTTCCCAACAGGTGCTCCACTTCATATTTTTTGATGGAGTTCACATCCCAAATGAAATCCACCACCTTCATAGCTGGCGTAGCTAATATAGGAAGATAATGACTAATATACACCATGGATTGATATACCACATATCCCTCCACCATAGAACCCTCAGGTCGTGCTCTTTGTCTAACTAAAGCCTTCAAGGATTTCAGGTGCCTCTCGACCATCCACATTGACTTTGTGTGTACTGGTCCACAAATTTAAATCTCCTCAACTTGGTGTATCAAGTAGTGTTCTTGTGCATTGAAAAATGTTGGAGGTAGATACTTTTTCATTTCACACATTAGCCAAGTAATTTCTCTCTTCCAATACTTTATTTCATCTTGATGGATTTCTTTCAATGACAACCATCTGCAAATCATCACGCAAGGTCATTTCAATGAAACATAATATATATTTCATTACAAGTAAATTAATACATCATTTCATTAAGTACGAAAAGAAATTGTAGCAATTAGATTTTGCGTATAAATCAAAACTACTTACCTCATGTATTTACTAAGACCATATATAACTTGTTTGACATTGTTGTCGAAGTTGTTTGGGAGAGATACAGGTAGAACATACCATAAAAATAAAAAATGAGTCGTTATTGCTTTCCAAATTAAACAGAAAAAAGGAAAATTAAAATATGTATTCAACAATAACATACAAAAATGTATACTAAAAAAATTACCTTAACAAATGTTTTCCAATCATGTGTTTTCAACACACTGAAGTGACCTTTCTTCGTTAAGATATTATTTATGTTTGAAGCAAAACCTGTTGGAAATTTAATTCTTCTAACGACCACTTTTACAGCATTGCTTTGTTGTTGTGTTAATAACCATGGAATATTAGTATAATTTCGACCTCCATTGTTAATTGATCCGTCGATCACACTTTTCATTGCATGATTCAATTTCTCAATGTTAGTACAAATTTTGTCAATTTTATCTCTATCATGTGCACCATCTATGGTTCGCCATAACATTTCTGTCACATTCTTCCCGACATGCATTGTATCAAACAAATGAGCTATTTTTAGGTCCTCATAGTAGGGAAACCTCGCGAATTGAGAAGGATAACATTTCATTCCAGGTGGAAGTACAATATTAGTACCTTCACCGCGACGATGACCTTGATATCGAAGAATAAAATAAATCATAACAATAATTATAAAATACAATAAAATAAATTCATTAGTTAAAACAAAAATTCCAAGCATTACATAAACAAATAATAAATATATATACTCAAATTACGTACCAGCTGCTTGATGATTATTAATTCTATTATATTCCAACTTCCACAACTAAGGTGTCATTCTTCATGGTTTTTCAGTAGTACGATACTTATGGTTCCTAGAGAGGAAGTGCCTAAACTCATCAAACACCATATTTCTTAAGTCTGGAAAATGACGATACTTCATCTTAGGGCCACAAACGGGACATACAAATCTACCCTTTGTTTGAAGACCTGCAATAGATGGATCAATAACAATTATACTATGAGATCATTTTTAAAACATGCAATATGATATATCTAATTTAGATAATTATGTATTATATTAAAGTGCAAAGAAATATTACATACCACAAACATGTGTTAGTCCTGGGGCATCATGAATTGTCCATACAAGCATTCCACGGCATTGAAATCTCTTCTGCTTGATTGGTTTAGTGATGTCGTACATAGTGATGCCATGCCATAACTGTATTAGCTCATCGATAAGAGGCTCAATATATACATTCATATCTTTGACCTGGTACTTAGCTAATTGTTCAAAATTACGGTACATAATAATTACTACCATGATATATGTATATATAAGTAAGTAAATAAATAAAATATATATTTATGCAAACAACGAGAGAAATGAAAATGTTACATTCAAAAAAATAATGTATCAAATACCTGGAATAATCATAGTCAACAATATGTGCTCCCTCTTTATTGACATCCAAGGAGGAATGTTATTGTTGATAATGAAAATAGGCCACAATGAGTAAGTAGATCTAAGCTCTCCAAATGGATTAACACCATCAACTGCCAATGAAAGCCTGACATTACGAGGTTCATTTTTAAAATCTAAATATTTTTCCTCGATTTCTCTAAATGCAGAACCATCTGTAGGCATTCGAAGAACACCATCTCCACTTCTATTCTTTGAATGGTAATCCATAAACTGTGCTATGCTGTTACACCTGAACATTTGCTGCAAACATGGAATTATGGGAATATGACAAAGAACCTTTTGAGGTAGCTTTTTGGTTAGTTGATCTGTTCGATATCTACTGGTACCACATTTTGGACATTCTGTTTTCAACGCATGTTCTCTATAATATATAATATTATCTTTAGGACATGCATCTATAGTGTTATATTCCATTCCAAAGTGTTTCATAATAGCACATAGATCTCGATATGTTCGAGGTAAAGTATTTGGCGATGGTAACAAATATTCACCCAACAATCTACAGCATAAAAAAAAAAACTAGTTAATGTAAAGATTATTAATTATATATATATATATATATATATATATATATATATATATATATAATTATTGGATTATTATTTTACACATTTATTACAACTAAAAAAAGGGAAAATAATCAACATTTACATATATGTGATCATATATACATATTTCATACCTAAAGAGTTGTGTCATACATTTGTTCGACAAATTATTCATAACCTTTAAGTTCACTAGCAACAATGTAGCAAAGAGAAGAGTTGCATTTGAGTGTTCAAAAAGTCGTTCACTTGACCTTTTAATCAGAGGTACATCATAAATACGGTCACTATCTCCACTATCATCATCTGACTCACCATACAAGTCTTGGAGCATTTGATTTGTCCCATCATTAATTTGAACTGTCTCATTACTATCATCATGATCTACACCCATGGGATCATTAAAATTACCTTCATCATTTGCTTCATGTTCTTCACCTTGTACAAGATCATTTCCAATACTAATATTTGCTGCAATATTCTCTTGTACTGGTGCAACATCATCTAATCTACTACTATTTAGCTGTGGAAGCTGATTGATCATCTGCAAAAAGTTGGGGGACAATTGTGCCTTTATGAAAATTACAAACATTAATCATTAAACATTAGTGCGCATATAAAAAATATTAAAATAATATAAAATTTTACTATATAATCAAAATGAAGATAGATAATGGAGATAGATAATTAATTACCATGGGACAATAGTCATTAGATCCACCATCAATGTTCCCATATTTCCTACAATGCATTGTTGATGTTGCTATTAAATCTCTAACATTATTTCTCATACAACATTTTTTGCAAGGGAAATAAACTCTACCATCACCCCTTTCACCGCTTTGAATTTTTTTCCACCTCTAATGTTTTCTTCCATTGATGCAAATTATCCTATAAAGAAAATAATAATTATATTTAGCAATTATCTCTCTCAATGGTGTAGAAAACCCAAGACGTGTTTAACTCAATGGGAGCTCAATAAGAAAAAATTAAATAAAAGTGGGCTTTTTACAAATTGTGGTCTTTTTACAAATTGTGGGCTTTTTACAAATTGTGGGATTTTTACAAAATTGTGGGCTTTTTACAAATTGCTTATATTTTTAATAAAATTGTAGGCTTTTTACTCCCAATAAAAAAGTGTATATCAATTTTATATTTAATATAAAATTGTTTATATTTTTAATAAAATTGCGGGCTTTTTACAAATTGTTTATATTTTTAATAAAATTGTACGCTTTTTACTCCATCAAGCGCCTGGCTCAGCACCTACACTAATCACCACAGGACCGAGGCGAAGAACCATAAGATAAACCACAACCAAAACCAAGTCATGAGGGGTGGGGCTGAGTGCATGCGCTGAGTCCCAATTGATTATATGAGTGTGCATAGCCTTGGGCTCGTAATCGAAACATGTAAAACCTCAAATTGTATATAAACACTAATATCGCTTATATGCCCGGTGAATGTGGGATTATCCCACTGGACACCCTTGCCACCAACCGTCGCAAGAGCAACACATTTCCACCAACCGTCGCAAGAGCGACACTTTGCCACCAATCGTCAGAAGAGCGACATATCGCCTAACCATCGCAAGAGTGACACTTTTCCACCAACCGTCACAAGAGCGACACTTTGCCACCAAACGTCGCAATAGCGACACCTTCCTCTAAACGTCACAATAGCGACACCTTGTCTCTGTAAATTCGCAATAACGACATACTTTAGAAATCCGTCGCAATTACGATGTTATTTTCCAAACGTCGCAAGACCGACACTTGCCTCTAAGTATCGGTATTGTGACACTTGTCTCTAAACGTCGGTATAGCAATGGTTTCGGGTGGGATTTGAAAATTTTGAAAACATCTGGGGAAATTTACGACATTTGGTCAAAAGTGTCAGAACCAAGTGTCGGAATTTCTTCCAAATGTACTAGTGCATACTCAACACATAAAATAGCATAACATCATAAAATCATCTACAAATATAGAATTTTCAACCTAAATAGACCCATCATAGGATGACCATATGAGTAATGACTATCGTACAGATGATTTGGTACTAATCCTGAAATCATAGCCCAGATAGATGAAACTAGATTTGGGGTCTTCTATCTCATTCACTCGATTTCTTATGTACGAGTTTAACCATGTGAATATGTGATCTTAAGTCGAACATGGGAAGCCACTATATGATTACCAGCCAATGATATGAGCCGTTAACATACGCGAGAGAAACCACCATTGAATATAATGGCTCTCAAGGTACTGTAGTACATTATGCATGGTGTGCATAGATGATTTGATGTCGAAAACCATACAAAGTATTTCGATTGAAGGCCTGTGATGTAAACCTATCGTTGGAAGCGAGAAACCTACCGTTGACGTAAGCAAGCTCCAAGGTACCAAAAGGGTGTTTCTAAATCAACTTCCGGGATTATGAGTTGATGTCGAGAGGAAGCAACTCATCGCAGAAGGGAATTGATGTTTACCCAAAAAATGACATGAAACAAGAGTAATGACTTTAGAGACATAACATGACTGATGAAGCAATGTCAGGGATGGTGGTCATGAAATGAAGGTTTATGAGTATTGCAAAGGATGAGGAATCACTGAGTGACTTATCTTGAACATATCGACGACAATAAATTAATTGGTAGCATTTGACCCAAAACTGAAGTGATGGATGGTGTGATAGACCATAGGTATGATAGAATATCAAGAAGATTACCCAACCCAAAAATCATGGATATGAAGTGAATAAGTGTCATCTTCAAGAGCGAATTGCTACCATAAAGTGTTTTATCCCTTTCCAATTTTCCCCAGTCATTTTTGACCAGTACCTCTTTATTTCTGATTTCAGACTTCTACGATCTCTATTTTGGAATAACATGGTTTCTAGATCCATCGCATTGGGTGTGTTTTCTTCTTCATCAACGTTTCCAACCAGCTACCTCTTTATTTGTTAACAATATTGAGGAGGATAACATATGCTTGATGAATAATTCCACCCTTTAGGTGAGTCCATAGCTATTTAATGCTTTAATGAGTCTAGCGAAGGTGAAACTTGATCTTGTCATGATGGAAAAGTCTGTCATTATTTGATGCTTTAACGAGTCTAACGACAGTGAGAACTTGGTCCTTTTTCACGTTTAGAGAGTTTGAAAAAGGGACGAAAAGAAAACTCCACAGGTTATTTTTCATATAATAGTCCCTTAGATCAGAAAAAACATAAAATAATACATGAGAGAACCTCCTAGCCATGTTTGACTAGGGTTTTCCTTTTTCGTAAACATAATCTATCTCAGTTCAGAAAATGGTTCAACTTATACTGAGTAGATGTCGTTTCAATTCCTTTTACAAGCTTGAAAAGAAAAGTGCTCAACAATCTTTTCATATTTTGGGAGTCTGAAAATAGTTGTTTCTAATAAATCTCTAAAATGAGATAAAAGTCTTCTTTCAGTTCCTTTTTCATGTTTAACAAATCTCGCAAAAGAGATAAAAGTGTGCTTTGTGGTCAAAATTGCATTTCATGATCATGCACGACTAACTCACTGTTATCATCTGTAAACCTACTCAAAGAATCATCAAATGGATTTGAAATACATTTTTGAATAGTAAAAATGGGTAAAAACCATAATCATTTCATGAAATATGCATTAATGAATCAAAACGACTATTAAAATAAAAATTACCAAGTCATTTTTACCATTTCACATTTACCATTCGAATTTCAGTGCTCTGAGCCAGTTTTACCCTCAAACTTCAGTGGTTTATTGTGCTAGATCTTGTTGTCCATTTCTCATGCTGTCTATACTAGGTAGAAGATATTACCTTCCTCTTTCTATTGGTTTCATTATTGTTTAGTTTCATGTATATTTTTAGGGTTTTGGGGGCTCCTACGGTAGATATACAATGACCTAGAACCAACACACCCTTGGATGTCGAAAAGTGCATTGTAGAGAGGCTAGAAAGAGGCCCAGTTCCTCTACAATGCTATTTATTCCACTCAGGAGTGTGTTGGGCGCAATTTCAAAACTTGTATCTTCTTTTCTTCCGAATGTTTATCAATTTTTTGTATGGAATGAATCCTAACTAAGCCTATGGTGTGATTTCAGACTTTGATCGGATCAGAATGTCAATTACATGGTAAGAAAGAGAACATGAATAACAGTATATGGTTTCCCTAAATTATCCTGGCACTGTGATAACCCTCAGAGACTATGGGTTTCTCAAGTACTTCAGATTGTTAGGGATGAGGCAACACATGGAACTATTGCAGTTCTTGATCTGTTCATGGGACCCGACACTACAAGAATTTCACATCGGGGACAAGGTGCTCCCAATATTGGTTGATGAAATTTACTTTATGACAGGTTTTTTGAGACGTGGTACCCCCATTTCCCTTGCGGGCTCCATCCATGGGGGTGAAACAATGAAGGAATACATTGGACAGTTTTTTCGACCAGGAACTGAGCCTAGAAAAGATGGAAATATAAATATCAAATATGTACGTGATATGCCTTTTTGAACACTCTTATTCACTATTGCGAAGCTAGCTGGTAGCATGACACTGCATGTCATGAAAAAATCATACATTCATTATGTGCTTGAGTGTCTCAAACTAACCGTGTTCAAGTGGGCTAAAGTAGTAATCCTTTAGATGAAAGAACATTTGACCAAGGTAAAAAATGGAAAGACCAAAAATTTCAGCAATGGGTCGATCTTGATCACTTTTGTTTTGGAGCGAGTTCCATTGATTCAACCACAACATGTGTCACTTGGATTATCTAGACATGATGGTTAGTCATCGATCTCGTTTTCCACTACATTCTTCAGTTTCCTCTAAAGACATAATATATTTACAGAGGAGCATCCATATGCAGGGATGGATTTCCATGGAGATCCATATTTGATTTTACCAGCCAATGCTTAATGGGGTGCTATAGATAAAATGTTGGCCATGTTTTTTATTTTTTTGGGGATTTTTACATATTTTTGTGCTTTTTGATGTTTCCAGACTAAACTAAAGATGTTTTTATGTATGCATATGTAGGTAACATTCAACCATTGGTTCGTGCACAACAGGCAGGAGAACCAGTAGAGAGGACTGTTGGAAGAGCAGTCCTTCAGGATTTTCATTTAGCCGAGACTCTTGCTGAGTTGTAGCAACATGTGGAGGGATTGACTCTTGGGATACCAGATATTTTCATCGAAGAAATACCTATGAGTCTGCGACACCATACCATTGTTGCGTCTAGCCATTGGATGAGGCTATTGCGCATGATAGCCTAAGTAATGACCTGCTAGTATGAGCATCACTAGGTTTACTTATATTTTTCTATGTCTGTATAAATTTTGAGGTCAAATGACCAACATGGCTTGGACACAATTTTTGTAAAAAACTCAAGATAAATCTATTTTACTTTTAGTGTTTTTATATGATTATGCACAATCCTATTTAATTGTATGATGTGAATTGTAAATATATCTTTACATATGTTGCAAATGTCTATTTAACACATAATTCACCAAAGAATCAACCAAAGTGTTAAAGTTTCTTGAAATATGTTGATATTGAATGTAATCGAAATGTATTTCCAAAATACGAACTCTAAGGAAGATGCAATGAATTGCTGAATTTCAGAGAGTATAGATGCCAGTAAGATGTAGTACGACAAGTTGTGAGTCCAACCTGGTGATGATTTGGAGAATGCCAAGTGAAATGGCATCAGATAGTATTTCAATCAACCCACTATACTCAAAGATATTGTTGGTCGATCTACCTATACAAACCCCGTGGAAACTCACTAACTTGCCACTTGGATCGAAGATAGCCCATGCTGTAGAGGATACATTCCGAGTACTATGACTAGCACCATAGGACCATTTGTTGGATATGCCAATGGTACTATGACTAGCAAGGAATATTACTAATGACATGAAAAACTCTAAAGGACACATTTCTATACACACACACACAATCAAAGAATATAATACAGTGTTCACTATGCAAAATCAGGCATAGTAACGTTTAAGATACAACCAATTTCAAGGTTACAACAATGGAATCCCATCATAATATACCAACTTGTAGGCACCTTTAGCCGAAATGTGCTTGACGATGTATGAGTAGTGGCATAATGATTCAAATTTCCCTGTTCCTATCTTATCATCTTCTTGATCATAAAGCAAGACTACCTCTCCTTTCGAGAAGGTGAGAGGCTTGACAATGCGTTGATATTGCGCCTTTTCGACTTTTATGTGCTTCGTTGGCCAATGCGACTTCATGATTCATTTCATCTAGATGGATGAGATCTAAGAGACATGCCTTTTATTGAGGAATTTCAGGTAGAAGGTCAATCATGAGCTTCAATGATGGTATTTCGCATTGTATGGATAATATTGCTTCTAGAGCGTAAACAAGCTAAAAGGGAGTAAATCCAGTAGCGTTCCTCACTGAGGTTCGATATGCCCACAAAGCCAAGTAAAGGATCAAATTCCAGTTTCGTTTATGAACCCTAATCATGCATTGAAGCATACACTTAAGAATCTTGTTGATAGCTTCAACTTTTCCATTAGCTTGCAGATAATAAGGGGTAGAACTATCATGTGACAGTCCTAACTTGGTAGTCAACTCATCCATCATGTGATTCTGATTTTTTTTTCCATGATCTATGACTATGGCCTGTAGTACACCAAACCTTGTAACCACATGGTTAAAAAATAACAGTGCAGTTGTTTGTCCCATGTTGTTGTGTATTATCCCAAAAGGGAAAATTCAGCAATATTGACCATAAAAACGTTATTTTCAAAAAAATACGCTATAACAGGGGAAAATAACACTTGGATCCCATATAATATGTATTATGGCCCTCACATACAAAAGGGAATCAGAAACAAATCCCTTTTACTAAGTTAAACAGACCTCCCGGGACCAATATGGCCTAAAAGCACCCAAAACCCCATGACTTATACCATGAAATTTTTTTGAAGCACCTGACTGTGTGATTTAATGAGGGTTTCTGCAACAATAGATTTGGAGTTTAATTAGGCAATATTTTGAGAAAATAGAGATCTAGCCTCTTCAACACATTATTGAGATAACTTGGCAACTATGAAATAACACAGTTTTACTGCAGCTTTACTTATAGCTGAATGATACAAGAAATAGATGAGAATCCCCTTTGGTATCTTTCCTAAAGAAGGATTGACCCTTTCCTTAGGAAACTAGATAAAAAACAAGGGGTTTAACCCTGAATACCAAAATGTTGGAGTTGTAGTCCTAGGAATGAGTAGCAGCTGCAACTCAAGAAATGGATGGATATGGCTGAAGATGATGTACAATCTGAACAAACCTCCTCCAATGGATCTTCCAAGTGAACAACTGATCCTAACACTAAAGATCTTACCCTCCAAACAACCTGTAAACCCTTACTGCAAATGCACACGGAAAATAACACAGTCAAGGAGAGGGATTGCACTATAGGAGATAAAAAATGTGTTGGCCAAGTGCCAAGATATGAAATATGCTCCAAATGCTTCCTTAGTGATCTCCCAAAGGAAGGAAAGCTTCCTCCTCTGAAAAATAAGCTTAGTAAGTGGTGTTGGGAAACCTCCACTATAACACTCTCTAACACAACATTATGCTTTAGCAGAAATAACGCTGTAGCTGAAGGAGGTGGCTTGGCCTTAAGCATGAATGTGGAGAAATGAAGTACATGATCCTTCAAGAGGCCTCCCTTGAAAGGAGAAGGAATTCCTAAACAAGAATGCTTTGTGCTAAGTCGCACAACAACTCTGCTAAACAACAAGAGAATGCAAAATAGTCTAACCCGACCACAAATTCAATAATCCATAACATGTCTTCATATGGCTCCCTTGCCCTCCTCTTATAAAAATGGAAGCCCTCCCACCTTGGGTCCCACTCATTAGGGTTTCCTCCACCAAGGAATCTTCCTCCCACTATCTCTGCGTTGTCTCTAAAGATGATCTCCACCTCCTACGCCAGCGCTGTTGACTTGGTCAAACTTGACCTTGTCCACATGCAATTGTCCTCTTTCACACATGAGGGTGTGAAATCCAGCTCCTATGATGATCCATTTTCACATTATGAGGGATTTTATTCATATTATTACTATTCCTCAACCTCCTTACCCATTCATTCAACTGCTAGGTGATAAAAACAAAAATCAATATTCCAATTAGCTGCATGATAAATTTGGAATATTACAGTCGTCCCCTCCCAAATGTTGCTTGTCCTCAAGCAACTGCAAGGATAGAACTAAGAGGTCTCCCCTCCCCCTATTGTAGCATCCACATATGATATGCTCCTCCAAGGAATGAGATGCCGTCTCATCAATAAATCTTCATATTGCCCCTCCGAAGCATGCAAGCTAGCTGAACAACTATCATCATGAACAAGTAGAGTACTCAAGGAGGAAATAAGGGGTTGTCTAGAGGTCCCTTTGAGAAATGGGATCTAAAATGTAGTGGCAATTATCATTCCCATGTGGATCCTCCATCCCCAAGCTATCATCCATACAAAATGAGCCACCCTCCGAAATGGTAACTCATACAAATCATCCTTCACCTTGAGCTCCTGCAATGTAAGTGGGCTGAAAATCTGATCATGGTAGACAAAATAGCCTAACCCATTCTATCCTCCTCTCCACTTATGATAAGTGTAGAGTATCTACTGCTCTTGGGATGAAAAAGTGTTGCCTCCAAGTGGCAAGAAAAAATCTGGATCTCCGAATATCTTCCCTCCAACGTTGTGAATCATGCTGGCCCAAACCATCCCATATATGATGAATAGGAAATCACCATCATATGGCATCCAAGTAGGTGGAATATAGAAGGTTTCATGTAGAGCTGAAAGGTATCAACAATTTCCCAAGTGGTCACAGTGCATTTTTTCTAATTGCTGTTGAACAACATGACATGGCAACTCATAGAAAAGTTTCTTCCAATGATTTAGGAGAGTCATATCCCAAGTGCTCCAAGCAATCTCATGGCCCAACTAATAAAGAGATAAGTGTTTTGTTTTGGTTGCCATATCACCTCCCATGCTCCCATTAGAACATGTAATGCAAAAATGTGGGAATCCTCTTTCCCAAAGGACACATCCAACCAATGTGTCTCTCCCCCAAACATGCTCCCCAATGAGAACAACAACAACATAGGGAACCATAATGAGAATCATACTTGCTGCCATATCTATAAAGGGAGAAGGAAAATGATCCCTCAAGTGCAACCAACGTATTTTGACTCTCAAGTGCAATAGAAAAGGAAATGATGGGTGGCCTCCCCACCACTTTCTTGCTGCCTCAATCTCCTCACAAGTTTGGAGAAAGTGTATGGTGTATGGTGCAAAGTGAGCATGTTCTGCAAAAGATACAACCTCCCCAAGTCCTCCTAAGGAGTGGCCATCACCAATAATTCTTATGGCCTCAGGTATACCATGAAGTATAGAATGAAGAATGCTCCTTCCTTGAGCAATATCCTTCACATATATGGTTAAAGGTTGCAAATATACTTTATACAAATCATTATGAAAACAAACAATACCCTTACCATATATTTTTACCATGCAAATGGAGTGGCTCATAGATGAGTCTCCTCTCATCCTCAAAGAGAAAAGAGGTGGATGTGATAAATATTCCAAAGATTTATGTATCTCCTCCATTTCCATATGATCCATGCATCTCCTCATATGCTGATATATATCCTCTTCAAAGCCTTCCCAAATGTACCCGTCCATGAAGGTGTGGTATGCTTTCATAGAATAAGTGTGGCTGAAGAGAAAATCCTCATGAGCTGCTAGTAGCAACTTCTCCTTGAGCTTGGAAGATCCAGATAAGAAGATCCTACCATGATAGTAGATGAACCCATCTCTAACTAAATATCCCTCCTCATGCAACTAGTCATCCAATATCATGCAAGTAGAAAGATCCTTGGAATACTCCACCAATAGATGGGAATTCCAATATGTATATATCCTCCATAGTGACAACACTGATGAACTATCATGAAGATCATATGTCATATGTTTTCCCTCTTCTTTTACATCTCCCATGCCAAATATGCAAGCTGGAAGGCTGCTATCCTTCCCATGTTGCTTCTGCCACAGTGCATAATCTGAAGTGAGAGTGGGTAATGATGATATTGGGAGAATATCTCCCTCCTCCTTGAGTCTACCCAAGACTCTCAGTACTGTACCAAGCTCTCCCAAGGTCATCATCCCTCTGGAATCAATGAGTGGTGGCTCCAAATGTAAAGCATCCCTCATCATCTACTAGTTTGGTGGTCTCCCTGGTGAAATGCCTCCCTGCAATGAGACATCAACATCAAGAGTAGGCTGCATATATGAATGGACAGAATTTCCCCTCCCTTCACTGTGCAATCTAGTCTCCCTCTTCTATGCACCAACCCTCTGAGATATATAGGGGTGTGTGCTCCTCATCAAATGATGTTTGTCATCCTCCCTACCTCCTGCTTGTGTCTGCATGGTTTCACAATCAATCATCAATGGTCCATGCTAATCACGAGTTGTGCATTGATCTCCATATATGAGATCCTGGGGAATTCTTTTCAATGATACAAGAATCCCTCCTGTTGGAGCAAAAGACCCTTCTTCCTCTACATTAGGTGCTATATAAGCTCTATACATGACAACGTTGTTTCCCTCATCCTCATCAATATGTATGGGCAACCTCCCAATGACTGGATTCTCTTTTGAAAAAGGAATCTCCATACCCTTTTGCTCAAGAATATAAGATAGAGGTCTTGCCTCTAGAAAGGTATGATACAAGATATCAGCCTCCTCAATGGTTTTCTGAAGTGGAGTTGAGTTTATGGTTTCCTCCATCACATGTAAGGTTTTTGTTTGTTCATTTTAGTTCAACTTCACCACATGTGTTGTAGAAAGTTTTCCATCAAATATTTTCACTGATGTCTTAGTGAACCTTGCATAAGAGTAAGTATTTACATTTTTCAAAGAAAATTATTCAAATATCCACCATGCATAGGCCTTATCTCCAAAGTGCAGCGCTGCAAATTTGATGGCCTCATGTTCAGAAATGTGATGTTGCTGCAAATAGGAGTCTAGCTCCTCCACCCAAGCTCAAGCTGAACATGTAGGTGAACCATCAAAAGTAGATAGGAGAAATCTTCTCTTATTATGCTGCTTTCTTCTCTCCACCTTGATCTTGAAAAACTATGCAAAAGTGATATGATTCTAAACTTCTAAGTTTGAGACTCATACTCTTGCAGAAAATCATTAAGAGTTTCTCTCTTAGGAATTTCTTCTTCTTCTATCTCTCACATGGAAAATTTGGGCATTGGACTACGTTGTGCATCATAGTGTGTGGCTGCATGCTCACACTCATTATATGAAAATATAGAGTTTTCTTTAGATTCAAACTCTCTTGGATATTCTCTATTCATCTCTCTCCTCAACTTCTTGAGATCTCCACGAATGCTCTACGAAGTTCGAGAAAGAAACTTTAAAAGTCTCTCCTCCTTTCTTCCTCCAAAGAATGAAATATTATTCTTGTATTTTCTATTCATATTCTCTTCTTCTTGTCTTTTTTATAGAATATTGGCTGAGATTCCACAGGGTGAGCCAAGATTATGCTCTAATACGACTGTAATATCCCAAAAGGGAAAATTCAGCAATATTGACCATAAAAACGTTATTTTTAGAAAATTATGCTATAACAGGGGAAAATAAAACTTGGATCCATTATAATATGTATTATGGCCCTGACATACAAAATGGAATCAGAAACAGATCCCTTTTACTAAGTTAAACAGACCTCCCGGGACCAATATGGCCTAAAAGCACCCAAAACCCCATAACTTATACCATGCAGAATTTCTAAAGCACACGACTGTGTGATTTAATGATGGTTTGTACAATAATAGGATATAAAACCATAGATATGGAATTTAATGAGGAAATATGCTGAGAAAACAGAGATCTAGCCTCTTCAATACATTATTGAGATAACGCGACAAAGGTTTCCTGAAAGCATAAGTACAAAGGAGAAAATATATACATCCAACTATGAACTAATGCAGTTTTAATATAGATTTACATACATATATCTAAATGATACAATAAATATATGAGAATCCCCTTTGGTAGCTTTCCGAAAGAAGGATTGACCCTTTCCTTAGGAAACTAGCTCAAAAACAAGGGGTTTAACCCTGAAAACAAAAATGCCGGAGTTGCAGTCCTAGGACTGAGTAGCAGTTGTAACTCAAGAACTAGATGGAGATGGCTGAATATTATGTACAAGCTAAACAAAACTCCTCCAATGGATCTTCCAAGTGAAAGGCTGATCTTAACACTGAATATCTTACCCTCCAAACAACCTGCAAACCCTTACTGCAAATGCACACTGAAAATAACGTAGTCAAGGAGAGGGATTGCGCTATAGGAGATAAAAATGTGTTGGCCAAGTTCCAAGATCTGAAATATGCTCCAAATTCTTCCTTATTGATCTCCCAAAGGAAGGAAATATTCCTCCTCTTAAAAATAAGCTCAGTAAGTGGTGTTGGCCAACCTCCATTGTAACACCCTCCAACACAATGTTATAATTCAGTAGAAATAACATTGTATCTGAAGGAGGTGGCTTGACCTTAAGCATGAATGTGGAGAAATAAAGTACAAGATCCTTCAAGAGGCCTCTCTTGAAAGGAGAAGGAATTCCTAAATAGAAATTCCTTGTGCTAAGCAACACAACAACTCTGCTAAATAGCAAGAGAATGCAAAATAGTCTAACTAGACCAAAAATTCAATAATCCATAACATGTCTTCATATGGATGCCTTTCCCTCGTTTTATAAAATTGGAATCCCTCTCACCTTGGGTCCCACTCATTAGGGTTGTCTCCACCAAGGAATCTTCCTCCCACTATCTCTGCACTGTCTCTAAAGATGATCTCCACCTCCTATCCCAGCACTGTTGACTTGTTCAAACTTGACCTTGTCCACATGCAATTTTCCTCTTTCACACATGAGGGTGTGAAATCCAGCTCCTATGATGATCCATTTTCACACTATGAGGGATTTTATTCAGATTTTATTCGCATGGGCCTTCTTATCCATTCATTCAACTACTAGGTGCTAAAAACAAAAATCAATATTGCAATTAGCTGCATGCTAAATTTGGAATATTACATGTTGAATGTAGGCATTACCTCGGCCCACTTGGTAAAATAGTCGACAATGACAATAATATACCGATTCCCCCCACTCCTGCAAGGGTTACATGTGATGAAGTCAATTCCCCATTTTGCAAATGGTCCAACTACGATGACATGATTAACTGGCACTGGTGGCAAGCGGGTTTTGTGATCAAATATCTGGTAAGCATGAAAAATTTTAACCGCAATAATGCAATTGCGAAATATGGTAGGAAAAAAGTAACCAGTGTGGAGAATCTTTTATACAGTAGCATAACCAGAAAAATTTCCACCACATGCACCAGAATGGCAATCATTTAAAACTTTTTCGGCCTCCTCATGTGTCAAGAACCTACGTAATATTGTATCGACACCACGACGATAAAGTGTATCACCAACGATCAGATAATATTTGGCTTGGTATCGAATACGTCACTGTTGCAAGAAAGAGGTATTGGGATGAAAAGTTTGGGTCTGGAGATAGATGATGAAATATCCATACCATAGGTCAGATGGCTCGATCAAAAATAAAGACTCATCCAAAATTTATGGTTCCATAATAGGATGACTACTACTGGAAGGAAGGTCATGGAGAAGCTCAAAAAACACCAAAGAGTTCTTTGACTTAGATTTGATGAATTCCAAATCAAATCCCTGCACAATGATGATCCATTTTGAATATTCCCCTCCCCCATCAATTGGCGTGACAAAATGCATGTCATAGTGTTGCAATATGCAATGACAATTGTCTTTCGGAGCAGGATATAATGGAAAAATATTTGTACATCTTGAATGAATGTCAAAGAGAGATTCTCAACTTATGTGTAGTTAAGTTCCGTATTATTCAGATTACGACTCAAATAATATATCAGATGTTCAATCCTATCTTCTTCTTGGACTAAAACCATAGCGATGGTTGTATCTGCAGTGGCGAGATATAGGAAATAATCACTCTGATAATTTGGGGGATAGATTAAAGATGCTTGGATCAGGGTATCTTTAATAACACCAAAGGAATCTTATGCAACCTCATCCAAATGTAAGTGAACCCCATTTTTCAAGAGTCGAGTAAATGATTTAGCCATTTGGGCATAGTTAGGAATGAACCTCCTTAGAAAGTTAGACTTCTCTTGGAGTATTTGTAACTAAACTAGATTGGAATGAGCAGGAAAATAAAGAATGGCCTAGACCTTCAATGGATCAAGCTGAATTCCATCTTTCGACACGACGAATCCAAACAAATGACTAGAATGAACACAAAACACACATTTTCATGGATTGATGCATATTTTATAGTGACGACATCGTAAAATATCGTTCTCAGATGTAGCGAGTGGTTAGCCCGTTTCCATGAATGTGTAGGTAAGTCATCCAAATATGGTTGAAATATGTGCTTAATGTCATGAAAATAATAATTAATTTCCCTCTATAATGTTTCCCAATAATTATTTAAACCAAAAGGGATATTGTGATAAGAGAATGTGCCCTAGGGACAGATAAAAGTGGTTTTATATTGTTTCTCTAGGAGAATATTAATCTTATTGTAACTGGAGAATCCATCCATGAAAGAAAATATTTCACATCCAACACATTTATATCAATAATTTGGTGGATAAAGGGACTGGGATAGTTGCATTTTGAAAAATCATGATTAACATCCTGATAATCGACATACACTCTGATTTTGCCCTATTTCTGCATGACAGGAACAATTTTAGAAACCCAGTCGGTAAGCGGAACATGGTAAATGAATCCAACATGCAAAAGTTTTTCAAAATCAGCTTTAATGGAAACAAATTTATTTGAGTGAATAAGAAGAAGGCACTATTGGACCAGTTTTACATTGGATACATTTTAATCTCATGTTCAACAATGTTGGAGTCGATACCTGGCATCTCCTCATATGACCAAGTGAATAAATCTCGAAATTCAAGAAAAATAGTGTGGTAAGTGTCAAGTTCATATGGAGAATAAGACACACCGAGGTTAATATTTTCTACAATACATGGTTTAGTCAAAATATCGACAGAAATCGTTCCTTCGATATTTGATGATTTTTTCTCATAATCTACGGTGTGGAAAGGAATATAATTCGTTAAGAAATCAATGAATGTAGGGTGGTATAGTTCAGATGGATTATCTTCATTGTAATCTGGAAGATGCGATCGTTGATGCATGACTCCCGTGGTTCCTCTTTCGGCATCATCGATTCCATAATTCTCTCCTCAATCTAGAATATGTGTGAAAAAGGATCAGAAGAAGAACCAAAAACCAAAGAATGATCAACCAAAATGCTTGAAAACTAAGGATTTTTATTGGACGCATAAGCAAAGAAAAATAATTGCTATGCTAGCTCAATTGGACTTAGCGACATGATGTCACCCAACCTAATTACTTCAAAATCATTGGGAATCTTCCTTAATTTAGATGAAGTCAAAGATATCATATTGCAGGTCTCTATATTTTCAATTTACACCAATGTCGCAGGCGACGATAACGAAAAGGTGCCCATTAGGGAAGGATCCTTAAAGAGTCCTACACCAATTTCTAAAGAGAAGGTGGGGGTATGGGAAAAAATGGAATTCTTCCAATTGCTTACTAACCAGAGGCAAAGAAAGAGAGTTGATGGTTGTGATACTTCATTTATGGGGGGAGATGATCATAGAAAAGTAAGTATATACTACCGCATCCATAGCATAAACGTATAGTCTTCCAGGGAATATATTCTAGTCAAGGGGTCGTTCAATGACCTCAACTTCAATAGTTACTGATTTTACCCCTAGTTCGACTTGCAGGCTACTAAGAATTCCACAAGGCTTATATGTACAACCGTCAAATTATTTCAACGTCGTAGGTGATTGTGACAAAGTAGGTGAGCCGAGCGACTTCCAACAACTCATGGACATGATTCAAGTAGATGCACATTCATCAATTATAGTGCGATGAATGAGGCGATTAGGGACATGTACTTGAATCAAGAATCATTATTGTGCTGGTAATTGTGGCACATAGTCCATGATTAAAGACTGCAAGATTTGAATCTGTCAGATCGATTCCACTAATCACGGTCAACAAATCCTGCTTCTGGGAGGGAAAATTCTAAAGAACCTCAAGCATTGAGATAACAGAAGGTGACTGAGCTAGGTCTTCTACTACATTATAATTTCTAGTTGCATGAGCTTGAGGGTTGAATGATAATCTATGAACTACTCCCCTCGATGGCTTTATCCTTAACTCTTGAAGGATAGGCAGTAGAGTGGAGTCAAATGAGGTTGAAGTCAAAGTGGTACGTTGATCTGTATGTTTTCCACTTGATGAAAATAAATTACTGTAATATTTACTTCGAGTCAACGCCAAAACAATAATTTTGGGCTTAGTCGAGGATAGCATAAGCACTTGCGAACTATAAGCAGGATCCGTAGCAACGATATGTGTTTCCAGGTTCAGAAAGGGATTTGTCAACACTACATATGTAGAAGAAGTATTGAGAATATTTGGGACTTCTGAGGAGTGAGGACAACCTCACGTAAAATTATCCTCATTATATATCAAACAAGGGCAACGAGGTTTCCGAAAAGAACCAGATGAATTAGATGATTTTTCCTGCGGGGATGAATTTGATTTCTTCTTATGTTTCCCCTTCTTCCTATTTCAAGGTTTCTTGTCACTTTTTCCTTTTTCAGATGACACAACATGGATTTTAGAAGAAGACACATGATCATATGAAATAGGGTTTTGATTTGCAACAACAAGTGTAGGACCAGATAGTTGACTTACTGCTGGTGCACTGGTAGAACTAATCACACCATCGTCGACATGAATGTCCTGACCAGACGGAGTAGGAGGAATAGTAAAATTTGGTTGCGACACATTTGGAATGTTTTCATATAGTGTGCCAGACTCAGTGTAAATCATATCGAGATATTGGGCATGAGAAACTACTTGCTCTTCAGTGACAACGCCGGCTTTGGCCACACCCTTGATGATAGATGGAAACAAGGACTTAATAAACCACTCAGCTAAAATCTGACCAGGAACAAATGATTTAACGATTCGACAACGACGATGCCACTCATGTATATGATCTGATATATGAGTAGTAGTGGTCTATTTAAAGCTGGTCAAAAGTTTTGTTCCAGTTTCATATATGATGGGTAACTGGAAGTGGGTTAAAAAAGTAGTGGCTAAAGTTGTAAAGTCATCAAATGAAGCTCATGGTAATTCAATATACCAATTTATAGTCGAACCAGTAAGATCGCTGGAAAAGACCCAACCTAAATGAATCACCATTTAAGGAATTAGATGAACACCATAAATGATAAGTCATGCCATGCGTAGATAGGTCTTCTCCAGAATTTCCATTGAATTTTGGAACGTCCGAGGGTAATTTATGAGGAATCACCGGACACCAAGGTAAATAATGAATGGGATCATTGATGAGCTGGTTTAAATAAGGTAACTCTAACGTTTCAACAAATAGAAACTGTGGATTAAGGTTAGGTTGAGCATAACCATGATAAGATGGAATCTCCTAGGAAATATTCCTTTGCATACCAGGAAATGGATTTTGTTATTGGTAACCCAGATAGGGGTAGGCTTGTTGACTAGGACCTAGATAAGCTTGATACTATG
Organism: Pinus albicaulis; assembly: GCA_034641835.2. NCBI lineage: Eukaryota > Viridiplantae > Streptophyta > Pinopsida > Pinales > Pinaceae > Pinus > Pinus albicaulis. The sequence continues at coordinate 652,922,779 of CM076576.1, read as the reverse complement.
GGACTAGTTGCAGTCACTGCCATGGGATCTGATAAAGTGGTTTCCCGTCAGGATAATTCAGACCCGGTTGTGAATAAACAGGGTTAGTAGAAGCATGTGACAAAGGTAAACTAGGTGGTGGTTGCGAAATTCATGATATAGATGGTTTTTGAATACCAGCCTAGGAAGACAGAATCTGTGGACCTGAAACTTGAGGGTTAGGGGTTGAAGGACCCGCTTGAGCAGACTGACTAACAACCACAGAAGAAATAATAGGCATAGTAGGCACAGATGCAACAGGTTGAACTGGGTTGATATTGATACACAACCATTTACGGGTGAACATGAAAAGTAGGTTACCATTGGAAAACATTCATTCTATCATATGATTGAACTAAATATGACAGAGTACTACCATATGGACCAAACATTTATGGTCCCCCAAGATATGGAGTATAAGGATATTGCACATATTGACTTTCGTATAATGGGTATCCAAAAGATATTAGATAAGATGGACAGTAATTGGATGGACTAGCCTGATATTGAGTTGATGATGTTAATAAAGGATCAGGCTATTTAGTACTCATAAGAGATGAACCATATATAATTCTAGATGATGACATGGGCAAAGTCCATGGACTAGGGGAGACACCAGAGTAGGTTCCATTTAAAGCCTAGTAACCCAGTGGAACAGATGGACCATCATAAATATGAGACTCAGGTGTCTTTAAAAAAATTGAAAATGAAGCAGTATTAGATATTTTCACAGCTATAACAGATGGTATAGTCTGGGATGTTGTCTCTGCCATGATCAAATAATCCAGAAAATACTCTAACAAATATACAGGAACATGAGAGTGAAAAGGATCAACAGAAGCAATGTAGGTCAAATGAGAAAAGACTGATATAAATGAAGCCCCAACCCAAAATGAGTGGGAGTTGAAGGGGTTGTCTCTTCCTGAAGTTTTTCCTGTGTTGAAATCAAACTAGGTGGAAGCACTTCATCGTCAGGCAGGCTCGAGAGAAATTTCAGGCAGTAAACTCTACGGTAAAGAGGAAGACTTGATGGTTATGGATGAGTAAGGATCATATGGTTTTACCAGAAAAAATTCTTGTTGTTCGACTTGGGGATCAAAATGTTCTGGTAAAATAACAATGGGTTCCAAATCAACTTCCAAATGAACAAACTCGGGTTCTGGATTTACTGTTTCACTAGACTGAATTTTAGTGTCCTGAGGTAACTATGATTGTTCCATCTTGAGAGTAGAAATTAAATCGGGATCAGTCGAAATGACTCAAGACTCATTACTCAAAGGATCACATGTCTCTGATATATCACGTGATGTAGCACCAAGAGTTCCAAAGGTACCAGACTCGGTAGGACGAGCGTGCCTTCATCTACTAGGTCTAGCTTCTGGCGGTAATGGTGACTTATTCGATGTCCTACGTGAATGACAGGGAAAGGGTTGAAATTCTTCCATGTTTTATGATTGATTTTATACAAAAAAGAAAATAAAAAAGAGAGTAATTCTAGGGAAAAGGTTTACCAACCAACTGCGAAATCCAATATACAACCCCATTAAACCAAGGAATTATGTACATGTAGAAAATCTCCCTGAATGTTGTGTTCGGTGTATCACAGGTATAAGGAAGCCAACCCGGTTACCTATGGATGGTAAGCAACCTAAAATTGTGCTCCCAAATATACAAAAAGGTACATGGAAGCCCAATCTGTATTAGTGCTGTTTAATCCAAAACCGCATAATGAGAGCATCCCCTTATACTTTTCATACTAGAACACTACCCGATATACACGAAAGTACATGGACGAGCTCTGATATACTTATGTATGTGGAATGAGGTATCACAATCGGAATGTATCGCAAAAAATTAATGAAAACTTCTATTTTTAACGACGCCAAAACACGTCTTCTAGCTTTGACCTCTAAATGTTATCGTTAATATTACAATTCTTCCTTAGATAAATTCAAATAAATTTTATGTTGATCTTTATTATCAGTTTTTCGTTCAGGTTCACCGTGAGATGTATTGAACATTCCTATAATGCAATTAGAATGATAAGCATTGGTTTCGAATTGATTTTGGAAAATGAAAAACTAGCTACAAGGGATAGAGCAATAATATTGTAGGCAATCAACAATGAGGACATCTAAATGCAATTTCCCTAAACTATTCCTATGCAGAAATCACAATCCCTATATGCAATTGCATGTTTTTGTTTTCAATTTCTTTTAAGTTTAGATTAATGAAAAATAAACTAATGAACAATCAATCACTCAAAATTTTCAAGAGAAACGAATATTGAAACGACAATTCCTCTTTTCAAAAATAACGAATTGATCAAATGTAAAATTTAACTTTGGAACTATTTGACAATGAAAAAGAAAACAAAAATAAATATTCATAAAAAAAATCAAAGGGAAGAAGAGTAGAGGAAACCTGGTCTCTAAAGGGAATCAATCACTCAAAAATTAAAAAATAAAGGCATTGAAATGAATTGGAAAAAGACAAAATATGATAGATTTTGGTTGGTCACAGGGGCAACGCACCCCTGAGTGGGAGACAATGCATTGCAGAGCATTGTCCCTAAGCCAGCAGTGCTATGCAGATCATTGTGTCAATACCAAAAGTGTGTTGGTGCTAGAGGACTCTCTGAAAAAGCAATCAAGCACACTAATTTTTCTAAGACACATTCAAATGACTGAAATTAAGTAGGTAAAGTCTACTAGATGTTTATGGACAAAGAAAAAAACACAAGGGATGATCCGTCGATCCCCAGTGGAGTCTCATTTTTTTTTATAGAAATGAAACCTACAGATAAGTATGCTTTCCCTAAGTGTGATGGTGCACTTAGAACAACAGAAAGAAATATATCTGACCTTTTCCTTAAAATGAATAGATTAAGGGAGGAAAACCTGCTTGTAATCTATTCCCTTTTCCTCAACTCCCTTTGTCACTTCCATCACTCTCAATCTAATTAAACTTTCTTGATTGATACCTGCAATGGAAAATAGAAGACAAAAAACAACATAAAGGAAATATGATCTATTAAAGATAAAAAAGTTGAATCGATTAAACTAATAAATACACATATAACATCATTGACACATGCGTTAGCAAAGGAACAAATGTCTTTATTATGAAGTAGAAGGAAGCATAGAACCAGTTGATTGATTCAATGTCATTCATCCAGCTTTAGTCCCATCCTCATCACATCCAGAATAAAAAATCCAACAACATCAAAATACATGCACAATACCTCCAAGAGTTGTGATCTCACCAGCATAAATCTACTTAACACAATTTCTTGTCCCCTTGTGCACTATGATGAGTGCTCTATTTATAAGTATATGAAAGTAGTTTGACATTAATGAAACATTGAATGGCTTTCGTAAAAATGGATGAAGAGTTCTCCTTGTTCATGGGAATAGGAGGATACCAGGTTTAATGCCTTCATGGTGTCCATATTTGAAGCTATCAGATGAGGTGAAAGCTATAACATCTTCCAGAAGCCACTAGAGGTTGGGAATATTCCCACGATCTAATGAACAATTCGATCCCATTCAACCAATGCACTCTAAAGTGGGACTAGATCTTCTACAACGGAGCCTTGCATGGGAATAGATGCTTTGAAAAGAAGTTACTGTTGTCTAGGGGTGCATTGATGGCTCAATGGGGCACTTCAACTGGCATCTAAGCAGTGAAACTTTCATGAAGGAAAATCACCAATGGAATGACTTGTTTAGGGAATGTAGCAACAAATTTAGAATATGATAGACCCTAATGGATATTGATCTATGTTTTGGGATGATGCCCAAATTGACCTGTAACAACTGATATACTGGTTTAAGAAAAACAAATGAATGTTTAATTGGAATATAAGTTTACTGGCTATATGCTAGTTGTATGGATAAAAATTGCGTACAAATACAGGTTTACTTCAAGAAAGTAGCATGAAAAAATAAGACTAAAATAAAAGTTTATGATTATCTTAAAATATTGATTCACCCTCACCCCCCTTCTCAGTATTTTTCTCAAAAGGAAACATATCCTGAAATTGCTGCAAAACTACATACATGTTCAACACATCTACATCCTCAACTTCCTTACCTTTTTCACTGGAGATATGGACTACAAATAGCACACACCCTTCGGCGACTGCAGTTGGCCTGTATAGTTGTCACCGTCCTAACTGATGTGGCTTTCTTCTTTCCCTGTAAGAATCTCGGTTCCCCATTGTCATATAAGCATTCAATAACATGTTCATAACAATATACCTTGGTCCTGTGAATATATAACCAATTTATACCCAATATCATACTATATGATCCCTATGGAAATATGTTCAAGTGTGTTATTATAGGCATATCATTTAGCTAAACTGCACAAGATCTAACCCATTGGTGAACTATTTTCCCTGTACCTGTGTCCAATTGCACTAACCAATATTCTCATGCATTTCCTTACTCAAACCACATTTATCCACCAAGTCAAGGCTAACATAGCTATAATTATATCCAGGGTCAATTAAAATAGAAATAATATGATAAAAAGGCTTACCTTCCATCTTAATGAAAGAAGCTTGGTGATCTGCCTACCTCTTGTCCACGCCTGCATAAATGCGAGGAATTCTCTGCCCAACATCCCCAATAGACTTTGTCTCTTGTGCACTATACATATTAGGCCTACAACCTTGATTTTGTGGAAAATCTCTCTTAAGATGCTCTTCACCACATGTCCAACACTCTAACCGTCCCGTACCATTAGCTCCATGTTGTTGTTATGATCTATGTTGCTGGTGTGGCCTATGTCCCTGTCCAACTGCATTAGACTTATTTTGCGGTCTTTCTCATATGCATTCTGAAGCTTTTCTCTCTTAGGCTTCCATTTACCTTTACCTTTTTCCTTCCCTTTCCATCCTTGTTGGGACTCATTCTTATGCTTTGACTGTTAATAGCAATGTTTCAGCTTCCCAATGACTTCGTCAAGTGACCAAGGCTCATCATACTCAATATGATCTCTAAATTCTAATGGAAAACCACTGACAAAAAGCTAAACATTAGCTTGGTCTTCCTCAATATATGGTGCATACCTCAGTAGCTCCAAGAACGTTGTTGTTTACTCATCATATGTCATTGATCCCATATTTATCTGATATAATTATTTGGTGCTGCTTTCGTAGTACCACTCTAACAAGTAGTTCTTCCAAAAAGTCATTTTGAACTCATTCCAACTCAAGTCCTCTATCTTGATGTCTCTGAACTTCTTCACATATTCCCACCAAATTTCTACTTTACCTTTCAAACTAAAGAAAACAGTCCCAACCTTCATGTTTTCTGTGTACTCATGTAAATCAAATAATTTTTTGATTCCAAGTATCCAAGCTTCTGCATCTTCTAGTTTCTTCAACTCTCCATCAAAATTAGGTGGTTTTTATTTCTTGAATTCATCAAGAAAGTATCCCCTATCACTCCTCCTGTAAGGATGATACTGATGATGATCATGATGTTTATCTGAAGCAGAACTATAATGGTACCTATAATCATCACCCCTCCTATCCGGAGTGTCCAATAACCCGCCATATCTCACTGCTTCTACTCTCTTCGAACTCTGTCTACGAGGAGAACTACTGTCATATATCTCATTAGTTCTATCCTCCTTTCCATAACTGATCCTAAGTGGCCCTTGTTTTTGCAAATATGACAAGCTCTGAAAAAGTATTGCATTCACCTCTACTTGTTTCTCTTGTTCCTATATGATCATGTCATTGTATGCCTTTAAAACTCCTTATTTATTCCTTTAGGCTTCGTAATGTGTATTCCAAATTAAAAGAGTAGTGGTCATGTTTCTCATATGACTCATAGGGAGAGTCCTTGTAGTTTACCATCTTTCTATCCATATCTGAACTTTCTTCCTGCCAAGCATAATATGTCAGCTAAACCAAATAAAAATAAACCAATGCACCTTATTGTAATTTGGGAGGATACATCATGTAAGATCAACCAATCAACGTAATACATGTATATACAAAATCATAACATCATATAAAGTTGTAGCACATGGTATACTAGCGCATAAACATCATTCTATTTGGAGTCCAATCCTTGATGCATAACCATACCAAATACACTCCATGACCTAATGCATGACATCCTCAACCATACCGATTCAAACCCAACCACACACAACCAAAAGCACAAATAATACACCAACATGAGAAACATGTAACCACTCATGCATAATCAATGCATGGTCAGCATATATCATCACACAAGTAAGCATACACGGAAAATACATAAGCATGAACAATATGTGACCTATCATAAACAAGAAATGCATATACAACATGTAGAAACATGTAAGAAAGTGTGCAGACACAATACTGAAGCATCAACAACACATAATCGGTCATACACTCATGACAACATGTAACCACAACAGCATCAGTCCTCCAATGGTGACACTACTTCCACCATGGTTAACACAACATGGATGCAACGAACACATTAACCATAAGTACAAGAAACACACAACCAACACAAAAGCATGACAAACACACTACCCATCTATTCCAAGGTGTGAACCATGCTCTGATACCACTCTGTAACACCCCCTTACCACATCTACCCAAGTAACTGGTAAATTGGGGTAAACATGCGATGAGAAGCTACTATAATGATATTAAACCTCCTATTTCACCTTATGGAAGTGGAGACAATGGAAAACACAACCTAGAGATTTTGTACAACAACCAAAAAACCCTGAGGAGGTAACTCAACCATTCAGGGCTCTTACCCCTGGGTCACAATGACATTTTGAACCCCTTTGAGCCATATCCGTAGGCATAAAACTACATTCCAGGGGCTAGGAGGCTATATCCACACACATAACACTGAAAGCTAGTGGCTAGGGCCCAAAATGCTCAGCTCTACGCCTACAACTTCCATATTTGAGCCACCTTTTCAGGCCGAGAGACCATGTCACTACCAAAAACTTCATGAAAACTTAAGGGATGATAAATAAAAGTAGGACAATGATACAAAACCATTCACATAAAAAAGAAGTCACCTGGACCTCAGCTACCCATGACAGGAATTTTGTCAACTATGTTAGAAACATTGAATCTACAGGTGTAAACAACAGATTTAAGCATAGGGGTCTCATACTTATATGAGAATCACTAAGAAGCATTGATCCCTTACATCGTTAGGTACAATATAATATATTTTAACATAGATACATTGTTCATTCATTTACAAATGAAAACATGGATAGAACCATACATAATCACTGATGAAATACATGCTTATAACCAACACAATAACCACAGAAATACAATGGATACAACATCAATAAAATCCCTACATAAACCGATACATTTGCATACCAAATACCAAAGGAATGATCTCTTCATTACTGAATGTAAAAAGTAACTAGAGATGGTACTACCACGTTCCACATGATCATATATTGGCTAAGCCAAATCTCTCTTCTACCAATCACCCCTGTGCCATATTCCAAGCATGAATGTGGGGCTCAAACCAAAAGAACCAACCAAGTCATGCCGAGGCTAAACAACCTCACCCTCATCAATAGAAATTAGGCTTTACCATGATCCATCCTTAATCGCTAGGCCAACACAATAAACATGTCATAACCGACTTTACCATGATCTACACCTGATCACTAGGCCAACACAAGAATCGATATCACCGAATTCTCTACGAGGAATTTTTCTGTCTCCTAGTCTCTCGGGATTTTCCACAACCCACATTCTGAATCAGGGGTCACTAGTCCCTAAACTGAGACATACTATCAAGGCTTTACTGTATATCCCAAACCTAGGATTCCTAGGCCTGATGAAGAGCAAAGCACCTCTAGAATTTACCGTATATCCTGTCATTCACCAGTTGAGGATTCCTAGGCCTACCAAGGCAAAAAACTATCCAACTTTACCACAAACCACATTTTGGTTTAGGGGTTACTAGGCCATGTGTTATATCAATTCGAAGATCCACCCCACCTAGCTTCAAATCCATCTAGCTATCCAACTAAACCAAAACATGAGAACTCCAAAATACTATGTTTATCTAGATATGGCAAGGTTAAGCTGAAAACTCTTTCACACCTGATAAAAACCCATGCCAAGACATAAAAGAATCATATGCAATACCATGCATGCCATGTCTAGCAAGGAAAGTACAAATGCAAATCGAACCTGCCAACAATCCTCCTGTAACTGCTTGATTCATGCTCCTCCTTATTCGCTTCCTCCTTCTTCCCCCTTCCTTTCCTTCCTTGTTCCAATGCCAAAGTGCTCCAATAAAATATAAGTGTCCAAGAGTGAGAGATATAGATATAGAAATGTGAGATATTTCCAAAAACACTCTGATAAAAGGTACCAACTGATCCTCAATAGCCTTTTTATAGAAGAGACCTCTATTTTCTTCATTTTGCATTATTTTCCTTCATTTTCATGCTCACATGCAACCAGTGACCTTTCATCTCATTTTTCTCATAATTTCCATTATTTTCATAAATAAATGTGCCAAATATGTCATTTTGTCTTTCCAAAGCCTTTGGCTTTGCCTTTTCCAATTTCCTTAGCCATAATAAACCAAATGAACACCTACTAGGATGTTTTTTGCAACATTCAAATTGGAATAAGTGTCCCATCAACCATGGTTATTGTTTTTAACTTTATTACATGGAATTTTCATGAGGGCTATTACAATTCTCCAACAAGAGAAACCAAGGGCTGAAATAGCTTGTACGATGGATGGTATTTGACCTTTGGACCAAGGACCCATTGTTAAATATTAAAAATGAATTTTCGTCCAACCATCATGACCAATTCCTTTGGAATGTAACCAAATCAAAGGATATTTTTTAGCAATTATGACATCAATGTATATTATTTTCACTTCAACCATCGATCCTCACAATAAAATATTCTTTATGTAATAGAATAGGTCCAAGACAGAATTATGGTAACCTCCACTCTAAATAAAATACTTTTGTGCAATGGAATGTACCATACATATTATAAAATATTCTTTCTAACAAAATATTGTTCCAAAAATATTATTTATGCAGTGGGAACACATTATAAAATATCCATCAGTAATAACAAATTGAGTAGTAGCGATTAATTATAATTCCACACTCCATAGATATCTGCATCTGTGCTATTCGCGTAAGTTCTGTATTGTTCCTGTGAAAATATTTTCTAGGTTGATATCAAGGAATACATACAACCATAATTCCAAAAAAGAATATATAACACAATATAAACAACTTCAGCCCAATACCCATTTGACAACTCCTTTTCACGAAGCATGCATCTTGCCATATTCATGATTGATTGGTTTTTTTTTCTTCCTACTAATTTATTTTGTTATTGAGTGCATCTAATTATGTTCTGCATAATGATGTGTTATCATCAACAAAATGATGTGAAAATTTTGGAATTGTATTCCCCTCCTCTATCTAACCTAAGTACTTTCAAACACTAGCCACTTTTTTTTCATCTTCTTTGAACTCTTTGAACCTTGAGGAAGTATCATGATTATTTTTAAGAAATAAATCCATATTTTCTTTCTATAGTCATCAATACTGGTCATAAAATAAATACTACCACCAATGTGTTATTGTCACATTGGTGCATTGATATTCGTGTGGATTAGCTCTAAGGGTTCTTTTGTTGTACTAGAAGTTGTGAAAAAACTGTCTCTTTTATGCTTTCCAAGAATACAAATTTCACATTAATAATTTTGTTCATTCAAAATAAGGAGACGAGTGGTCATAATTTTTTTTTAAAGAGGAATAAGACCCTTGAAGGGAATATGACCATACATAGAATGTCATAACGGTGACTCAACTATCTTTGCAATATTGTGTGCAAATGACTGTGATAAATTTGTACTTCTGAGATTCAAGCGAAACATTATAGTCTTGGATCTTTCTATATTTTCTATAAGTCTTCTATTGGAAGGTTTGTCATAAATATAAGGAATTTTCCCTTGAAAAACTACATAATAGCCATGGTTGAATGAATTAACCTACACTAGTGAGATAGTGCTACAGATGTGGAACACAATAAACGTCATGTATATTTTTATGTTGATTTTGTTTAGTAAGAACATGCACAATAGCTTTCCTTTCAATATTTATATGAGAATGGTCAATAAGAGTCATTTCATATTTGATAGAAGCATCAATGCATGACATCAGATATTTGTTACCACTCATATGGTTGTTGTAGTCACTTTCCAGCAACCAAAGGACCTCACTATGATTGTATTAAAAAACATGGAAGGAAAGAAACATGGTTTTAGAGGATTCTCCTTCATTGTTATAGATACAGACACTCTCGCTTTGTTGATATGACTATTTATTTCAATATGTATGTCCATAATCTCCAAATTTCTTGCAATAATAACATTTTACATTAGATTTGTTGCTCCTTTTACTATTTGTCTGAGGGTATTAACTTCCCTAATTGTTATGATATGAAACGTTTTGTTGTATGATGATGTTATGGGTATTTGTTTTCTCCTTTGCCTCACTTTCTTATGCTTATATACCCTCTACTTGTGCCTCTGCCTAGAGACACTTGCTCCTTGAAAGTTTGTTCCATGGAATCTCCTCCTAGGTGAAGTCATGTTTCGTGTGACAGAAGTGATCCAGTCAACTGATCTACTGACTGAGTTATAAGATATTTTGACTCCAAAATAGTTGTTACATCAATTTAAAATTTCTTCAATAAGCTTTAAAGGAATTTTTCAATGATCTTTTGATCTGCTATTGTTTCACTAATGAACCTAGTTTGGTGGATGATGCCCATGGCTATAGTCATGAATGGATTAACATTCTCTTTGTCAACCATCTTCAAGGTTTCAAACTAATTCCGCCATGTATATAATTTAACAATATTAATTTTATTACTATCCTCATATGTAGCTTTGATAATATCTGGAGCCTCTTTTTCAATTGTTGCACCGGTTATTATTTTGAAGACAGAGTCATCAATGGAATTCTAGGTCCAGCATTTGGCTCAATTCTCTTTATTTTTGAATTCAAAAACTACATTTCTCTGATTATTGTTCATGGATTCAAATTATTCTTGGGTTGGCTCCACATATCCATTATGTACTGTATCTAAACAATCTTTGGCTTGAAAAAAAGTATTCAACCATAAAGACTGACATTCATAATTTTTTCCAAGCAAAATCGGTGTTTGTGGAAAAGCACTTGAGGAGACCATAATTAATAATGTGGTCATACCCATTTTTATAACTCCCAATGCAACAATGCCCAATATCAACAATGAACAAATCCCCCCTTCTTTAATATACTTAAAAAAAATGAATATCCCCTTTTTTAAAAGTATATTATAAAACAAGTAGTTTTATAATGTGAGCGAGGAACGAAAATTATTGGAAGTAATGCTTCCATGTGTTGTTATGAGTTTTCATTGAGAGTTCCCAAGTGTCTATATAGAAGTTGTTGTTTCTTATGTATGAGTTGTAATCATGATCTAGAAGTGTGGAAGTTAAATATTTATGTCCTATATATGTGTAATTACTGTGATTAATAAAGATATCAAAAAGTGTGTTTTGTGTTGTGTGTAATCTCTCTTTGATCTCTCTATTTTTCTAACATGGTATCAGAGTTGGTTCAACACTCAATATCTTACTAGAGGGGTCGAGATCATGAATTTTTAGCAATGATACTCCTTTGTACATAGATTAGTTTAATAGAGTGTTTAATCTATTAGTTGTGTGATTATATTTTCTGAATATTTGATTTGTATGTGGATTTTGGATAGTTCCATGCAAAGGAGAATTGCGAAGATCGAGCGTTGCTGCTATTGTGTGAAGTTACATTGTGCAAAAATATTTGTAAAAGAAGAGGAGATCTGCTTGTAAAGAAGCCAGATTAACATAGATTTGGTTTGATATAGTACAGATCTAAAATTGACGGCAATGTATACATGTTTTAAATGGTGGTTCTTTAGATTATAGATAGTACAACATGTACAAGTGCGACATGCAGGTAGAATGTTGCAATTTATCATTATAGATGTAAACTAATAAAATATTATGGTATTGTTTATCAAAATATTGATATCCAAATGTTGCAGATCTGATGGAAAATACCAATATGAAAAGTTATTATTATTATATTTCATCTTATCTGCACAGATAAAAAAAGATCAATCATTGATTTTGACTCTATATGTTTTGATTTTTGTTGTATGCGTTTGTTTGTTTTTTTGCGAGTTCAAGTAGTTTTCTATTTCTTTCAATTATGGTCATAAAATGGGCTGGTGGTTCTTAAACTAGAAGCCTTGGTATCTGAAACATAATTCTTATGTGTTAGTAAGGTCAAGTTGTTTGATCAACTTTTGAACACATTCCGTATTGAGACCTCCATCCTAGCAATGGATGGATAATCGAAAGCGAAATATCCGACATATGGTAGTTGGTCCATAGGATGTTTCATTAATTGATGACTCTTATCATGGAAGCCTCGACGAGCTGAGTGTCAATATTTTTTATCTTACAATGTTCATCAATGATGGTTAGAGGTGGTTACATTTTAAATGGACGTCAAGTGAAATATCGAAGATGTGGCGGTGAAAGAGCGGTGTTTGGGAGATTCCAGAGTGGATCTGAGTGCTAATGAAGACCAATTAGACATAGATTATCCTTGTTGTTGTAATATGTATTTTCAATGTTTTCCATGTAAGCATTAAAGGAGGGTGTTGGAAGTAATGCCTCCATGTATTGTCATTGATAGTTCCCAAGCATCAATCTATAAGTTGGTGTTTCCTATGTATGAGTTGTAGTCATGATCTAGAAGTGCAGAAGTCAAATATTTATGTCATATATATGTGTAATTGTTTTGATCAATAAATATATCAAAAAATTTATTTATGTTGTGTATAATCAATAAATGATCTCTCTTTATTTTCTAACAAAAATTTAAAAACAAAACTTTTTCTTTTCTTTGGTTTTTATATATATATATATATATATATTTAACTTTGTGATTTCTTGAATAAATAACTTTCCAACACATGGATTTTTCGTTTTTTTGGAATTGAATGCTACACACTTTTGGGGCCTCTTTTTTTAATTTACGGTCATCATACCTTTTGATGTAGAGAGGCTGAGATAGTTTAGGAAATTTCAATGGAGGTTATCGCACCATTCGAAGTAGAGAGAGTGCAATGATACAATAAATTTCTGTGAGCATATGTTTGGAGCTAATCGTCACACCTTCTTCTTCTCCAAGGCTGTGGAGACAATGAAATGTGCTCTGCTTAAAAAAAAAAGATGTTGGCTGCTTCTCGGAGTATGAGCACGACTTCTCCAACTCAAGCTCTATCCTCCTCGAGCTCTTGTTATCACCTCTTTTCTCTTTTAGTACACAAATTTAAAATGGTTCTCTCAATTAGTCTTATGAAACTTTGTGCTTTGATAATATGACAAGAATTTAGGTAAATAGAAAAAGGACTTGGAGTAAAATGAAAAATTGGTGAACTAGCTCTTCTCATCATTAAGTGAAAGAACTTACAGTAAAATGAAAAATGGGTGAACTAACTATTCTCGTCATTAAGTAAAAGCTAAATAATTAGAGAAAAACTCAACTAAATCAAAACTAACTATAACAGCTAGCAGGCAAGCTAGGGACACTAAGATTAATACACAACATAAATCATGGACTCTTTGTGCTAATAAAAATAAAAATTATCACGTAAACCACAAAATGAGTGCATCAACCAGTCACAAGATTTTGTTTGCATGGAGTTCATACAATTTGAACTGATTTGCAAACATAGGATAATTGAAACACTTCACTGAGTCCAAATAGACTAAGGTGTATCGATGGCTAGAAAACTACCTAGAATTTTCATTTTAGTTGCTCATGAAGTTGTACATAAATATCTTTGAAAATAATCATGATACTTTTATAAAGAAAATTTTAATATTAAAAATGTAGACATTATGGCATTCGACTACTTATATAATATTTAATAAAACTATGATATTTCCAGAACACAAGCAATACATACCTCACATATGGGGCGATTGTGCATGCTCTTCTTAATTAAGAGTACATCTCTAACCAAAACATAGTCATTCTTGATTTCTCTTTCACTAGTATGTTTCTGCTTTTTTCCAAAAGATTTTTTCGTACTCCAACATAGTTATCGATCAAATAGGTAACTGAACTGGTACCTACTTTTTTGAGGTAGAAAAAAAAACACCCGATTTTTAAAAGTGGTGATGCCGAATCACCCCATTTTTTTTTGGCATATCTTTTACACTTTATTTTTTTATTTATGAAGTACGAACATTTGTTTTAAAATGTTAGTGATTCTCATGCTAATTTTGAAAAGTGTTGATTCATCACCAACCATTTTTTTTAGAGTGGTGATTTTCATGCTAATTTTGAAATGTGTTGATGCAACATCAACCATTTTTTTTAGAGTGGTAGTTTTCATGTTGGTAATAAAACATAAGAATAAAGTAAGAAAAACATGACAAAAAAGCTCAAATATAAAAAATATATAAAAATAATAAAAAACAAAAAAAATGAAAAAAAAGAAATAACTTAACTTGTAAAAAAAATAAAACAAAAATAAATAAATAAAACAAAAAAATAGAAAATTAAATTAAAAAACGAAAAAATTTAAAAAAGCATATAATTTAAAGAAAAAGCAAAAATTGAACCAAAAAAAATAAAAAACAATCTTTTTCTAAGTGCTATATATATATATATATATATATATAACCATTAAAATTAAAAAATTAAATTTGAAATACAAAAATAAAAAATAAATAAAATTTAAAAATTAAAATTAAAAAAAAATTAATACGATTTTTTTTAAAATAATAAAACATTAAATTTAAAAAAAAAAAACAAAATTGAAGAATTAAAAAGAAAATTAAAATAAAAATTTTAAAATAAAAAATTAGGATTAAAAAACAAAAAAAATGAGAAAACACATTTTCAAGTAATTAAAAAAACAAAAATTATTTGTTTTAAAATTTAAACCATTTTCAAATTTTGAAAATGAAAAAGAAAACTTAAAAAAAAAACAGTATTTTTCAAATTAAAATTAGAAAAAATAATAAATAAATAAAAAATTAAAAAAAAGCCTAAAAAAATTAAATTTAATAATAATAATAATTAAAAAAATTAGAATAGAATATTAACTTAAATTAAAAAAACAAATATCAAATATAATAAATATTAAAAAAATTAAAAAAATGATTAAAATTTCATAAATAAATAAAAAATAGAATTAAAAAAAATTATTTAATTGCGCTACCTAGGTGGTGGCAGGAGGTCGATTCTCAGAATCGACCTATTGCGGTCGATTCCTGGGATGGATCCGGGGAGGTCGATTCCCAGAATCGACTTGGGGAGGTCGGTTCTAGGAATTGACCCGAGGAGGTCGATTCCGGGAATCGACATTGGGAGGCCGACTCCGGGAATTGCCCTGGGGAGGTCGATTCAGGAATCGACCTTGGGAGGTTGATTCCAGGAATCGACCTGGGAAAGTCGATTTTGAGAATTGGCCTCGAGAGGTCGATTCCAGGAATCGACCTAGGGAGGTCGATTCTCGGAATCGACCTGTGCAGGTCGATTCCGGGAATCATCCTGGGGAGTGAAATTCCCGGAATCGACCTAGGGAGGTCGATTCCGAGAATTGACCTCGGGAGGTCGATTCCCGCAATCGACCTGTGGAGGTCGATTCCCAAAATCAACTTGGGGAGGTTGATTTCTAGAATCAGCTTGGGAAGGTCAATTCCGGGAATCAACCTCCCGCCTAGGTGGTGGCGGAGGCCAAGCGTTGGGTAGGCGGGGAGGCTGCAAGCAGCCCCCCACTCGCCCAACAGCCAACCCCCATCGCAACCTGAGCGGAGCATCTAAATGATTTATTTTTAATTCGTTTTTTTTTTTTTAATTAAATTTTAATAATTTCTTTTTTTGTTTTTAATATTCGTTTTTAATTTTTATTGATATTTATTATATTTCATACTTTTTTTTGTTTTAAGTTTTTTAATTTTAATTTTGTTTTGTTAAATTTAATATTACATTTTGAATTTAATTTAATAAAATTTAATAAATTTTGTTATTTTTTTTTAATTTATTTAAATTTTGTCTTTGTTTTTTGTTTTCTGTTTTTTTTTTTTTTTAATTACATAAAATTTAATATTTTTTATTAAAAGAAAATTTTTATATTTTAAATTTATTTATTTTTTAAATTATTAATTTTAATTAATATTTTTTATTTATTTATTTTTTTCGATTTTCTATTTTTTTTTTAATTTTATTAGTTTATTCATTTCTTTATTAAAATTTAATATTTTTTAAATTTATTTTTTTTAGATTAATATACATATAAGTTATTTTTTATAATTTGTGTTTAGTTTATTTTTTTAAATTAATTTGTTTTTCTAATATTTTTTTTTTTTAATTTAATATTTTTAATTTATTTTATTTTAATTTTTTGAAATTTTTTGTTTTTTAATTTATTAAAGTTCAACATATTTTTTTTTTAATTTAATATTTTTAATTTATTTTATTTTAATTTTTTGAAATTTTTTGTTTTTTAATTTATTAAAGTTCAACATATATATATTTTTTTAATTTAATGTTTTGTTTTCGAATTTAGATTCTTTTGTTTTTAATTTAATAAAAAATAAATTTTTATTTTTTAAATTTAAATTGTATATTTTAATTTAATTTGATTTTTTAAAATTTATTTGTTTTTTTTTCAAATTTGTTCTTTTAATGTAATATTCTTTTGAATTTTAATATATTTTTAAATTTTAATTTTTAAAAAGTTTTTTATTTATCTTTTAAATTTTTTCTCTTAATTTTCTTTTAATTTTTAAATTTTTAAAATTTTTTAATTAAAAGTTAGTCAAATTTGGTTTTTTTTTTTCTCAATTATTTTAAAATGTTTTTTTTTTTTTTTAATATAAATTTATATTATTCTAAAATTTAAGTTTTTGGATGTTTTTTTGCACAAAAAAAATTGTCTTTTACATCTATTTTTAAAAATGTTGAAAATTAAAAAAAAAAAAAAAGTTATTCATGATACAACTTTTTGTTTTTTGAGTGTTTTTTTTCTCGTTAGAGTTCGGTTTTGAAGTAATAATTCCCGATCGGTAACTATGTTACTCCAATGGTTTCTTCGTTAGCCATTTAATCTATCACATTTCCAGGAATCATTTCGCTTCAATCTTTGTTCCATTTCACAAGTTATGGACAAGCTATGGGAACACTTGGTTGATAGCCCTCCTATATAATGAACTGTATCATTAATAATTTTCGCAATGAGTTTTTCTGGTTTGGCTACATCATATTGACAGTCTGATTGACCATAATATAGGTGGAATACAAACATGTCTGCAGTAATACCTAAGGACAAAGATAATATCTTTTATGCAGTAATACCTAAGGGCATTCTTCGATCCATTGACCCACTATGCTTGCTGGGGTCTTCTTGCTTAAACTATTTGTTATCACAAAACCATCAAAGAATCGACTTATGGACAAATGCAACTAAGATTACCAACTATAAGATCGATTTAGGCATGGGCGTGAAGCAATAATTAGCCCACCATTCCCACGAATGGTTGTGCAAGAATCATTTGGAAAAAAATTTGGAATAATATGGGCAAATCCGATCTTCTAACATTCTCACCCCATAGAAAAAAGGTTCCACAATAGAAACGGAGCATGAGTTGACTGATAATTTTTTTCCAGAGGAAAAAGATATAAAAAAATATTACATATTACATAGATCTCTTTTCTGTCTTTCCTTCATATTTATGTCAGTAACATGGAAGTATATATTTTTGAGTTGACTGTAATGATCTATCCAAGGAAATCAGAGATCTAGATAACAAGAAGGCTGCTAGTATATTGAACAGATTATATTTATCTTTCCGTCCTCCCTGTAGGATCTGTGTCACATAATTACAATAAAATTTATACTAGACTTTTTAACATTACCTCTATATTTTCTCTATACCATCATTAGTTTTTCCTTTTATTTAAATATAATATAGTTAGAACAAATATTGGTATGTGGAATATACATTATGTTTATGTGGATTGCAAATTTGAAAATATTCTGGACCATTTTTATTTTAATTGCAAATTCCCTAAACACTCCAAAATCTTATCTCGTTTACAAACTCGAAGAAAATTCCAAAATCTAATAGATAATTAACTCATAAGTTTTATATTTTGTAATATTATTTTAACTAAGATGACTGGTACACACTATTAACATAAATCTTCGCTTCCGAAGAAGATTTTCTCTTTCACTCACTTGTGTTAAATTTTCTTGTGTGTTTGTCAATGTGTGGTATTTTATATTCATGCTACACCACAAAATGATTAATTCTGATGAACATATCTATAGAAAGTGTATAAATTGACTTACGTGTTGTTGTGTGAAATATAGATATGGGTAATAGAGACCTTTTGAAACTCATTGGAGAAATGAACTTGTCTTTAACTTTTATATCAATTCACATTAATTGAAACCTTTAATGAAAAGAAAAAATTAGAGGGATGTGTATATATATGACTGGAATGTAACTGAAACCTTTTATGAAAAGAAAAGATTACAGGGATGTGAAAATTTGAAGGAAGGAAAAAGAAACCGTGAATGAAAATAGATAAGGGTTTGGTATATAATGCACATTTTAAGCACGAGACATAATCTTCATGACGAGTTTGGCATTGATAGTTCGAGATTTCGATAAGTTTGTACTGGTTGTCTATGGAATGCAGACAACTGGAATTACTATGTAAACAATGAATTTCTATATTCAAAATGATGCATTTTAATGATGATAGTAACTAAAAACCATACAAACTTATCATGGCTTTTCGGAGGTGCGTGGATCTTTCATTATTTAGGTTTTCAAAATTTTAAACGTGGTATCTTTGGTTTAACTTCTAACTTTAGTGTGAAAGTCTTTGTTGAGTTTACGTGGAATGGACGTGTGCAATGGATTCATACTTCCATTGGAAATGCCTCTGTTTTGTTTGCTCCATTATTATATAAATTGTTCTTCATGGTTGAACTACTTATCTCAATTATCTAGTATTTCAAAAATGTAAATAAATATCTTTTTGAGGATGAAATTATTGAATGATTCCATGATTAAGTATGAAATTTTGTAAAATAGTTTTAATTTTTTTTATCTGTAATTTTCTAAAATAATTTTAATATTTTAATATTAGGGTTTATAATATTAATGACAAGAATTGATATATTAATTTTAGGGTTTAATTGATTAATGTTATAGTTTAATATATTAACTTTAAGGTTTATAATTTTAGGGTTTAATGTTAATTTTAGGGTTTAAATATTAACCTTAGAGTTTAATATATCGTTTAACATACAACATTTATAATATTGGGTTTAATATTATGGTGTATAATATTGAGTTTATAATAGAGGGTTTAATATTAGGGCTTATAATATTGTGTTTAATATTAGGATTTATGATATCAAGTTTAATATATAGGGTTTATAATATTATGGTATGCAACTAGGGTTTATAATATTGGGTTTAATATTAAGGTTTGTGATATTAGAGTCTGTATTAAGGTTTTTTTATATATATTGTTTATAATATGTTGACCTTAGTTATTTGTAGTGAGCCCTCGTAAACCTTGGTCAACCATAGTCAACATTGGTTAAGTTTCTTTATCCCTCTCCACCTGGAAAATCCCTTGCTCTACCCATTCCTAACGGTCAAGTATCGTTAACCAAGTTTAGAATGGGCAAATGTGGTCAACCAAGGTCTCTATTGTTGAAGAATGTAAGTAGGTTCGGTCATCATTATTAATATATTTGTCAAAAATAATTTATTAGCATTAAATGACTTATTAAAGAATGGGTTTCATGCTTGGATCATATTTAGATAAAGGTCCCCATTGTGGACTTCTAGGTTAGTCATTACATATTTAAATTGATCCATTTCAGGCTTTTGAATCATACAAATGGGATTGAATTAATTTTTTATACTTCTCCATCAAGTCATCCTCTTCAGCAAGGTCATCCTCATCGGTCTCTTTAGCAAATATTCTTCAAAGGAAACCTTCAAGTCCGACTCTCTCAAAAG
The DNA here is from genome assembly GCA_034641835.2 of Pinus albicaulis. Taxonomy (NCBI): domain Eukaryota; kingdom Viridiplantae; phylum Streptophyta; class Pinopsida; order Pinales; family Pinaceae; genus Pinus; species Pinus albicaulis. The sequence goes on along the minus strand of CM076576.1, from coordinate 652,902,599 downwards.
GTGCATGTAGACCTCAAATAAACATACTCAAGTTGGCCTAAAATAAAGTCACAACTGTTCACATAGTCATGTCGGCTTATCAACTGTGGGATATCACTATATATTCCAACCGAAGTACTTCAGATTACCTTCATTCAAAATCTCGCATTAGATTGAAGAAGGATGTTCAGATTAACTTAAGAAATATATTTCAGAAGACAATATCATTACAGTTCTATATGATGAAATTTAAATATAACATATATCACGGTGTAATTATAGTTTAATGAGATCCATAGTTTCGATAATATCCCTGTTTCAATGCTACCTCAAAAAGAATCACGTATGATCTCGGTACTATCACAATCATAGTGATACTCAGTGCTATGATGCTTATATACTCTCAATATTATCTCTGTCATGATACGTCAGTGCTATCTCATTCAATAAACTTAGTTCTACAGATCTCGATGCTACTACATTCAATGACTATCAAAAAGAATGTTTCGGTGTCATCGAAATGGAAGGATCTAGGGGCTACCATAGCAGGAAGATCTTAGAAATAATGTCTCGGTGTTATTGTAGAAATGATGATGAAGTTTTAGTGGAAAAGAAAGGAGATCTATATGCTAACACAATGGATGGATAACTTTGTGGAGAGAGTCTCTATATAGGCTCCTGGTCGTCTCATCTTGAATCTATTGAAGGAATAATGTTGACCAGGTTTGCTCCAAATAGTTGGGTTTTCCCTAGTAGTGTGCCTACATCTTGTGTCTTCTTTTATTTGTTCATTGGCATTAATCTTGATGATAAGAAAATATAAATTCAAAAAAAGTGATAATAAAAAAACATCACAAGATAATGTCATAATAAGAGAAGTTGATTAACTGCTACCTCCTTAATTTCTCAACATGATTTCAGAGCTATGGTCATGATCAAAGGAAGTTTGAAGATCATTTGAATGCATTTGTATTGAAGAACAATTAGATCAGGCCAAGAAGGATACAAAGGCATCATGGAGGACTGAATTGAGGGAATAAGCTCAAAAGGTCCAAATAATAATAAGAAATTTGAAAGAATGGGTGCTCATATGAAATATCATAACATAAATCAAATTTAGATTAACAATTTAGAGAACAAGGTATTCGTAATAACAAAGGTTTTGGTACAAAAGGTATAAGATCTATGTTTCATTTTAAGAAGAAGGAGCTCAATCTTAATGAAAACACATTATCAAAGCTACCTCTTCCTCAATTCAGTGCTATTATATTATCACAAGCAACCTCAACATGATAATATGAGCTAAAGAAGGACTAGATATTACCACTAAAATTTGATGATCTCTGAGATATAGCCAACAGAAACTTTAGATGATAAGTTCGTATACCACAGTGACATGAGTTCAGATATATGACAAGGATAATTACAATGACAAAGAGTTTGAACAAATTTTAAGAATGATCACATAAAAAAGAGTTCAGATGGATCATAGAGATGGTTACAGCAAAGGAAATCCCGAATAATCTGATAAGATAGGCCTCGATGGTATCACTCTGTAAAAATATTGATGCTCTCCCTAAATCTCAGTGATATCTCATAGTCAAGGTTCAGTTCGAAATCACAGTGACTTCATGATAACCATTATAGTGAATAAGTCTTAGTAAAAACTACAGTGATGTCTATCATATTCTCGGTGCCCAAGGACAAAGCCATCTCCACATAAGAACCCAAATTTTTGAAGAAATCAAGTAAGTATTACAACAATTCCAAAAAGCTATCAAATCAAAGGTATGTAACTACAAGGTACGTATGTTCATGAATTTCTAGATTGGTATAATATCTAATAATTCTTGCTTATAGCTAGTATAATATGTGATCCTTAGATAGCATACATGTTAGAACCTTAAAATTTAACACTGTTACCGATGAAATAGGTAACCGCACTATTACCTAATTTTTTTTGGTAGCATAAAAAGCACCCGATTTTGAAAAGTGGTGATGCAGAACCACTCCTTTTTTTTTTGGTGCACATTTTTGACACTCTAATATTTTTATTTATGAAGTATGAATATTTGTTTTAAAATGTTAGTGATTTTCATGCTAATTTTGAAACGTATCGATGCATCATCAACTTTTTTTTTTTTTAGAGCGGTGATTTTCATGCTAATTTTGAAACGTATTGATGCAGCATCAACCTTTTTTATTTTAGAGTGGTGATTTTCATGATGGTAATAAAACACAAAACTTAGATAAAAAAAATTATAAAAACAATTAAAAAAACCAATAAAAGTGTAAAAAAAAAACAAAATTAACTTGTAAAAATAAAAACTTTAAACAAAAATAAATAAATAAAACAAAAAAAAACAAAAATATTCGAAAATTATATCAAAAGAAATGACCTCCGCCGCCACCTATGCGGGAGGCCGATTCCAGGAATCGCCCTCCGGTCGCGGGAGGCCGATTCCGGGAATCTCCCTCCCGCGGCAGGAGGGTGATTCTTTCAGGGAATCACCCTCCCGCGACAGGCGGCCAATTCCGGGAATCGCCCTCCCGTCGCGGGAGGGTGATTCCCGGAATCGCCCTCCCATCGCCGAAGGGTGATTCCCGGAATTGGCCTTCCGCCGCGGGAGGGCGATTCCTGGAATCGGCCTCCCACCCAGGTGGCGGCGGAGGCCGGCCGATGGGCGGGTAGGGGGCTGCATGCAGCCTCCTCGCCCGCCCAGCGGCCGGCATGCAGCCCCCTGCCCGCCCAGCAGCCGGCCTCCGCCGCCAACTGGGCGGGAAGCCGATTGGCGGCGCCACCACGATCAAAAAATTCTCTTTATTTTTTTATTTTTTTATTTTTAATACTTTTTATTTTTAATTTAATTTTTATATTTGAAATTTAATTTGTTTAAATTTTTTTTTGTTTTTTTTTGTTTTATTTTTGTTTTATTTTTTTAATTTTAATTTTTTTTAATTTTATTCATTTTGCTAGATTAAAGATTTCTGTGGTATAGTTTCTCAGATGTAGGAATCAGAATATCCACAGTATTCATTTATTCATTTTTTTGTTTTTAATTTTTTTTTCTAAATTTTGTTAATAATTTTTATTAAATTTTGTATTTTTTTTTTAATTTAATTGATTTTTTTTTTTAAAATTTTTTCATATTTTTGTATTATTATTAAATTTTATGTTTGGTTTTTTCATTTAATTTTTTAAAATTTAATAAATTTTGTAAATTTTTTAATTTATTTGAATTTAATATTTTTTTTCTTAATATTAAACTTAATATTTTCAAATTAATTTCTTTTTTATTTTATTTTTTATTTAATATATTTTTTTCAATTTTTCAATTTTAATTGATTTTTAAAGTTTTTTAACTTTTTATTTTAACAATGTTTGTTTTTTTTCTTTATATTTAAAATTTATTTTTTATTTCAAAACTTATTTGTTTATTGATTTATTTATTAAAATTTAATATTTTTCTTTTTTAAATTTAATTTGTTATTTTAATACTAACAATTTTTTTTAATTTAATAAAATTTAATATATCTATTTTTAATTTAAGTATATATATATATATATATATATATATATATATATATATATATATATATATATATTATTTTTTATAATTTAAATTCAATTTATTTTTTAAAATTTATTTGTTTTTTTAATATATATTTTTTTAAATTTAATATTTTTATTGTATTTTATTTTTCATTCTTTATTTTTAATTAATTTTTCATTTTTTTGGTTTTAATTTAAACAATGTAATTTTATTTTATTTTATTTTTATTTTAAAGTTTTAAATTTATTAAAATTTAATATATTTCTTTAAATTTAATTTAATTTTTTTATATTTTAATTTTTTAATTTAATAAGCATTTTCTTTTCTTTTTTAAATTCAATTTCCATATTTTATTTTTTATAATTTCTTTCTTTTCTTAACTTTTTTTTTTCAATTTAATATTTTTATTTTGTTTTTATTTTTATTTTTTTATTTCTATATATTTTAAAATTTTAATCTTTAATTTTTTTTGTCTTAAATTTTAGGTTTTTTTTTAATGTTTGAATTTTTATTTTTATTTTTTTATTCCTATATATTTTTAAATTTTAAGCTTTAAAATGTTTTTATTTTTTTAATTTATATTTTTCTTAAATTTTAGGTTTTTTTAATGTTTGAATTTTAAAAATTAAAAAATGTTATTTCTATTTTTTTAAATGTCAAAAATATGACACAATATTTTTTTTTGTTATCCCAACATCAACTGGTTTTGTTTTGAGGGTGTTTTTTCAATCCTTTTTTCAAGAAACAATTTTGTTTTTAGCATAATTTTATAAAATGTTGAAATTTGACCTTCAAAAAAAACCAAGTGCGTTCTGGAATACACTTTTTTTGTTTTTGGGGTGTTTTTTCATGTTTTCTGAGTCTTTTTGGGCTAGAGTTCCCTTTTTGAGGTCAGGTTACCTATTTCATCAGTAACAGTGTTATTTGTCCTCTAGGTTTTACAAAGTAATCTGGATATAAAATAAATTCCCTATTGTCAATTAAATTTATCCTTGATATCTTAGGATTCCACCCCCCATGGTTGTAGAAAATACCTAACTTGAGAAATTAAATTATGCTCTTGGTATCACGGTTTTGCTTGAAAGTATGTATTGTAGGTATTATAAGACCATGACTTACACTTCTAGGAAATGAATTTCTAAATGATCAAGGATTATGAAGGAAGGCATCAAAAGAAGGTTTATAGAAAAAGAAAGGTATGCCTTAAATTATAAATCTTTGTTGATTCTCTTTGGAAAATCCATTCTACACTACGAACATTTTCTATGACTAGATCTCTTGAATCTTAAAATATTCTTTTTTTGGGTGATTCATCATTTGATGAATCTACCCACTTTATATCTCATATTTTATACATAAAATAACACTAAAAGGTTCTATGGAAAACCATAATCTAAGGCTATGTTATTAATGTGTGAAACGCTAAACCTACTTAGGGATATTAATGAAGAAATCTCTGTTCTTGTTAATATATTGATAATGTCGTGTTTGGGGTTTTGGTATGATCATGGAAGCTCTAACTTATTAGGGTTGAAACGATGTTGCTCGAAATATCAAACCTTTGAATATTTGTTATAATAAAGGTGCGCATTGATATGGACCCAAGCTGTAGGTTTTGGTTAGGTCTAAAATAAAAATGCTTGTTCTATAAATTCCTAGGAATGAAACCCTTGGAATATCTTCATTTGGTTGAATCGGGATATATGTCTAATGTATTTATATTATCTGAAATATGATATTCGTATGCATGATGGTGGTCTCCTCGATATGTGTGTTGAAACAATTTCTAAACGTCATAATTCCAAGGCTTTGGAAACAAGCCCTAGTCAAAATTTGAAGTTCTAGGATGATGATTGAAAGGTCTAAGGTTCTCTAGTATGAGTATTCATCTAAATCTATATAATTTTTTTTGAGAATTAATAGATATAAATATTGTACGGTTTACATCGAACCCTAGTAGAAGTTATTCATGATGTGATTGTTTTAATTGAGTAAAATATAGGTTAACATAAAACCTTATTCGATAGCCTATCATATAGCTTCTGAAAGTTATTAGATGCCTATATTTTTCTTTTGACTTATTTCTAGGGATATCTATGTGACAAAATTATTTTTCTATCATCTTAACTGAATTTCTTATGTGTTTTAGGGTTTGTAACAAACCTTAGATGAAAAATGAAGTATTGAAGTATAGTCTCCTAATAATTAAGTTTAATACTTCCACTACTATAATATTTTGTTATGAATAACTTCATGATTCTATAGAATTGGTTATACTTGATATCTAAGTTGTGAAGGTAAATCATATTGGTGAAGAAGTCCATAAGAGAAGTTGATAAACATGATGATAAGGATGGAAGCCATGAAAGATTCTCTAACACCGGAGGAACAAGTTAAATCTACCTATACTAAGAGGGAGCCTAGATTGAAAAACTCTCCATGGTTAAGAGGGACGGCACAACATATATCTTGACTAGAGAATATATTATAGAAGAGATGTTGCTACATGTAAAATAGGAAAATGAATCTTCTCTCAAAGATTCGACTCATAATCCTACTGAGATTAATTGGAGAGCAACATTAAAACCTTGAAGGTTTGCTTTGATTATATATTTGAAAACGTATAGCAGATTGGGGTTTTGTTTGTACAAGTGAATGCTTCAAGGGTTCGATAGCAAGTTGGTTGTCGATCAATTTCATTAGGAGATATTTGTTATTAGGGATTTTTCAGTGAATAACTTCCTAGATATACATCAGGTCAACACTTTGTTTTTGATATCTTGTAGGGAGGGTGGCATCATGTGGATGTGCATCTACTTCCCTAGGTTTATGGTTAGTAAGTGATCCTGATGGTACCTATAGAGGCTGAAATATTTAGTCTATCTTAGTCCCACACAGATAGATTTCCTTGGTCAAGGATCTAGTCCATCACATTACAATGTCTAAACAGTTGAGAGACCAAATGGATAAATTTCCCTAGTTATGAGTCTAATATTTGGCATTGCAGTGCCTAAACTTATTCATAGATAAAGTGAGATATTCTATGTACCACTTTAATTACATATGAATACCTCCGTAGTTAAGAGGGAGTGTTGAAGAATGTAACTAGGTTCGGTCTTCATTATTAATATATTTGTCAAAAATATTTTATTATTATTAAATGACTTATTAAAGAATAGGTTTCATGCTTGGGTCATATTTAGAGTAAGGTCCCCATTAAGGACTTCTAGGTTAGTCATTACATTTTAAAATTCATCCATTCTTGGATTTTGAATCATGTAATTAGCTTTGAATTTATTGTTTAGACTTCTCCATCAAGTAATCCTCTTCAACAAGGTCATGATCCTTGGTCTCTTCAAAAAATCTTATTCGAAGACAAAATTCAAGTCGACCTATCTAAAAAGATACATGTCGACTTGAAATAAACATAAGCAAGTCGGCCTAAAATAAAGTCACAATTTTTCACACAATCATGTTGGCTTACTAAATATGGGATATCACTATATATACCAACCTAAGTAATTAAAATTACCTCAGTTTATAATCTCACATAAGATTGTAGAGGGATGTTCAGATTAACTTCAAAAATATAGTTCGGAAGACAATTCATTACAATTCGATATGATTCACTTCAAATATAAAATATATTATGGTGTCATTATAGTTTAATGAAATACATAGTTTCAGTACTATCTATGTTTCAATGCTACCTTAGAAAGAAGCTCGTATGATCTCGATACTATCACAGTCATGGTGACACTCAGTGCTATGATGGTCATATACTCCCGATGTTATCTTAGTCATGATAACTCATTTCTATCTCAATCAATAAACTTGGTGATACAAAAATTGTTTCTAATACAATTAATGTTTATCATAGTGAATGTTTCAGTGTCATCAAAATGTAAGGATATCAGGGCTACTATAGGAGGAAGATCTCAGAAATAATGTCTCGATGTTATTACAGTAATGAGGATGAAGTTTCGGTGCAAGAAAAGGAGATCTCGGTGCTAACACAGTGAAGGGATGACTTGGTTGGAGGGTATATAGTTAGGGTCTTGGTGGTCTCATCTTCAGTCTACTAAAGGAATAATTTTGACAAGGTTTACCTGAAAGAGTGGGATTTTACCCTGGAAGTGTGCCTATATATTTTGTCTTATTCTATTTGTTCATTGGAATTAGTCTTGATGATAAGGAAAGATAAATTGAAAGGAAAAATGATAATAAAAAAACATCACAATATAATGTCATAATAAGAGAAATTGAATAAATGTCACCTTCTTAATTTCTCAACATCTATGATTGAACGTGATCAGCCATTGCCAAAATTAAAAACCATAATCCATCATAAAAAAATATTTATAACCACATTAAAATATTGGAAATGAAGGGAAGTCATATTCAACTATGGGAGACTATACTTCAATACTTCAATCTATCCAATGTCACATTGCGATATTACCATAGGGAGATTTAACTTGTTCCTCCGGTGTTCCCTCCCTATACTCCCTATACTTGTTACTATAGGGTTTTAATAATCAAACATGTTGTGATGTCGAAATGATATAAAAATATATCCAATGTCGCATTGTGATATTACAAAATTAGTCAACCTAATTTACTAATGTTGTTGAGTATGTTTGAATATAGAAATTATACCAATGGATTCAATTTGATCTTGTAATGTACTAAAAAAAATATTGAATCCTTCTACAATTGTGTGGAAACCAAATATGATCGCATAATCACAAACAAGCAAGAGAAAGAAATAATCAATTGCACAACACAAGACGTATATGGGGAAAGAAACTGCTAAAAACCTCACTATATTTATATTTCATACGGTCAATATTATGCAAAAATACAATACTATTTCCCTCACTAAGAAAAATTTACACTCTGCTAACTATCTCACTCTGATCTCTCACTTGATCTAAGAAAGTTTTTTCTAATATTTAACCTTTTTCTTGACTAGGCATGAATTTCTTTCCTTTCACATTCCTAGGCTAATTGAACCCCTATTAATTAGGAAAATCCCAAATAGTGATTTCACAATTCATATAAGGCTTCATGATGACCTCATGCATGACCTGTATAATTTTATAATTATACAAATGATAGTTATCTTCCATCTAACCTCAGTATCAAATGGGAATTCCTTAGAACTGACATGCAAAAAATATTTATAGAAAATTATTAGTTAACTGATTGGCCACTACTTATGAATTAAATCATATTTAATTCATTTGACTTATCACTAGCTCATTTATGAGTTAGAACTAACTAAACTTATTTTAACTCAATTAATTGAGTGAACTAATTAGAACTCATAAATAACATCAACTTTACCCCCTAAAATCATGGGAGAACTCTACATGCCTCCTCTCTGACCCTCAAATCGAATTTTCTAAGATAACTAAGTATTCCTGCCCCAGTTAAGTAATACAAGTTGCCATGAGATGAAATTACAACTTCTCTTCCAAATTAATTAAGGGAAAATTGAATGAGAAGCCCCCTTGGGTACCATTTTCAAAATTTCTTGTTTCCAATTTCAACAATAGCTCACAACAAGAAAGGAATTCAATCTATCGTGATCCGATACCTTTAGAATATTTTGCATGCAACACTTCTCTCTAGTGTTGTTGCTCCTGCAACTTCTGAAAATGAAAATAATCCAAAATGAGACAATATGATGCATCTGTCATCAAATTATCTGACTACTACTAGTTACTACATTCTCTACTAAAATTTTTTCACTGTTTCTAAGTCTGCATATGTGCCATCTGCACTACTGAAAACTATGATCTGTGCTCCAGTATCTGACATCTATCACTCTGATATCTGTCTTTCTTAAATATAACTGCATCAATCGCTATCGATCCTTCTTACTACTCTATACTATCGGCTCCTTGTAGTGAGGTATGATCCATGATATAAGCTGTCTTAATGGATCTTACCCAAATTTATTTTCTTTGGATTATGTCTTCACACAACCCCACCTCTCACCTGGAGGTATGGATACATGTGCTCCCTCTACCCATTTAGCTCGAATTCCCCCCTCCTTGAATTCTTTGTTTAAGTGGATGCCTCCACTCTGTCTCCTCTATGCTTATGGAATTCTGGCTGCTCCACAACCTTCTTAGACTGCTTCTGAGGTTTCAAGTTGAGAGGAAATTTAGGCTCCTTATCAACACCCAGTCACTAACATATTATTTGGTCCTTAAATCTTTGCATGGATCTTCTACATCAAGAGAATACGAGTTCTTGACTCGTACACTGATTTGTTTCACCCATCCTGTGGCGATGTGTCTAAGGAAAACCTTTCCTTTTCTAAATATCACCTCATAACCACGATATTCCAATACTGCTATGGAAACAAGATTCTTATTTATTCCTGGAACAAAAAAAAAATATTTGAGTTTCAGAGGGGAGCTAGTCTCCCACTAAAAGGTATCTGTACCTATGTCGATAGTGTTATACCTCTCATCATGTTAAAAATTTATGTTCTACTGGAGGTAATTCTCCTCAAAGTCACAGAAGAGATCTCTATTCCACGTCATATTGAATGAGGAACCAATGTTAAGATACCAAATGCATCCCATTATAGTGTTGGACATACATGCAATGACAGTAAAATCAAGCTCAAACTATGAAGCTAACGCTTCACTAGTTGCTGCAACTACAAACCCATTCTTTCTTTCCTTCTGTGGACACTTAGAGGCATATTTCCCATGCTCGTGACCATAAAAACAATTGACCTTGGACAAGTCTCTCTTGTCCTCTTTTCCTTTGGAATTCTTTCCCTTGTTTGTCTTTCCTTTTTCGACTAATGCAAACTTTTATTCTTTTTTCTGTGGAAGAGTTTTTATCTCTAGTGCTCTGCCTTATCTCTTCTTGTAACATGTTGGACCATAATCCCTCCTAGTATATGGTTACTTCTCCCTTCAATTCATAGAGTCATGATAGCTATTCCAAATCTTTGGAAGACCTAAAAGTGCTAGGCTTAGCAAATAATCATCGGCTACTATCACACCAACACTTCCAAGCTCATCTCAACATTGAGAGAACTTCACCAAGTATTGTTGGATTGTGTCACCCTCCTCTAACTTCAACATTTTTTATCTTGTATTTTAGCGCCAACTTCCTGTGATTTCTTTTATTCTGAAACAAATTTGTTAAGGCCATCAACATATCATATGGAGTCGCCTTTCCATAGAGATTCGAGATAATATGATCTTGAAATCCTTCAAACAAGATCCTTCTCACCTTTACGACATTCTTCTTCCATGCATTAATACTTTGAGAATATGTTGTTGCTGGCTTGGGAATATCAGAATATATGAACTCCTTCAACCCATTTTCATCCAACACTACCTCCATCCTTTCCTTCCATGCTATGTAATTCAAATTATCTCAATAGCATATTCGAGTCTCAAGCCATTGAAAGACATCTTGATATGTTGCTAGGTCCTGAAGAATAAATATGCAAATTGGATGTACCTATTCAAAAAAAACTCTGGTTCATCGCTTCTATTGTGATTCATGGTGCTTCGATACCATGTAGAAATTATACCAGTGTATTCAATTTTATTTTGTAATGTCCTAGAAAAAAATATTGAATCCTTCTACAATTTTGCGGAAACCAAATATGATCACATAATCACAAAAAATAAAGAGAAAAAAATAATCAATCGCACAACATAAGATATATCTGGGGAAAGCAACTACATAAAACCCCGTTATCTATATATTTCATTTGGTAAAGATCATGAAACAATACAATTGTATTTCCCTCACTGAGAAACCTCTACACTCTACAGACTATCTCACTCTAATATTTGGCTCGATCTAAGCAAGTTTGGTCCAATATTTTACCCTTTTCTTGCCAAGCCTTGACCTGCCTTCCTTACGCATTATTAGGCTAATTCAGCCCCTATTAATTAGGAAAATCTCAAATAATGATTGTGCAATTCATATAAGGCTTTCTAATGAGCTCATGCATGAGTTGTGCAATTTTATAATTATACAATTGATAGTTATCTTCCCTTTAACCTCAATATCAACTGGGAGTTCCTTAGAACTAACATGCAACAACTATTTATAGAAAATTATCAGTTAAATGATTGACCACTACTTGTGAATTAAATCAGATTTAATTCACTCGACTTATCACTAGCTCATCTCTTAGTTAGAACTAGTTAAACCAATTTTAACTCAATTAATTGAGTTAACTAATTACAACTCACAAATAACTCTAACTGGACACCCTAAAATCATGGGATAACTCTACATGCCTCCACTCTCACCCTCAACTCGAATTTCCTAAGCTAACTAAATATTCCTGGATTAGTTAACTAATACAAACTGTCATGAGATGAAATTACAATTTCTCTTCCAATTTAATTAAGGGAAAATTAAATTAGAAGCCCCTTTGGGTACCATTTCTGGGTTCAATTTTCAATATTTCTTATTGCCAATTTCAACATTGACTGTGTTTGACAGTCAACATTCCTCATCATTCATCAAACCTGATCTCTTATCATTATTATAGATTAATATTAATAGTCAAACATAGTCAACCACATTAGTGAACAAAATAAAACAAACTCAACCTTGATAGCCATTGTTTAAATAGTTGACCATGATAATATTATAATATTTGGTTTAAGTTTAGGGTTTGTAATATTGGGTTTAGGATATTGGTTTTACCACATTATTAAGGTTGTTGAGTATGTTCGGTTATGTTTGAAAATCAACACTCCTCATATTTTGTCAAACAAAATGTTTTGTCATTTTATTAATTAATATTAATAGTCAAACATAGTCAAACAAATTCATCGTTCATAGTCATTATTTAAATAGTTGACCATGATGGTATTATAATATTCAGTTTAAAATTAGGGTTTATAATATTGGGTTCAATATTAAGGTTTATAATATTGGCTTTCATATTGAGTTTATAATATTGGGTTTAATATTAAGTTTTAATATTGGCTTTAATATTAGGGTTTATAATAATCAGTTTAATATTAAAACCCTATAGTAACAAGTATAGAAGATTTAACTAGTGGCTCAATCTATATGACAGAGTAGATTAATGGTGTTTCAAAACCAGGCTTAAAGACAAATCATGGTAGAAAATAAAATCAACTTTATTAATGATCACAATAAGAATCATGTACAATATGTACATATTAATACAACAAGAAAATTGTTGGTTAATTTTCTAAATTTTCTTAGACTCTAATAACTAATCACCATTACAAACAAACCCAAAATATAACCCAAGTTGATTGATTTTCTAGGTTTTCTTAGACTCTAATAACTAATCACCATAAAAAACTAACCCAAATTATAACCGGAGCATTAAAAATATAACAATAATGAAATATTTAATATATGATAAAGTTGCGTGGACCCCGACTATTCAAAAATTATACTTTATCACCTCAGAATATATAGTGAAGCATTCAAAACAACTAACACATCTCTCTCATAAATATATCATGTATTTTGTTTCAGGAAATTTTGGTTTCATGCATGGCTTTAGTGGGCAAGGTCTTTGAAAGAAATAGGTACCATGCAAACAAATCTTCAAAGTAATTCCCAAAAAGTAGAATCTAAAAATGCTCCACCTCATAACTCCAATAAGACCTAATAATAGAATTACTACCAGGCTGGTCGACGTGTAAGTTGTTGCTCACTACATCCATGAAAACTTCTCCACGCAGGAGTTAAACCTGCGCATTTAAAAAATATAACACATCGAGGCTTTCATACTTTATTATTATTGCACGACTATTATTCATTTAAATTGGGTAGACTGGAAATATTTTGGCATTTTTACGTAAGTATGTTATCAATTGACTATGTTGTTCTCTCTCAAATTCCAATTTCTAAGATATTTCCAAAATCTACCAACAACATAAGTTCATTTAATACTCATTTTTATCCCAATTATCAAATGTTTGACCACATTATTATTATCAATAGTATGCCATAAAATACCACTTATAGTCCAAAGATCTGGCACATGCTTGAAGGTATTAAAAAATTGAAAGATACATTCACATCTGACCAGGGCTGGCACTACATATTTCATTGTCGATGCTTGAAACGATATACTTGGGGGAACTGATATAAATTACCATGAAAACCAAAAAACCAGTTTCGATATAGAAATATTCATGCGAATTCTCTCGGTTAAATGTTCTACATTTTGATTTAATTTTGAAACTTTCGTCGATTTCGATTATATAATTATTTTAATGAAGTTTCAAATAGATGAAACCTCCATGTGGCTATTTGGCCAGTGTTTTCTTTCAACTGTTCCTGTAATTCGACAGATTCGAGAGATGGATTTCTTACCTATTATTCACAATACTTTCTTATTTAGCATACTCAATAAAAAAATATCATAAAGGTTTTAATACAACTTTAGTGAGCTTAATAGTTAAGAGCATGTATTTCTCTCTAAAAAGTTATAGGTTCAAAACTAAAGGGGGTAGAGTATGTATGTCTTCATAGACTTATTAGTCAAATAGCTGAACAGAGGTGGGTCCCTTGTCCCACAAACAAGGGGGTCTAAATGGCTGCACGGAGCTGGGTCTCTCTTGTCCCACAAACAAGGGGGTCCAAATCACTGCGTGAAAGTGAGTCCCTTGTAACAAAAACAAAGGGGTGTCATACACCAATTTGATGTTTGGCTTGATCGTGATCTTAAAATTAGATAATGGCTTGATCGTGACCTTAAAATTGGATAATGATAATAATAATTAAATATAACCGTATAGATGATTAGAAAATATTCAACACATGATACTTCTTGCTTAGAAAAGATTTAATTTAAAATTTTGTATTTAAATTATGTTAATGGATATATAATTTTTAATTTATTAAATATTTACAATATTCTGATTTAAATAGTTATAAATTTCAATGTTTTATTTAATCTTATATCCAATATTTCTGATAATATACATCTAATTGTAATTTAGCTATATTATTGAGTGGAGTTATGTATGTCATTATTATTAAGAAGGTACTTTATTATTGCATGGATGAATTCTATTAATCTGCATTTGTTGTTGGAGAATCTAATTCCAACTACTTGTAAGGTGTTAATACCATCTATCTATATGTCTTGGTTCAGTTTCACTTAGTCTAGTTTTAGTTCAGTCTCACTGTAATCATTTATTCATTTATTGTTAATGTTTCCAATGTAATATTATTTAACTCATTTTTAATATTAAAAACTGCAATCTTTGGTTGCACGTTTTCTCTTCAATTTTTGTCATGGTATCAAAACTTGGTCTGCGTAAGACTCCTTGAGAGTAGCAAAGATAAATAAAAAAGCGAGGGCCAAGAAGCAGGTACAAGATGGATTCCCTCATCTCGAAAGAACGGCATATTTTAAAAACAAAAAATTATTCCCAACGCTTCCATGCTCAGAGGAGCATGTTCGTTGATCCCATCCCACCTCCATCAAAAGGAGCGTTTCATTTCTAGCTACAAGCGAGAACGGCGTTTAGGTTCCATAATGTCAATGATTAAATCGTTTTCCCACAGTAAAATTTGGAGCATGACCAGCCGCAGTTTCCAAAACAAATTTATGAGTTCGTTGTAGTATTTTATCCCCTTTCGTGCTCCGTGCTCCGTACGATTGAAGAAAACCATGTTCGTTGAAATTTTTATTCCTTGTCGCATTTCGTTGGGCACAAAGCACATGGGGGAATGAATTGTTGAAGCACGAAAGGATATTTAAAAGTAAACGAATTACTCAAATGGATTTAAAAAAAAGGCACACATATGTTGAAAGGCTCATGTAATTTTGTGTGGGTTGGTATTATTTTTAAAAGGGGCTCATGGAATTTTTGAAAGGCGTTTTCGAAAGCCTTGTATGCTTTTTTTTTTTTTTTTAAAGAAGGAATGAGTTTGTTGAAATGCTCATGTAAGGTTTTTAATTCCTTATTTGAAAAAAAAAAGAGCATCATATTGTTCAAAAAAGCTCATAAAATGTTCTTAAAAAAAAAAGCTTCATTCATAATATTTTCAAGAGGATAAATGAATAGAAGGATTCAAAAAAAACAAACAAGTTTTTTTCTCAAATTAGTTATGGTTTTTGTGATATTTTTTTGTGAAATCATTTGTAAAAGAATTAACTTTGTAGAGAATTTATAGATTCGTTTTTGAAGTTGAAAAACAAAGAAGTCACCTTAGAGGTATTTTTATTATAGAAAGTGTTATGTTTGGAAGTCATTTTTCTTGTTGAGCAATAGTGAGTGAGTGTTCAAATGGGAAAAGCCAAGAGGCTAAGAAGGTAAAGTGACAACAAGAGATGTTTGAGATATTTTTAGAATTGGAAATGAAGAGGAAAATGGATTCCTTCGCATTGAAATGCATAAAAGAATCTATGGACGACAACATTCTTCCCCTAATTTCAGATGCCAAGAAAACCAAGCAGGACTAGGATACCTTTGAGATAAGTTTTGGTGTAAGGGGGAGCATTGAATTTTAATATGAAATTCGATCTATAGAGAAATATGTACAAAAAGATGAAAATTTTGTTGAATCCCATTATGCTCATCCACAAGTGGATGAAAATTTGCTAATTCCAACAAAAGAGCTTGTTGATGAAAATTTGGTGAATCCAACAACAAAGTTTGTTGATGAGAATGTGGCGAATTGAGCAACAATGGTTGTTGATGATAGTGAAACTTCCATTGGAGTAGTCAATACTATGGTGAATCAATTAATTAATATTGTTGATGTAAAGTTTGACAAATACTTGTTACCTAAATATGAATGGTTGCAAATGATGCAACAAAGACATCAAATCGAAATGATGTTATTCTGAGAGAAGCCCACTTGAATATGAAAACAAAGTGGAAGGCAACTAGTTTGTAGAAACAATAAAAGAGACAGATACATAGACAAAGATAGATGCAGAGGAAACAAAGGAAGCCTACAAATAGAAAATAGAGACAGAGGTAGAAGTAAAGTTAGAAGCGTAACATGATAAAGTTATCATTACAGTTAGAAATAAATAGAATCAATGTGGTTCGGAAAATATTTTTAATTATAAAATTCATTTCCAGTGTGCACGTACACAAAATGAATATGAAGAAGATCTAAAGTTACTTCAATCATGGCTTGCAACACCATGCCTTGATAAAGTCAGCATAGAAGCTGCAAAATTGCATGTTGAAGACATATTGGATGATGAGAACACCAATGGAATTTTGAAGTATTGGAGTCCTGAACAAATAATTTTTTATTTTGAAGTTATGTTGGAGCAAATTGATGATGAATAACACACAATAAAATATGACATGTGGTAGCAGTCCACATAAAAGTCATTTTTTGAAGAAGTCCAGCACATGCTTACACAACTTCGAAGGATGGAAAAATTTTACGGAAAAATGAAGAAACCGAGGTTTGAAGGACACAACAAGAGGAAAATTGTCAAATAATTTAGAGGCTATAGGATCTGGAAAAACAGAAGAAGAAAAGTAAATGTGTTTTTGCCATTTTTTTTTTAAATTTTAAGCCTACTTGTGACATAGATCGACAACCATCATAATTGAATTTTTATGTGGTTGTAATTAAGGGGGAGTGTCGTAGAATCTAATTACAACCACCTGCTAGGTGTAAAAAGCATCCATTGAAGTGCCTACTTTAGTTTCACTTAGTCCAATTTATGTTTAGTCTCACTGCAACCATTTATTATTGATGTCTCAAATGTAATATTAATTAACTAATTCGTAATATTGAGAAATGAAATCCTATGCTCCATTTTTTCTCTTCTATTTTTGTTATTTTCATGAGAGATTTAGGTTATGGCTGCATGGCTAGTTAACTAGGATTATTATTAGTGCATGTTTACATCTCTCTAGACCCCCTAATAGATTCATTATTATATTAGTTCAGTAAAATATATTGAATTGAACTGCACTTTTTCTTTTGGATGACTAGAATTCATTAGTTTTCGTCTCTCACATTTATTTCCTCTTTCATACTTGCAAGTTTTTTCATTATTTTCTTACTAGATCCATTATTTGTAGGATCGACTATAATTTCACATCACATTAGAAGCCATGGGGGTCAAGTAGGAGTGTAAAAATTATATTTTCAGGTACGAAAGGTTGAAGCCATTAGAAAAAAATTGAATTTCCACCTTCCTCAATTCTCATGCTATATAACTAATTGAAATGGAAGCCAATGGTTCTAATTCATCTCAAAAGTAAAGGCTTGTATGGGTTATTCATAGAAAAAGAGACTGAACCAAATTCTACTGTTGAAAAATCCAAATATTACAGCCACATGGAAGAGGAATTTTTTCTCCTATGCTTAGGAATTTGTCTAGAATTATTGTTTCATGTCAAAACATGCACCACTCTTAATCAAGTTTGCAAAACTTTGGAGACACTATTTTGGAAGCATGATGAAATGTGGGGTCTCATTTTCAAACTCATTAGATACAGGAAGTTTTAAAAACATTGAAGATATCTTCATAAGCTTCAAATCCTTGTTACTCTAGCTAAAATAATGCATACTCAAAAAATCAAAGCAAGAAAGCCAATTAATTTTTCTCATATTGTCAAAACTTTGTTATAAATATGCTATATTTGACTCCACTTTTCATATATTCAAGCTTGAAACATGAGAGACCTAGAATATTCACATACTTGATGCTTTTATTGAGTCCCCCATACATGAGAATGATATGCTCATAAAAATTGGCATATTGAAAAAAATCAAATCCCAAGCACTTGTTGTGCGTGAAAGGGTCAAGGCCAACTCGACATCCAATCAATAATCCAAATGCATAGGAAAGGAAAAAGAACCAAATTGAATAAGGGACGAAATCCCAAGCCTCTATATAAGTCTACCCTCTTGAAGGAAAATAAGGGTAAGAAGGGGAAATCAAAATGAAACTATTAAAACCATGTTTACCACTGGGAATCATCATGCATAAACAATACAATTGATATTAGGGTGAAAATTGTTCAACAAATTAATCTTGGTGGCTGTATTCTGGGGAGTGTGAAGAAGAAGTAACGTGAAAGAGAACCTGAAACTCGAGGGAATGCACATGTATTAATTTCTATTCATCCATCTCCTAATGCATGGATTATATATTTTGGAGCTTCACTTCACATGGAAGCCAAAAAATATTCTCTTTCAATTTTAAAACCATATGGTGTTCCTCTTATTCTCATGGGAGATGATTCTCTAGTAGAGGAAACTAGACAAGGGATGGTAGATTTTGGAAATGTAATTTTTGAGAATGTCATACATATTATAAAAGTTCTCAGTAAGTGTTATCTCTATGTATAAAATTACATATATATGCACTTAAAGGATAGTTTAATTCACCCCAAATTGGCGAGGAAATATGGCATGCAAGATACATCCAAAAATTCTAGTTGATAATGTAAATAAGAAGTATTATTAGTACATTTTTTGATGAATTTGTTTCTCTATCATATTTAAATTGACTATTGATGCATGAAAATAATGAAAGTAGAATTTGGCATGAAATGTTTAGGAACTTAAATTTTACATATATGCAATAATTCAACAAATATGGAGTGCTCAAAGGCACACCTACGATAGAATTTTCTTATGGATTTTGTGAAGGATGTGTTCTTGAAAAACATCGACAAGAAAAGTTTGGAAAATGACATGCATGGACAACCTCCTCTCCCTTGCAACTTTTTCACATAAGCATATGGGTTCATTCCTAAATCCTTCGATAAGAAAATCCATACATGTACTCACACACATAGACATGGGATACAAATGGGGGTGCTTTCTAAAACTCAAATATGAAGTGTTTGAGAATATGAATATGTTAAAATCATGTTTACAGAAATAATTTGGAAATATGATGAATATAGTACAGATAAGAGGGAGGAGCTAGTATGTCAAAAATGATATCCAACATTTTTCTATTCAAGTACGAATACAACTCCATGACATAGCTCCTCACACTCTGTAGTAGAATGAGGTAGTTGAGAGAAGTCACATATCCTTGAAAGAGATGGTCCATTGCATGTTGCATGCATGGTCCCTTCCAAATTCTCGGATGAAGGAATCAATTCCCCTTTGTACATAGAAAACATATCTCCCCATAAATATATTGCTGGTACATCACCTTTTAAAGCATAAAGTGGCATGCAACCATAGGATATACATTTCCACATTTCCAGATCTTACACATGGGATTGCATTCCTATAGAAAATAGGAAGGCTTTGGAGCCTCAAAGAAAATAATGCATCTTTGTTGGATATTTATATGGTGTAAAAGGACACATAAAGCTAGATATTTTAAGAGAAGCTATTCATTGAGAGGAGTGTCTACTTAGAAGTAAGTCCCCTACATGCATCGAAGGAAAAAGATGTGGAAATTTATGTGCTTCCTCTTGTATTAGATATAAAATATGATACATAGT
The DNA here is from genome assembly GCA_034641835.2 of Pinus albicaulis. Taxonomy (NCBI): domain Eukaryota; kingdom Viridiplantae; phylum Streptophyta; class Pinopsida; order Pinales; family Pinaceae; genus Pinus; species Pinus albicaulis. Next base: position 652,882,609 of record CM076576.1, on the reverse strand, counting down.
TTCATTCAAATAATATTTTGAATTTAGTTTCTAAAGATGATTCAAAATATCATGGGAATGCATGAAAACATTAATATTCCCAACCAATTTCAGCATATAAGTGTTGCATCATGGATGATCCATTCGATAATTGTGCCTTGAGATATCAATTAGATGAATTATCTCATGAATTCACAACAACATAAATAGTTATGTCCACGTATTACTACAACTTTATAGCATTTGAACTTCAAAATCATGAAAAATCTACAAGGAATCCTTTTTGGGAAGAAACTATGGACGAGGAGTAGAACTTCCTGATTAAGAGCAAGACTTAGGATTTGAAATTTCTTACTCAAAATTGTAAGGTTGTAAAATGAAAGTGGGTCTACAATACAAAGAAAATAAAAAATGGAATTGTGAGAATATACAAAGTATTGTTGGTCATCGAAGGCTTTCAGCATCTTCATGAAATTCATTATGATGAAGCTTTTACTCTATTGGCCATGGAATCTATTTGGTTATCTCTTGCCATTGTAATATCAAGAAGGTGGGGGTTTCACCAAATGGATATGAAGAATGCATTAGTTCAAGATGATATCAAAGAGTAAATTTAAATGGAACCACCACAACAATATGTAAAGAATTGATCTTTAGTTTGTGAACTCAAGAAGTCTCTCTATGGCTACAAGTAGAAACCTAGAGGATGGTATGCTAAAATGGATTCCTATTTACTTTATCAACATTTCATTCAATCTAAATTTTATAAAAGTGTTTATATGCTAGGAAATTTTGAATATTTATTTCTTATAGTTATCTATGTATAGTATGTACTAATCACAGGTAATTCATCCCCAACCATTGATATTGTTAAAACTATTTTGCATGATAGGCTTTTCACGATAGATATGAGTCACTTACACTTCTTCCTTGGACTACAAATAAAGTAGAATGACACATGAATCAAAATTTCTTATTAATTTAGAGGGATAGATTGTTCTTTAGTGTAGATAATTTCATTTACAAACAATTTACATTCACCCCATAACATATTAACATCATTAGAAATTATGTATAAACAACAATAACATCAATATTGTAGTAGAACATAAATGGAACAAAAAAATAAAAGGATGCACAAGAGGAATACTAAATTTTGGTTAGAAACCAAGGAAAAAACCCACAAGGGGGAAAACCCATCCAAAATTATTCTTCTACTATATATTCATCAATTGTTTAGATGAGATACAAAGTACAATAATTATGAGGCCTCGCTATCAAACCCATGGGGCATCTTATGGCTAATGGAAGTCAGTTCAAAACTTCATTTGTGAACTAAAAGAAGTTAATCCAAGAGAGTTGCTATCATATATTCCATATATGTCATAAAGGAATTTTCATCGTCACCAGAGAAACACTACCATCATTGGACCTTAAAAAATGCCACTGTCGTCATCTATCTTGGTCACTATAGAATATGAATATGATAAAATGATTATTGTCACATTAGGTCACTACGAAGTCATGCTCTTAAGGCCTTCATAATGTATATATATCACTCTCTAGAATCAAAGTATCTTTCATAAGGTCACTGTCACAATAAATGTCATTGTTTTTCCACATAGAATATTGTCACTATTATTAAAGGGTTCCTTTTATGTCATACATGTATACATATATTGGTGAGCTCTCCTCATTGAAATATGGATTAAGTAACACTAAAAATTCAATGGCATATATATATATATATATATATATATATATATATATATATATATATATATATATATATATATATATATATATATATATATCATAGTTCAAGTAAATTTCTAGCATATTATGATCATTGTGCAAGGTACAACATATTTTAGGGTGTTGTAGAACTCTGGATCAATGCCTTACGATGCCCATATATTATTTTATTAATTCTTTTTTTCAAACATCACTTGTGAGTAATGAAGTATATAATTGTTGACACCTAATCCTATGGGTTGGGTGTGGATATGTAATATTGTATAATAAATATTATTTGGAAATAAGGAAGGCCAAGAGTCATTGGGAGATGAATCCCAATAGCCTCACCTCCATGTATAAATACATGCACATTCCTCATTTAATAAACATTCTGATTTGCGGAGTTACCTCCTGGTTTGAGATGGTATCAGAGCCAGTCCCACTATTGGCATTTTTTCCTATGGTGTAACTCCCTCATTCCTTTTCTCAGTCAGTTTTTATGTATAGTTTCTTCTGCTACATTGAATTTTTGTACTGTAATTCTGCATTTTTTTTAATATTATCTCTGCAATTTATGCACAGCTTTGACATTTGTAGCTCCTGAAGATTATGAAATTCCTGCATTTCTGCAGTCCTGCAAATATCTGCAGTTCTGCAGCCCTTGAAATATTTGCAATTAAAATTTTTTAACGGCCTCTCGGCCTCCCCTCTTTCCATACGCCTATCCATCCCACACTCCACAACAGTCTCCGCCCCCTAAACTACCCTCCCCCTCACACACCCTCAGCTCTTCTCCCACATGGGCTTCAATCCTCCATATCCCCTATCTACCCCAGCCCCCTCACAATCGCTCACACCCATCTCACCATGCTTCACGCATTCCCATTCCCACGCTCTCTCGGCCTATACACACCCCGCTCGACCTTTGGCTGCAACTTGCCCACACTACAACCATCTCTCATTGCTGCGCTGTGGAATAAAGTCTGACTACCCGCACGTTGTTACTCTGTCATACGATTAACACCACCCATAACATTGTCTGTCGCATTGTCCACCAAGTCCCTATTTCATATAAGTTGCCAAGAACCTTACAAACTCTGTCATATAATACCCCCGCGGCTTTACAATGCACCATACCATTCCATCCCATAGTTGCTCTATCCTATGGTATTACCGTCCCATAGTTGCACCATATATAATACCATTGCACCATATGTAATATCGTTCCGAATTTACAACGCACCATATTATAATACGTTCTGTCTGCCTGTCATACCAATCCACTATCATATTACCGCCCCCTCCCACCTTATACCGCCTCCTTCCTTTTCTATACCATTCACACTCATAATACCGCCCCACCCTCCCACCATACTTTCAATACAATTATCCATATAATTTTTTTTTTCAAACAATATATATATATATATATATATAATATTGTGCAGAATTCAGTATTTTTAGCAAAGTGTTTTTGTCCCCTTAAATTGAGCAAATTTCCAGAATTGAAGATTTTGCCTCTTCAAAAGAATTTTTTTCCAGAAAAATAATGCATTCTCTCATATCTATTGTTGGGGTGGTTCTCTCCGGCAAAGAGAAATATCTTGAATGGTCTCAGAAAATCAAACACACACTCATTTTTAATGAGTTGTGGAAAGGAATATGTGAAGGACAAGAAGGAAATCCACCAGCAAAGCCCACTTCAGACAAAGAGCTCGCCATTTGGGAAAAAAAGAACTGCAAGGCCTATGCCTTGATTGCAGCTTCCATAAATGAAGAGGTGAGTCGCCATATTTCATCATTCTCAAATGCCTATTATGCCTTGAGCAAGCTAAAATAACTCTATGACTCACATTCAGAATTAGGAAATGTTCAATTGATGATTAAGTTGTTCAGTCTTGAAGTGAAGAATGATGATCCCCTTGCTTTAGCTTCAGAAGTTAGATCTATCATGCATGATATTGATAACACTGGTGTAAAAATGGACATACCTCTCATAGCATATGTTAAGGCATTATATCTGACTTACTCACATTATCTTGAGTCTTTGCAAGCAAGTGGGAACCTTGAGCATATCACCTTTGATACACTTGAGAAAAAGTTTGCAGAAAGAGAGAAAGATTTTGGGAAGATGACAGTCCCTTCATCTTCCGAAGAGGCTGCATACTTGGCACATAGAGAAAAGAGGTATGCTCCAGATTCATCCAGAGGAAGAGGTGGCAGAAGAGGAAGAGGAAGAAGAAACTTCACAGAAAGGGGGGGCAGACAATCTGACAAATCCAATCTTCATTGCACACGTTGCAATAAAGATGGACATGATGCATCCAAATGCAGAACACCTTGGGAGAAAATTGAGCAGCGAAGAAATCAAGAAAAAGGTAAAACTATTGACAAAGACAAAGGTAAAGCACCTGAATCCACTCATTATGTTCTAGCACATTGTAACAATGGAGTAACTGAATACTTGTTTGATGTTTCATTTACTTCATGGAGAGATGATTGGTTGCTAGATTCAGGAGCAACATGTCACATGACATTTAGAAAAGATTTTTTTGAATAATTCACTGACAAAGTTGATGGAGCAGTATATTTCGCAGATAAATCCAAACTCAAGCCATCAGGGCTTGGCACAGTCAGGCTTAAGTTGCCTGGTCTTCCATATCATATTCTACATGAGGTTCTATACCTCCCTGAGTTGAGGAGAAACTTGCTGTCCTTGGTCCAAATCCGCCAGCAAGGACACTCCATTCACTTGTTTGATGGCAAGGCAGAGGTCATAAAAGCATCAGATCACTCACTTGTCATGGAGGGAATAGAAGAAGGGAGACTCTTGAAGCTGAAAGGTTCATCTGCTCATGCTCAAAACTTTGCATTCAGTTCACATCATGATGAAGGTACATTCCCATCAATTCTTTTATGGCATGCTAGATTTGGACACTTAAACTATGAAAGCCTTTGTTTGTTGAAGAAAAATGGTGTTAATGGACTGCCTACAATTCCTAGGAAACCTAAGGAATGTGATGCTTGTATTCTAGGAAAGCATAGCAAACAGCCATTTCATGATTCACACTCCAGAGCACATAGAAAACTTGAGCTTGTTCATTTAGATTTATGTGGCCCTATGCCTATTGCTTTTGCAAATATAAATAAATACATGATGAAATTTATTGATGACTACACCAGAATGTGTTGGATTTACTTGTTGAAGAATAATTCTGATGCTTTTCAAACATTCAAGAATTTTCATGCATGGATTGAAAATGATGGACAAACTCATATTGGCTCTCTTCGTACTAATAATGGAAAAGAATACACTTCAAACAAATTTGAAAATTATCTTCGTCAACATGGAATAAAACATCAAACAACTGTGCCATATAATCCCCAACAGAACGGTGTAGCTGAAATAATGAACAGAACTATTTTAAATATGGTTCGCTCCATGTTATTTTTCAAGAATGTAAAATTGATGTTTTGGGCTGATGCAATTCTATGTGCTATTTACATAAAGAATAGGTGTCCTTCAAGTTAAATTAGAAACAAAAATCCTTTTAAAATGTGGCATGGCCACATTCCTTCGATAAAGCATTTCAGGGTCTTTGGGTCCACCTATTATGCCTTGATACCCAAGGGTAAAAGGAACAAAATTGGTGCTAGAATTCGAAAATGTATCTTCTTGGGGTACTCCAATACCTCCAAAGGATATCGTCTCTACGATGAAGAAAATAAGAAGTTTGTAATAACAAGAGATGTCATATTCCTTGAGTCTTCCAAGAGTGACAAGGTTGTTGAGTGGCAACTTGATCGCTTGGATAGATTCACACATGCAAAGTCTTTCCAAGAATTTGATAATCAGATTCCACATCTTGAAGGGGGGATTCCTATATTGAATCAAACTGTGGAATCATGTCCTGAAGCACTCTCTCCCCCACATGAAGAAACAACCACGGATGACACATTGGATGATGTGATTGATAGAATTGGGAGATTGAATCTTGAATCAATCCCAACTCAGTCAAATGAGCAGCCTGGGCCATCTTAGAAAGGTCCTCCCAAATGGCTGACAAAGACACTGGAGAATGTTCACCCCGATGAGGTTGGAAAAACAGGAACAAGAAGTTCCACTCAACAAATCGAGGGTGATGTAGATAATTCTTATTCTCCTGTTGATATGGATATTGCTTATAACTGTGAATTGAGTTTGTCTACAGATCATGAACCAAATTCCTTCAAAGAAGCTGCTTCTCATGATGAATGGAAAGAAGCGATGCAAAAGGAGTATGATGCCTTGATAAAGAATGGCACTTGGAAGCTGGTTGATCCGCCTTTGGGAACAAAACCAATTGGCTGTAAGTGGGTCTATAAGAACAAGTATAAAGCAGATGGCTCACTTGACAAGCACAAGGCCAGGCTTGTGGCAAAAGGTTTCACACAAAAAGAAGGAATCGATTATGAAGAAACTTTTTCTCCCACAGCAAAATGGACCACCATCTGGACTATCTTTGCCCTAGCAGCTCAGAATGGATGGAAAGTCCACCAGATGGATGTAAAAACTTCCTTTTTGAATGGAGATCTAAAGGAGAAAGTTTATATGTCCCATCCAGAAGGATTTGTGGTAAAGGGTCAAGAAAACAAAGTTTGCAAGATTATAAAATCCTTCTATGGCCTCAAGCAAGCACCACGAGCCTGGTATGAGAAATTAACCGAGCATCTTCTGAAACTTGACTTCAAACATTTTGATCTTGATGATGCAACTTTGTTTGTTAAGAAAGTTGGAAAAACAGTTGTATATCTTGTGGTATATGTAGATGATCTTTTGATAACATGGAACAATGAGAGCTATATTGCATCCATGAAGAAAGAATTGAAAAAAGGTTTTGAAATGACTGATTTGGGTCATGTTCATTACTATCTGGGTATTGAAGTAATTCAACATCCTAAATATATATTTCTTTCTCAAAAGAAGTACATTAGAGATCTTTTCAACAAGTTTGGCATGGATGAATGCAATCCCCTAACCACTCCAATGGAACAAAACTTGAAGCTCACATCTATTGAAGGGAAGGAATTCGATGATGCAACTAAGTATATATAGCTTATAGGAAGTCTTATCTACTTGACCACCACTAGACCTGACATTTCATTTGCTGTTGGAATCCTCTCAAGGTTCATGCAAAAACCTTGTGAAGAACATTGGTCTGCTGCAAAAAGAGTGTTAAGGTACTTGAAGGGGACTCAAGACTTTGGACTCAAATATATGAAGGTAGGCGACTTAGGCTTGATCGGATACTCTGATTCAGACTTTGATGGCGACAAAGAAACAGGGGTGTCTACTACATGTTACACCATGAGTCTTGGATCAGGAGCTGTCTCATGGAGATCACGCAAGAAGTCAGTTCCAGCAGATTCCATGACTGAGGCAGAATATGTGGCAGCAGCTGAAGCAACAAAGGAAATTGTGTGGCTCCGGAAAATCCTGGAAGATTTGCAGATGAAGCAAATGTATTCCACACCACTCATGATCGACAACACTTCTGCAATAAAGTTGGCCAAGAACCCAAAGTTCCATGATCGAAAAAAGCACATCAATACAAAATACCATCTAATTCGACATCATGTTCAAGCCAAAACCATCAATCTACATCATTGTTCCACAAATGAGCAAACTGTTGATATCTTCACCAAAGCACTTGGAAGAGAAAAGTTTGAAAAGTTCAGATCGATGCTTAAAGTTCAGATCGATGCTTGGGCTCACCAACATCCCTTCGGATTAAAGGGGGGAATGTTGACACCTAATCCTATGGGTTGGGTGTGGATATGTAATATTGTATAATAAATATTATTTGGAAATAAGGAAGGCCAAGAGTCATTTGGAGATGAATCCCAATAGCCTCACCTCCATGTATAAATATGTGCACATTCCTCATTTAATAAACATTCTGATTTGCAGAGTTACCTCCTGGTTTGACAATAATGTATGCTAAGTGAATCTAAGATATGATGTGAACATAAAAGTATACCATATGTCAGAGAGATACTGTAGATAATTTCAACGAGGCATGGATATAGTCAATATTCCATAGAATGATATGAATGAATAATATACAACCATAAAAGAATCTCAAATCACCCAATAACTAGCTACTGTAATACCAAGGATAATGGGTCACTCTAATGAATATGATGGAAAACATAAAATGTCTACGATAAGGTATGTGACCATTGCAATATAAACTATTAGAGAAGTATAAATTAAAGTAGCCATGTGAACTATAAACAATTGTGTCATAGGAATATAAGATGAACCATGTGAATAGTAAACAATTACATCATTGAAATATAAGTCGAGCCATGAGATATATCTACAATTTGATCCTTCTAAAATGCGATCCTTCAAAGGTTTATCCGAAGTAATTAAATGGGAACCATCATAGTTTTATCCAAACTAATTCAATGTGAGGCATCATATGCTTATTAGAACCAATTCCAAACCGCAAAGAGATGTGATCTTATAGAACAATGATACATGAATGAAACAAACTTTCTCACCCTTTCATAGAGTTTCCCTCATATCGTTTTCATGGTGCCTAACAAACACACTTTGGACTTTTATTTATATCCATCTAATGGAAGTCAAAGGTGTCAAATGAGCATAACCATATTTGGAAGGAATTTCTTAATTTAGATATCTTCTCAAAATAATGACATTTAAATATATTATACAATAACCTTAATAATATATTTTCCTTAATTGATACCATATCAATACTTGAATTTATCTTTGAACAATTAGAATGCTTATTTGGCCAATGTAAATCCTTCTTTTGGGGCACAAGAGTTCTCCCTTGGGAACTTAGGGTTTTTATCAGAAATTGTCTCATAACTGGCCCTTTTTTAAACACTCCATCTCAGCTTGGGAGGAATTTCCATTCACATCATAAGTCTCATCACAGATGACATGTATCAATTCCCATTCTCATTATTGCATCTCATATTATGTCGTAGAATAAGAATACTGCACAATCAAAGGTAGGGGAGATCAATCTTGAAAGCCCTACTAGTCTTCAATTCAAATCACTTTACCTCCATCTCATATATATCAACAATATACCCATCTCATCAAATCTTGTATGAACTTGATTCCTTTGATTATCAGCTAGAAAATGATGTATTTATCTAAAGAAGAAGAATCATCATAGGGGAGCTTCCAGCTACCACACTATATCCAATGTCAATAGGTGAGATCGACTTAAAAATCAGACTCCATCCTATCATCTAATGACAGTAGGAAGAGAAATTTAATGATCGCACTCTCTCATATTGTCCACTAATCCTTCCCACTGAGACCCTTAAGAGTAAAGTGGTACAACACCTGCATCCCAAGACTTGAGTGAGATCGACTTACTAGGCAGGGAAAGGATCACACCCTATCTCAAGTCACTTCGAACCATTGACCAGATGGGGAGGAAAAATTCCATCAAGAATAGCTTATGCGTAGGATGTCAACTAGAGTATACTCTATCAAGTCCCAGACTTAATGGTAGGGGGAGATATCCATTTTTCATAAATGAAAATGATTATACACACACCATACAACAAAAATAGGTGACATTGACTAACCAAAGGGTAAGTATCATACCATATATTACAGTTCAGAGTTCCCTCAACCTGAACAACCCTTACTATTCAATTCCTCACCCTTGGAGCTCAACGGGGGGGGAGATCTACACTTAGTATTATCACTGAGCCTGAGACCCATTCCTCTCACAAATTCCTTCACTAGGATTACAATTTTTATTCTTGGTCATAGTGCATGAAACTTAGAGAATATAGGATGAACCAAAAGTTTACATGTTTCAACTTAAGAATCCAATTTTATGCATATTCATTAAAAATGTGATGGAGTATCATAGCTCCTCTCTGCATCATATGAAAGATATACTGATAATTTTTCTCAATGTGCTTGATCTATCATGAAAAACATTATTATTTCAATGTTAGATACACAATATATCACATTGGTGCTCAACATATGGTCAAATAGCTCCCCAAAGGGCTTTCTCAATCATAATGTCTCCCAACTAGTAATGCTAGTGATAATGCATGTTGCCTCTCAAAGGAACAAGATTCGATGCCAGGAAATCATCTAGGAAACCAGGGAAGACCAAAGGTAGCACACAAATGTGGTCTTTTAGTCAACAAAATTTTCATTATCGATCAATATCGATGTATCCATTAAGTTTTCAACAGTGTGTCTCAATCCTTGATTATAATTACAAGTAGATATTTGAACGAATACTTATCAATAACTTAATATACATATCTATTCAATGTATGGCTCAAATAACATACTCCAAATAATGAATACGACTAACTATTGGATCATCATGGGATTCCATCAAACCTGTATGTGAAGAGGAGGCTCTCTAGCCTTCTTTTCTACAAATCATCTATGATAGAATGCTTTCCTGGAAAAATAAGTCCTAATAATATCTTTATTATAATTCTAATATGAGGAAGTGCATCATCAAGGGTTAACTTTGTTTGGTACTGAATGCTGGCATAATCTTAATCGTGTAAGAAATAATTTTTTATCTTATCATGAAGAGTGATTAGAGGTTGTATCAGATGTTCATAATTTCATACTCGTCAAGCCCAGGGCACTTACTAGAATTCATAGGAGACTTCTTCAATCCAAAATAATAAGTCTTTTATTTGTGTTCCTCAAATTCCTCCAAATATGCTTCTTCCTTAAGTACATCGTAGAGGAAGCCTACTTCACATACGTCTCATGCATCAGGAAACATGAGCATGCATGCCATCATAACCTTCTTTCTCTTAGGACATAGATATTATCATCATTTTAATAATTTCACATAATCATCAAACATTACTACATGTTAGTCATTAGGAATGGCATTTTCCTGAATAGCATATCACTCTTAGTATCGTATATGATTGTTGCACTCAATATACTCGTTTTGAATAGGAGGATTCTTTAATTATAGTTATCAACCAGGAAGACTACAATCCTTTCATTGAGGTCTTGAACTCTTGTCCATTTCATGTGGAATTAAAGTCATGGGATGGCTTCACACATTTATTAATATCGATCTAGACGACTTAGTCCTCACATTCATCAGGTATACTTGTGACCATAGAACAAGAGTAAGATAAATAATTTCAAGGTAAAAAAACATAATTAAATTGTACTTGTTCATGAGGGAGGTCTTTCCTCCTATTCTTAAATAGGAGAGTGGCTTCATATTTATCCCACATCAACTGCCTCTTGGAGCTGACTCTTCCTACAATGCTTCTACATCTTGATGATCATCATAATGGATCACATCCTTAGCTAGGGAGTTAGTGATACAAATAAAATACCCATGCATAAATAATCACCATTGATTGAAAATAATAAATTCACAAATAAATGGCATGAATCTTGAAAGTATGCATATTTAATATAGATTAGAGAAGCCTCACAGGTTCCTCTTGTTTTCATCTCCCTCTTATCCAAGAAGCATTATTGACCATTGATCATATGTCAATATCATCTTCGAAGGAGATGCATCTTCATGAATACCAATTGTACCCTTTATCTTCTCTTACCACTAAATATACAACATACCCTTCTCCTAGGGTTTCTTTGAATCTATTTAGGGCTTTTCACCGATCATGGCATACTAGGGTTTCTTTAAATATTTAAAGTACATGAATAAATAGACGGAATATTATACTTCATATCATATCATGAATCATTATAAATCATAACAGGCCTCTTTCATATGAAGGACGCTCCTAGAGTTTCTTCTCAAAGCCTAAATTTTTACTTACAAGAGAAAAAAAAATTTCTACAGTTTCCTTCAAACACTAGGATTATTTTACGTATCTACCATATTTATATGATTTCATCATCAGTGTCTGCAAGGGGTGATATCAATGATTTTTCTTTAGCTCAACTTTGATTCCATGTTAATTTATAGGGCTAGATTGTTCTTTGATGTATATAATTTCATTTACAAACATATTGGATTCACCCCATAAAATATTAACATCATTAGCAATTATGCAGAAAGAGAAATAAAATCAATATTAGAGTATAACTTAAATGGAACAATAGAAGAAAACCATGCGCAAGAGGGACACTGAAATTTTGGTTAGAGACTAGGGAAAACCCCCGCAAGGGGGGAAACCCATCTAAAATTATTCTTCTATTAGATATTGATGAGTTCCTCAGCTAAGATAAAAAGTAAAATAATTATGAGGCATCATCATACAAAACATTAGGCCACTTAGGTCAAACCAGAGAGACTTAAAAACTTCGTTTGTGAGATAAACGATGTTAATTCAGGAGAGATGCTATCATCTCTACCATATATATCATAGTGGTGCTGCCATCATCATTAAAGCAACACTATAATCACTGAATAATAAAAAAATTCATCTTCATCATGGAGCGAGGTCATTGTAGCATATGAATATGAGATAAATATTATTGTCACATTAGGTCAAAACTAAGTCAAACTGTTAATGTCATAGTCATGAATATAAATTGTCGTCTTGAATCCAAGTCGATGTCATAATAAATGTCACTGTCTTGCCACATCGAAGATTGCAATTGTCATTAAATAGTTATTGTTATGTCACACACACACACACACACACACACATATATATATGAGTGTAGTACATGATCAAGGTCAAGTCTCCTCACTAGTATATGGTTAAATCACAGTTCTAAAGAAATTTCATATATATCTGTGTGTGTGTGTGTGCGCACGCACGTGTCATAGCTTAGGTCAATGTATAAAATATTTTTATTTTTTTGTAAGATGCAACATATTCTAGGGCATTGTAGAAATATGAATCATTATCTTATGATGAACATTGACTATTGTATTAATGTCGTTGTACAAACATCATCTGTGACCAATAGAGTCTATAATGCCTGTCAAGTGGTTGTCACATATGATGCGAAGAACAAAGAAAAGCATGAGTCACAAAGATACCATAGGTAATTTCAATGGGCCGTGAATGTAGTTAACGAGCCCTACAAAGATATGAATGAACAAAAGAAATCCATAAAATAATATCAAATCACCTAATAATTAGCGACTCTAATATGAAGGATAATGTATCAATGTAATGAATGCGATGGGAGATATAATAAATATGTGGAAATGATATGAAACCGTTAGAACATAAAATATCATAGAAGTATAAATCAAAGTAACCATGTGAATTATGAACAATTGCATCATAGAAGTATAAGACAAACAATGTGAACCCTAAATAATAACGTCACTGAAATAAAAGTTGAGCCATGAGAAATATCTAGATTGAAATCCTTCTGAAATGTTAGCCATCAAAGGTTTATCCAAACCAATTAAATTTCATCAAAAATTACGTCACTGAAATATAAGTCCAGCCATGAGATATATCTAGAGTGAAATCCTTTCGAAATGTGATTCATCAAAGATTTATCCAAGCCAATTAAATCTAATCCATCATAGGTTTATCCGAGCCAATTCCAAATCACATAGAGATGTGATCCCATAAATGAATGATCCACGAACAAAGAAAAATTTCACACTCTTTTCATAGAGTTGACCTCAAAACCTTTTAATGGCACCTTACAAATACACTTTGGACTTTTTTTATAGCCATCGAATTGGTGTCAAAGATTTCAAGTTGGCATAAAAATATTTGGATGGAATTTACTAATTCAAATTTCTTCTCAAAATAACGAAATTTAAATATGTTATCCAAGAACCTTAATAGTATCTTTTCCATGATGATTTATATCATATTAATACTTGAATTTCCATTTGATTAATTTGTATAATTCCCAATTAACTAATTTGTATTATTATTTGACCAATGTAAATCCTTCTTTTGGTGTGTTAGGTTCACCCTTAGGGACTTAGGGTTTCAATGGGAAATTCATCCCATAGCTACCCCACTTTTCAACATTGCTCAATCCAAGTATATGGCAGATCTCCTAGTTCTCTTTCACATGACCTACTGCAAGCCCACAACTACACCTTTGATATTGAGGGTACACCATGTATAGAAAACTTGTGGGGAGTCTCCTCTACCTCACTTGCACTTATCCGTACCTCTCATATGTAGTAGGTGTAGTTTGGATATACATGTAGGAGTCACATGAGCCGCATTGAAAATATTTGAAGAAATATTTATATATGTATAAGAAACCATCAACTATGTCATTCATTATGTAGCGAGATGTTCTTTGGATCTCATTCACGACAATAATTTAGATTGAGCTAGTGATAACATTGATTGCAAGTCCACTTCATGGTATCTTTCCAGTTTTGGGTCAAGAAATTTTTTTTGTTCCTAAAATAAGAAATCCATGGTTTCTTTATTATTAGCACAAGAAAAATAGAGAGGTGAAGGAATATTTATATTTAGGCAATTGGTTGTGAAACATCGTCAGTGAGCATGATACTATATTTCATCACCCAATAATCATATGGTGATATACTCAAATTAGATTAAATATTTGGAAAAATCTAGTGCAACAACAACCAAAAACACATATCAATGTCCACCTACACTACATATGGGGATTGGTACATGATGGGGTCATCAAATTACAATATTTTTCCATTTTTGAATAGCCACTCACATATTCCTGAAGACTTCCACTGAGCATAAATTTAACTTTCTACAAGACCACCTTGGGGTCAAGCACACAACTTTGTAGCCCTTGTATTTATTTTTGTCTATTATATTTTGGCAAGGGGAGGGGGTGGTTTCTTCCATGTGGTTTTCCCTCTCTCACCTTCTTGAAATTGTTTTATGTTACTTATATGCATTGTAAAATGAGTAACTTACCTGGTTTCTTGTGAGGGCCCATTCATTTATTTCTCCTTAGTAGTGCTTCAGGGAGGGCATTGGTTATAAAACATAATTAATTTTACTTTAGTTAGAGTAGTGATTAGAGTTATGTGTTGAAACCATGTTGATATCACCAAGAAGAGACTCCACAAGGTCATGTGTGAGTGCTGCTAATTTCCACTTACATGAGATAATTAATTGATGAATGCATAACTAGTTAACTAGGCCTAGGTGTCTATTTTATTCAGGGCATGTTCACATATTTCCATATTCTAGATGGGATTCACTACTATTCTATTTCATTCATGTATATTATATTCTCTCGTACTTTTTTTTTATCAATATAATTTATCAATTCTTTTCCCTCACAATTGTTTTTCTTATTTCTTACTTTCAAGTTTAGGTCATTGTTTTCTAAATAAAACTATTATGTACAAATTCAAATGCAATTTCAAATTTAGAAATGAGACTATATATATATATATATATATATATATATATATATTTGAAATAAAATGTTTTCAATCATAAAAGTTATTATTAATTCATAGCATAAAATTGTATGTGTATGAAGGAAAAAATGAGTTTTTTTTTTAATATTCTATTAATTCTTTCCTAAGTAGTGTTTAACTATGTTTGTTTAAATCCTATCCATTTTCCATAATTATCTCACCACTTTCAGAACAACGCTATCCCCCGCTGGTATTAATTCATAACATAATATTGTATTTATATATAAAAATAACTTGGAATTTTTGTTTAGTAACTTATTAAGTGTAGCCTAAATAATGTCTAGCTATTTTCCTTGCCATCTTATCCATTTTCCATAATTATCTCACCACTTCCACAAAATCACTATCTTCAAAACAACACTATCTCCCCTAATTACAACTCCTATGCTCATGTTATAGATTCCATTTGAATAATAGGCTAGCTAAAAAATATAGGATTTAGTTTCTAATTCAGCTCCGATGCTCCTGTTGTAGTTTCCATTTGGAACGCAAGATTTTGAAAAATCAAGGCTATGGTGTTGTAGGCTAGTTGAAAAATTCAGACTTTGGTTTTTAATATGTGGGAAATTTTACAATTGGAAATGATTATGTAACTATAAATTGTCCTATGTAATTGATCATATTATGTGAACAAGCTTATTGGAATTCATATTTTTTTAATTTGAGATCAAATTTAGAAATTTTTAAGACCATCAATATTCTTCAATAAATCACATTTTAGAAACCTTTATCTAAAATTCCATCCTTGGTGTTGTGTGTCTAAACTATAAAGTTAATGGAATGTATAGCTGAAGGATAAATAATAATTATATGTTATGGTATATGTTGGGCATAATAAACAACCTAAAATTTAATTGTCAATCCGGGAGTTCGTAAACTTAGGGGCGCAAGACTGGAAATGCTAGAGAAGGACTTCGACAACCTGCACTAGCTAATTCAATGACACCACACCATTCTGGAAACTCGAAAAGAGAAAAGTACTTTGCAAATATTTAAATAAAAGGAACTTTCAGAATTCTGCAAACAATCCTAATTGCTAAGGTAAAATTCTACGTTCATCTTTAGTATAGTGGTTGATAGATTAACAATTGGGCCCTTGAAGAGATCTCCATCCTTAAGGATTTTCCTTCCTGCACTAAGTTGTTACTCATGTACTCCTACAATATTCTTGCACTAGTACAGGTACAAAACTTATGTGCGAGAAGCATATTTTATACTCATATTAAAGATTTATGTCTTTATGTAGGGGCTTTAAGCATTAGGACTAGAGCACATGCACCAAGTTTTCCAATTACCTTCAGAAAAATAAAGAGTGTGTTAATTAAGGAGGAATTTTCAAAGGTGAATAGAACTTTGAAATAGCTTCCAAAATATTTCTTCAACCAAACTTATATTCTAAATAAGAAGTGATTTCAAAATTCAAACTAAATCTTTCTTAAAACAAAAAAGCTCTTTTATATAGTTATGGAAATTATATGATTGCGTAAATAGGCTTCTCCCTAAGATAGTTGTGCATATTATTCCTTTTAATGTTTTAATTCAGAAGGCTCATTTATTAGTCAATCACAAAACTCAATCCTTCATTTAAAGGTGTTCAGTGCAAGCACATATATGTAAATTACTAAAACATTTATTCCATGTTCGTCAAAGCATACTTAAATATTAAGTGAAACCTCAGATATTAATAATGAATTTGGTATAAAAGCAAACATCAACCTTGCAGGAATGAATAAATAACTTTATGAAAGGAAAAGAGTAAAAAATACTTGCAAAAATGAACCAAGGAAATCGACTTCCAGAACCAAACATGCACCAATTCAGGCAACGTGCCTGTACCGATCTTGTAAAAATAAAATCAAGCATTACAAAGAAAATATTATGGAAATTAGAATCAAATACTTCTAAGCTTGCACACCACGGATCCGTAAAACATCAGCTGTAAATGAAATCAAATTTGTAACTTGTGAGGAGATCAAAATAAATAAAAAATTCACGTTTGTGATTTTAAATTAAATTAACACACCTTTAAAATAAAAAAAAGTGGGAGGGAGAACGTGCTAGGTTGGCTGCGCCCTAGCCAGCTAGCTCATTCCCCTGTTTAAGATTTCTTGGAAACTCACGTTCAACAACGCATCAATATGGAAAAAGACACAGAATTAAAATGACATGGCACAGTCCCTTTACATTACATTTAAAAATCATCAAAGGTACATAGCAAGTTCTAATCCAACCCAGAACAAGGGTGATAATAGCAAAATTACAGTTCACTAAATCACAACAGCTTTGTTGTAGCATTCCCCCTCCTACGTGCATAACTCTTTTTTATATTTTTTACATGATAATCAAACAAGTAATTCCTTTGCAAAAATCATGAGGATTGAATCCCAACCAATTATAAATAAATACAATATTAGTACAACTTTTCCCCCATTAAAATAATAAATATTTAATACGAATTTTCCAAATCTAGGCATTTTCTAGAATTCTAGAAAATTTGATAATTTTAACAAACTGCCTCCACATCCCCCTTCGTATCTCTTCAAAAATTACTAATTTGGAAAATGGCATGCATGTTACTCAATTTCCTATGCTTGGAAAAAAAACCCATGTTTCATAATTTTGAGATTTTAAAAGATCGGCGTGGAAATCGAGGAGGAAATCGACTGTCTCGATAATGCTGGCTAGAATTCTAGAAAAAAACATTCTTTTTTATAAAAGTTCTTGAAATACCTGTTCATAACTTTTGGAATACTTTGAATCTCAGGAAATGGTTTCGGTTCTAGATAATTTGTTATATTTGTGAATTTTTTTTTTGCTTGGATTTCTTTAATTCACCTTCATTTGCATGAAAGCCGAGGTCAAACTTGGTCATTAAGAGATTATGCAGATTTTGAGTAGACTTATTAATTTGCAATGTCGGTGCAGGAATCCTACCAGTAGTAGTGCAGGTATGTGTGGTGCAGGAACTTGGCCTCTATTATAATAGGCATATAATCAACTCTATAAACATACAAACACATAAGCTATTATTAATGATTCTTTTAATTTTTAAATACCCTTAAAATAAGGGAATAGAAAATTATTACTTATTATCTACGAGAATGCACAAAAATACAACAATAACTATTCAAGCTAAATAAAAGCATGAGGTATTTTGAGTAAAAGGTGATATAAAGGAAGGAAAAACAGAGGCCCAACATCCCCCCATGCCGACCTTCTTGCATGTCCTCATGGAAGGAAATCAATTGTGTTATTGTCGCCCCCTTGCAAAACACAAGCTTAAAAAATTTATGGACCCTCGTATTAATGTTCCTACAATTCTGTGTGACCCATATTTCCTTCACTAGATAGATCTTGTTCCAAAAACAAAGTGCCTATTGGACCCTTTATTTGTTTAAATTGATTTCATGAAAATATGACACAAAGGCTGCCATGGGAATACTAAATTGCAAGGATGGTGTTATTATTGAATAAAATAGCGAACTTATTGAAATTTCCATAAACATTTCTGGGGCATCCTAGATTAGAAGTTTTAATTTAATATCCTCATTGTAAATATGAATGACATGATTTGAAATCCATGGTTTTAAAAGTAGTCATAATAATACTTTCCCATAGTGAATATCTTACGATTATCCACATATATTTCAAGCTCCTATTTTCTAGGCAAGGTGAAGTACCTGTACTAAGGGTCTCACATCCATAAAAACAAATTATTCAAAAAATATAGAACTCCAAGGCATAACACCAAAAGGATATTTAAAGGCATTCTCAAAGAGATATGATAATGAATTTAGGAAGATAAAAAAACAAGTAAATCATAGTGTAAAGTTAAATTTCATACCACAGACATGGCCCTACTTCCAGCACGCGTCAATAGCCTTGACATGGATTCCTTTTAACCCATGAAATGCCTGCGTCCCAACTGTTATATATAGATTCATTTTTGTTTCAAATAATTTACATTTTTTTTGAAATTAATTGATGGCAATTGTCCTAGCTTGGTAACAAACTAACGACAGTTCCATTCACTAGAGCTAACAAGAAATAACAAGTTAGATTGTGATGAGACCTCTTGTCTTCCACATTTTTAACTGAAAGCCATTACCCTGGCTTGGTGACTGGTGCAGTAATGTGGTTTTCGTTAGGACCCATGATCATGGTAGGTCAGCCTGTAATGAGACCTCCTATCCATTAATTAATCTATCTTATATAAAATATCTAATTATAATCAACCTTAAATAGGTTACTTAATAGTTTGGGAGGTGATTTTTCTCCTTAAGAGTACGGGATGCCTTGAAAATTTTTCAATTACTAATCTTTAATGGTTGGTACTTCTACCCTGAAGATTCATTTTAAATTAAACATCTTAGATAATGACTAAAAAAATTCCTCAAATTGATCATGTCATGGTTGTGAACAATTCTTATAGTTTTGTAGGCATGGTCCACCATAAGAAGATTCTCATCAATGCCTTCAAAGAGGATCTTAAAAGAAAATTCTGGATGATAGTTACTGGTCAATAATCAAAGTCACTTTATAAAATATGTGGCATTAAGAGTGAGTTTATTCTAACAATTCTTACCACGATAGTGCATAATAATAGAAATTTTACAAGTTGTACTTTACGGAATCATGATTTCAAGGGTGTTGTTATAAAATTTTATTTCAAATGACATATTTATTCATTACCCTTCCCTATTTTAAAGAGATGAATATCCCTTTTATGTGTAGGAGTACTTCCAATGTAGCCATGTATGCAACATAATGCTAAATATAATCACACTTAGTTTTAAAGAATAAACCTTGATACATACCAAAGTGTGAGAAACCGGTTGCTTTTATTGATATGGCACCAAGAGTTTCCAGTTAATGAGGGAATGGGGTGTGCTAACAATTGTTTGGAACTAGGATTCAATAGGACCCACATATTAATGATTCCCCAACTTATACAAATATTCCATAGCTTGATGTTTTCTCTCTTAAGATTGAAAAGGATGGTTAAGGGAAAATCTACGAGTTTCTTCTTGGTGAGCTTCAACAATGGTTTTCAAACAAGTTCCAATTATAGATTCCTCCTTTAATGGTTTATGGGTTAAAGTTTCTTCTTGAGGTAAATTTTGTTTTGTAATAGGGTAATTTTCTGAATTCACTCCTCTCCCCTCTTTAAAATATATGGTGTTACATTCAGTAGGGGAGTGAGTAGGGAAAATAGGTGTTTTAAGTTGATGTGAAACATGATAACCAGAATTAGGATTTGGTTGCACAAATGATTGGGACCATAGAGAAGGATAACATGGAGGTGCATTAGATAGGAATTTTGTTTGTTGTGGCTCAGGTAATGGACTTTCCATGTGGAATTTACCTCGAGAAGAGGCTCCAAACCATCCTTGAGGTTGTGGGAATATATGGCTCAAGGGAGAGGTTCAACCATAAGATGGGGTATTGAATTAGAGGAGGATTACAAGTTTTCCAGGGAACTATAGGCTTCTGGATGTGTTGAGGAACCTATTGAGGATAATAAATATTGTTCCAAGTATTAAATGATGATGAGTTTTGAGTTATACCTAGCGATCGATTAATTTCCTTACTTGATTCCTTAAACACATGTTGAAACCCTGATAGTGATGGAAATTAATATTCTAAACGATCCTCCTTGCACTGCTTCTGTTCTTCCCACAAATCATCCAATTGTAAATTTAGACAAGATTTTGTAGCTCCTACTTTTGTAGTAGATTTCAATAATTGAGAAGAAGGTTATCGAGAATTATTACCAAGATTGGAGATTCCTCTTGGCTAACTAATGAAAAATTTACAAACATCATCATATGTTAAGTGAGAAACATCACATGCTCCTATAAGATTTAAAGATTCTTAAAATTCATATTTGATTCCTTTGAGAAGGAGTGTTTTCAAGCTCTCTTCTACCAAATTCTTATGTTTTGATTTTTGGAGGTTGTATCTAAATCGCTCCACATAATCCTCCAAACTTTCATTTCCCCCCTTGTGTTATCCCAAAATATCTTCACCGGCCTAGTATTTCTCCAAGAATACATTCTTCATGTCTTCCCATGTTTGAATGCAGTTCCCTCCAAGGCCCATGAACCATGGAGAGATGTTTCTTTTATAGTAAGAGGCAACACTTGCAACCTTTGAGAATTTGTACAATAATCATATCCTTTACAAAGTACTTCAAATTCAAATAAGAAGATATCTCGGTCTTCATTTTCCAAACCATGAAATTTTGGTAGTGCAGATATGGGAATACTATGCATTTGTGAAACTCCTGGATATTCGAAAGGGAATTCAAAGTAACATGTTTTCTATTTCTTACCAAATGAAAATAGGTTCTACATGTACTACTTCAAGACTCCTTCATTGAATTTTCTGATCAATTGATGAGTGAAATAGGTACATTGGATTATTGATATTATCCTCAAAGCTCCTTATTGAAAAATTCCTTGAAATACCATTTCTCTGTTTTTGACAAGATATTTGGTATATATTGTTAGCATGTGGTTGAATATATTGGGGGGGTTCTTACAAAATCCAAGAAATGAAAAAAAGGTTAAAAATAATCACAAAGAAGAAAATTCAAAGAATCAATTCTAAAGAAATAAAATTTTCAAGAAAACTAGGTACAGAGAAAACCAAACTACAATAGGTTAATAAGGTCAATTCCCTTAGCGCCTCCCTAAAAGTGGCGGAAAAATTTTGGGTGTCATAAAAAACCTAACATTTAATTGTCAATCTAGGAATTCGTAAACTTAGAGGTGCATCACTGGAAATTCCAAGGAAGGACTTCGACAGCCCGCACTAGTTAATTCAATGACACCACACCATTATGGAAACTGGAAAAGAGAAAATAACTTTGAAAATATTTAAATAAAAGGAGCTTTAAAACATCTGTGAACAATCCTGATTGCTGAGGTAAAATTCTATGTTAATCTTTAGTATAGTGGTTGACAGATTAATGATTGAGGCCTTGAAGAGATCTACCTTCTTAAGGATTTTTCTTCCAGCACTAAGTTGTTACTCATGTACTCCTACAATCTTCTTGCACTAGTATATGCATATAAATTATCCGTATGAAGTATATTTTATACATATATTAGAGATTTATGTCTTTATGCAGGGGCTCTAAGCAATAGGACTAGAGCACCTGCACCAAGTTTTCCAAGTAGCTTCAGAAAAATAAATAGTGTGTTAATTAAGGAGGAATTTTCCAAGGTGAACAAAACTTTGAAATAGCTTCCAAAATATTTCTTCAACCAAGCTTATACTATAAACAGGAAATCATTTCAAAATTCAAACTAGATCTTTCTTAAAACAGAAAAATCTTTTATATTTCTACGGAAATTATATGATTGTGTAAATAAGCTTCTTCATAAGATAGTTATGCATGTAATTTAGATCTTCCTTTTAATGTTTTAATTCATAAGGTTCATCTAGTAATTAATCACAAAACCCAATCCTTTCTTTGAAGGTTTTCAGTGCAAACACAAATTTGTAAGTTATTACAATGATTATTCCATGTTAATCAAAGGATAATTAAATATCAAGTGAAACCTCAGATATTGATAATGCATTTGGTTTAGAAACAAACATCAACCTTGTAGGAATGAATAAAGAACTTTGTGAAAGGAAATGAGTAAAAAAGACTTGCAAAAATGAACCAAGGAAATCGACTTGCGAAACCAAAAATGCACTAGTACAGGTGGCATGCCTGTATCGATCTTGCAGAAATAAAATAAATAATTAAAAAGGAAATATTATGGAAATTGGAATCAAATACTTGTAAGGCTTCACACCACGGATCAGTAACACATTAGCTATAAATGAGATCAAATCTATAACTTGTGAGGAGATCAAAATAAATAACAAATTCACGCTTGCAATTTTAAATAAAATTAAAACACCTTTAAAAGATAAAAGAACAGGAGGGAGAATGAGCTCGGTTGGCTGGGCCCTAGCCAACCAGCACGTTTCCCTGTTTAAGAAACTTGGAAACTCAGCTTCAACAACGCATCAATATGAAAAAAGACACACAATTAAAATTACATGGCATAGTCCCTTTTCATTAAATTTCAAAATTAGCAAAGGTACATAGTGAATTCCAATTGAGCCCAGAATGAGGGCAATACCAACAAAATTACAGTTCACTCAAATCACAGTAGCTTTTATAATGTTTAAATGATAATAATAAAATTCGTTCCTTCGCAAATATCATGGGGATTGAATCAGAACGAATTCTAATTAAATACAATATCAGTACAACCATTCCCATATTAAAATAATGAATATTTAATATGAACTTTCCAAATTTGGGCATTTTCTAGAATTCTGAAAAATTTGGTAATTTAACAAACTGCCTACAAAGCCCATTAGGGGAATTTTGAGCTCTAAAATTGGCCTCCTAAGGAAATTATAAAATAATAGCGTAAATAATAAAACAATATTTGATCACATCATCAAATTTTAGAGGGAAAAAATAAAAAACTAGTTTTTCAACTCGTATTTTCAACTTGTATTCGAAATTTTTTACTCAAATTTCGAGTGGGAGCACTTGTTGGATGAAAAATTTAATTCCTCATCCAAGGAGTACCCATGTTGCATACTTCCAATGGACCTTGCTACAATAAAAATGATAAATACATGAAAAACATGATTGCAATCACGTTTGTTCATGTATTTCTCACTTTTCCATAGCAGGGTCCATCAGGAGTATGAAATATGGGTACTCCTTGGATGAGGAATTAAATTTTTCATCCAATGATACCCCCGATCGAAAATTTGAGAAAAAACTTTGGGAGATAATTTGAAAATACGAGTTGAAAAAGTAGTTTTATTATTTTATTATTTTTTAATCTTTTTTCCCTTTTACTTAAAAAATGGTGAATCATCCCGCATGGTTGATATCATCATATTAAACCATAATGGTTCTTATAAAGTTTATTTTGGTTGTACATTTTTCTTAGGAGGCCCATTTTAGACCTCAAAATTCCACTAATGCCGATTTGTATCTCCTCAACCATTACTAATTTTGGAAAACTACACACGTGTTACTCAACTTCCTATGTTGGGAAAACAACCCATGTTTTAGAATTTTGATATTTGCAATGATTGGCGTGGAAATCAAAGAGGAAATCTGCTGTTTGGAAACTGCTGGATATAATTATGGGGAAAATGTCTTTTTTTATAAAAGTGCTTCAAAAACGTGTTCATAACTTTTAGAATACCTCAAATCTGAGGAAACAGTTTTGGTTCTTGGTAATTTGTTATATTTGTGAAAATACCATTTACTTGGATTTTCATAATT
This sequence comes from Pinus albicaulis, assembly GCA_034641835.2. Lineage (NCBI taxonomy): Eukaryota > Viridiplantae > Streptophyta > Pinopsida > Pinales > Pinaceae > Pinus > Pinus albicaulis. The sequence goes on along the minus strand of CM076576.1, from coordinate 652,858,195 downwards.
CACCTTCATTTGCATTTAAACCGAGGTCAAACTTGGCCATTTAGAAATTATGTGGATTTTGGGCAAACTTATTAATTTGCAATTTTGGTGCAGGAATCCTACCGGTACTAGTGCAATAATGTGTGGTGTAGGAAATTGGCCTCTATTAGAATAGGCATATAATCAACTCTATAAACCTGCAAAGACAAAAGCTATTATTAATGATGCTTTTAATGTTTAAATACCGTTAAAACAAGGGAATAGAAAATACTTACTTATTATTTCTGAGAATGCACAAAATTATGACAATAACTATTCAAGCTAAATGAAAGCATGAGGGATTTCGAGTAAAAGGTGATATAAAGAAAGGAAAAATAGAGGCCCAACAGTATATTCTCCCTATGGCTAACCCTTCATAGATTAACAATAGTTGCAATAGTCCTATGACAATATAATTCATAGGGGTTGGTGTTTGAATGCTCCTAAAGTAAAATAGGTTTTGGAAACCTTTATGTAAAATTCCATCCTCGGTGCTGTGTGTGTAAACTATAAACTTATTCGAACACAAAGTTAAAGCCTAAATACTAAATCTATGCTATGGTATATTCTATGTATGCCTATCCATTTATAAAGAAATAAAAATTGATATAACCTTGTGGAAATCTAACTCACAGGGGTTAGTGTGTCAACACTCATCAAGTTTTATGTGAAATTGTCTAAATATTATACATCTGGAGTTTTTAATTGGAATTTGATAATAATTTGTTTGGTAAAATCTTGATTATATGGATTTAACATTATAGAAAACACTTATGAGGCACTAATATTGTGGAGATTTCACAACTCAAAATTCTATTTGTAAGAAATACCTCCCAATTTTAAGCAAAATTAGACCAGAAAATATACTGAAAACATTCCAAAAACTTATAACGATGATGAACTACAACACTGTTCTTAGTTTTTGGAAATATGATAGACAGATGAAATGAATTATTTTTAAAGTAATATTACTAATTATAACCACCCCTCCCACATTTACCCAATTTCACCGGTCTACTAGGGTAAACATGAGACAAAGAGTTACTATGACATTACCCAACCTGCTAGCTCTAGTTAAGCAAGTTGGGCCTACAAACTAACCACAAAATGAAAAATTACAACATCCCTCAGGGCTACAATACACTCAGGGGCCAAATGACCAAATTACGTGACCAAACCCTGAGTTGGGGCTGCTTTTCTCATAACTTAACCCCCAACCACATGCATGACAAGGCCAAAATGCAGTTATAGGCCTCCAACCACATGTAAACACTACCTCCATGCGATTGTGAACCAAATTTCCAAGTTGAGAGGGTGTTGTCCCGAGATGTTAGCCACAATTTTAGGTCAACCTGCACACTATTGCCCAAAACTACATGTAACCTCTCAGAATTATATTTCTCATGAAGAAAAACCTAAACATTCAAACTTGAATAAGAAACTTGTCCTAGATTGACAAGAACATATTAGGCATTTCATGAAACACATGGAAAAAATTTAAGCTATAGGTCATGAATTTATATCTGATCATAAAGCAATATTATTCACTTGAGAATCACCGAGAAGGCTCTAAATCCTCTCTAGATAGATGCAATAACACTTGCTAGTCCATGCATTCATAAACCATTCATATGTTCATCAAACATGTGAAGTGCCATATAAAATATACATCTTATAACTAGTATATAACAAACAAATAACCAACATATTAACCATGGAAAATGAACCATAATATCACCATCATAATTTTATATTCCATATTTGAAATCAACTAATTGGAATATTAGAGTTCTTACTTTTCTTATTTAGTTAATTAAATAAAAGGGTGGAGGGACCCATAAACCTAGTACATGAATAAAATCTACTTATATAGTGTGAATGTGGGTTTTTTGAGTAGTGGAGTAGAATTATGGAGTGGAGCAGCATAATAATGAAGAAAGAGTGGAGGTCATAGAGAATTAATGAGGAATATGACAGAGAGAGTGGAGGAATAAATAGAAGATGATGGAGATAGTGGAGAAACAGTTGCAAAGATGATGGAGGAAGTGGTGCATTAAATGCACACATGATGGAGGAAGTGGAGAGTAATTGTAGTAGTGATGGAGATCATGGAGGTCAACACAATCTTTATCGAGGCTAGTGGCCACATGTGCAGCGTAGTTATGAGGTGGGCCAAGGCTAGGAAAGACTCAAAACTATGAAAGGAAAATGAGGGCAGCAAAGGAGGGGAGTCTATATTTTTATTGTTGAGTTTCATAAGAAATTTCTTTGCATGCTTCAGCTTTTTAGCTAAGTCTGTTGTGCTATTTAGAACCAGGTTTTCCAGAGCGTGAACCCCACCCTTACCCATGGGGGACTTTGATTGCCTACTCTGGGAAGGTTTTCTTTGGCAACATATATCATCTAGCAATCAATGCCACTGTAAGCCACTCTCATATGCACTTCACACTATAGGAATTACATATTCCTGAACTTGGGTTTCAGAGTTGGAAGGTTGTTCTCAGCACTTCAGCTAAGAAACCTATGGAGGGATCAGCCCTTCACATTGTATATCCATTGCAGTATTTTTGGAGTTCATTTTCATATCCAGCATCATGCCATCCATCTATTCTCCTATGCAACAACATTTCCTGCAGGAATTGCGTAATTCTGTAGTGAGGGTTTGAGGAGAAGAGGAAGTTCCAAGTAACTCAGCTTTGGATCCTATAAGGGATTAATCCTTCACTCCAGGGATCATTTAAATAGCCCAAGATCATAATTATATTTTATATCAGTAGGCTACATCATCATCCCTCCTAGACAACGCAGTATTTCCCATCAATTGTGCTTGCAGGAGCTGCATATTCAGTGGAGGAGCTAGATCCTAAGTTTCTCAACTTGGGATCAGGAGAAGGGGCTAGTCCTTTAGTTAGTGAGCTGAGTGGGTGATATTTCAGTAGATAGATCATTATTTCAGCCCTAGATCACAAGTTGTTTCCAGGAAGTGCATAAATCAGACAACAGGGGTGTAGTTTGCAACCCAAAAAGGGAGAAAATTCCAAACTCAAAATCTGGCCAAACAATTTCTGGGTTTTTTTTAGTTTTTCGAGTAGAATCTATGGTTAAAATATTGCATCTATTTGAGCACTACAGAAACCTCTCACACATAGATCTTATTCTGAGCAACATTAGTTTTGAGCAACAACAACATTTCCAGTGCTAGATTTCAGTAGAGTTGTTTTAACCATCTTTGGATGGCTTGAGTGCATCCATTTTTGGAGCACTGTGTATATTCATTTTTTGTTGATACATAATGATATGGTTCAATTTTTTTTTCTAATGTTTTAATGTCTTGATGTTATATTCCGTCATTTCCAACATTTTACAATTTTGTGCTTACATCCTGGTTATTCCCTTGATTGAAATGTCATAAATGTTATATATTCCTGTCTTTCCCATTTTGGGATATTATATAGATATCAAAGCATGATATTTTTCTCATCATATGGGCATTTCATGACATTAGAGGAATAAGAAGAAGAAGTAGAAAAATAATAAGTCTTCAATGGAAGAATGATTGAGTTTTTCCACGCATCTCTTCATATGTATGTAGGATCTCACCATTGAGATCAAAGGAATGATAAGGGAAATGCAAGAGGAAACCTCAATAATTTCTTATAATGGAGAAGGTCCAAGCACTTCCTATCAGTAGTATAAGCAACTGATGGTGCATAAAGTTCCACAACGCCCTACTATGCCCACATTCCTTGCAGAATGAAATGAATGGAAGGGATATGGAGGATATTTGGAGCGTGAGAATATCAGTGATTATCTTGCAGAGTACAAATCTCAATCTAGAGCATTAAAAGAGAATGTGAATTTCCAACAATTTTTCCAAATCAAGGAGAACTTATGACCCCGCAACAGCAACATAAGAAGAGGGATGTAGAATATGTTCTTTATGCCTACATTTGATGGCTCATCCAAAAGCATGTCAAAGGCTTGGAGGGAGAAGTTAGATGATTTTTTCCAGCTACACCTAGTAACAGGGGCATAATATATTCATATTGCAGCACTACACCTTGAGGGTGAAGCAAATGATTGGTGGTTCGTCAGATTGAAACATGCAAGAGTGAGTTCATATGAAGAGCTCACTCAAATATTGGTAAAGAGGTTTGACAGAAGAGAACCAGAGGCCCTTTCCATTAAGTCATTCTCCAAAATTGATGAGGAAGTATATGAAGAGAAAAAAGAAGATGTCGGCATTGATACTCCTTGAGAACATAAACTACCACCACCACCAGCTGCAGTAGAGGTACTTGCATCAGTGGGAGGAGCACTTGAATATTTTCAAGATCGTCCTGAGAATTCGAAATTAATATTTCAAGGCATGATTCAAGATTTTATTGAGGAAGAGGAAGCAAATACCAATGCTGGTGTAGCACTAGAGGATAAACCTTCACCATCACCAGCAGTTGGAGAAGCAATTGCACTGGTTAGAGGAACTCTTGTAGATTTGAAAGATGTTCCCAAGCATTAGCTGATCCAAGGTATGCAAGAATTTCTGCTGCGTGTTATTTAAGCACATTATATTGAGATTTGTGGGGTCATGCCATCAAGGCAATTACATGACCAAGGGTTTAGAACACATTGCTGAGGGAATAATATCACTGCGCGGATGACCCTGGACTGGTTCAAGGAGAAGATGTATAGCTATTCGATTTTGACATTGTTGATTTTCATACAACACTTTGTGTTGGAGTGTGGAGTTTCTGAGGATGAGATTAGCATAGTCCTAAAGCAGGGAAGCTATAAAATAGCTTTCAAGAACCGGAAGCTACTGCTGTATGAGATGTCATATTCTATTTACAACAAAGAGATATTGGCCATTATGCATGCATTGGTCAAATTCTGACGGTTTTTTATTGGCAGTAGATTTTAGTTGAAGACCAACCACCATAGTCTCTAACATCATTTTGAGGAGGAGTAGCAACTGTAGAAGAGGAAACAACGATGGATCAATAAAATTCAAGACTATGAGTTCAACATTGTGTATGGAGAGGGCCATGAGACAACAGATGCACTATCATGGATATCAGTAGTGTTGTCATTAAGGAGCAATAATGATTTGAGGGCCCAGTTATTATTTTAGAATTATAATGACCTCTTCATTTATGAAGCATTTGAAGGGAAAATGGTAGATGGTGGACATAATGTAATGGATAACTTCTTCCGTTATCACGACAGAGCCTTCTTGATGAGTACCTCACAACTCAAAGAGAAGTTTTTTCACGTAGCATATTCATAACCTCATAGATTCTACTGAGACATCAGAGAGAGGTTCTCATGGGGATACCTCAAGGAGGATGCACTTGGACATATCATGGAGTGCAAATATTGTCATTAGATTTTGGAGGATGGTATTTTCGACATTGATCCGCTGTCGAGGTATGCACATTGCCTTGAAATTTTCACACAGTACATCTCTTCATCCGTGACCAGATTATCTTTCTGGAATGTCTTCATGCTTCATGGTCTTCTCAAGGCCATAGATAGTGATAGGGACAATTATTGTATGAGAATTTTTTGGCGGGAGCTTCTCCATTGGGTGGATACTGAGTTGGTGCATGATATGATTCATCACCCACAACTGGATGGATGGATGGAGATGATGAGAATGTGGCTGGAAAGGTACATCCAAATCTATGACACATGGCAGCAAGAAGCATGGCTACACTAGCTGCCCTTGGGTGAGCATGGTTACCACTCGAAATTTCAGATTGATATATTCCATGCCTTGCAAAATATTGAGGTGATATAGTAGTGGGAGGCATGGTTGCGCTGGCTACTTTTGGGAGAGTATGGTCAAGACATTGCATTTTATATGTCCATTGGCATATCACTGTTTCCTACCATGTATAGTAGTGATTGGATGTAACAGCTGGAGGCATGGTTGTGTTGGTTACTTTTGAGAGAGTTTGGTCATCACATGACATATCACATGTTAATGGGGATGTTATTGTTTGGGACTTTGCATGATAATCATATGATGTGGCAGCAGGAAGCCTGGCTATGTTGGCATGGTGTGACATTCTACATGTCAATCAATATATAATTGCTTCATGATTTGAATTATGATGATGTGGGGTGGCATCAAGAGTCATTGTTGCATTGGTTAATATTGGAATAATAGGGATTGAAATTCTCCAATACCTTTCATAATGATGATGTGGGATGGTAATAGTAAGCCTTGATGTGTTGGCTTCTGTTAGGAGACTATGACCACCATAATTGGTATTATGATGAGGTGGTGTGGCAGCAAGATGCATTTTTGTAGTGGCTACTATTGTGAGAGTATGGTTCGACATTTCACATGTCAATCAATATGTGTAAATTTCCTACATTTCACAGTGTTGAGATGATGCTTAGAGAAAGAAAGGCCACCACGACCAAGGATTTTAGCATGGAGAGGCACAAACTACTCCATGTAGCATTGGTTGAGAGATATTTTATGAGTTGGGACTTTCTACTTGGGGAAGGAACCACTACACTTCACATACCTCATGCAAAGAAGAGGCTCTTGGACAACATATGGTTGCCACTTGGTGACTCATTGATGAGGAGATGCATCTAGTTACACAACTAGAGGCCATTCTAGACATTGTAGAGATGCAACTATGGAGCTGGGAATTCATAACACATTGGAGAAGATGGGGAAAACTTCCATATGAGGATGTCACTTGGTAGGGAGATGGATTTATGCAACATCCAATTTTGTAGTTGCTTGAGGAAAAGAAACATTTTGGCGGGGAGGACTATAACATTCCAAATTTAACATCAGCTAACTGGAATATTAGTGTTCTTAATTTTCTTATTTAGTTAAGTAAATAAAAGGGTGGAGGGACCCATAAACTTAGTAGATGAATAAAATCCACTTCTAGAGTGTGAATGTGGGTTTATTGAGTAGTGGGGTAGCATTATGGATTAGTGGAGTAGCATAATAATGAAGAAAGAGTGGAGGCCATAGAGCATTAATGAGGAATATGATGAAGATAGTGGAGGAATAAATAAAACATGATGGAGATAGTGGAGAAGAAATTTCAAAGATGATTGAGGAAGTGGTGCATTAAATGCACATATGATGGAGGAAGAGGAGAGTAATTGTAGCAGTGATGGAGATAATGGAGGGTAGTGCAGTTTTTATGGAGGCTAGTGGCCACATGTGCAACGCAGTTATGAGGTGGCCAAGGCTAGGGAAAGCTCAAAACCATAAAAGGAAGATGAGGGCAACAAAGGAGGGGAGTCTAGATTTTTATTATTAAGTGTCGTAATACATTTCTTTTCATGCTTCAACTGTTTAGCTAAGTTTTATATGTTGTTTAGCACCGGGTGTTTCAAAGCGGGAATCTCACCCTTCCCCACATGGGAATTCAAGTGCCTACCCTCGGAAGGTTTTTTTGGGAAAAGTTAATCATCCAAAAATCAGTGCCACTATCAGCCACTCTCATCTGCACTTCACACTACAAGTATTACACATTCTTGAACTTGGGTTTGAGAGTTGGAAGGTTGTTCTCAACACTTCAGTTGAGAAACCTATGGAGGGATTATCCCTTAACATTTTGGATCTATTGTAGTCTTCAGGGATTTCATTTTCATATCTGACATGACGCCATCCATCTATTGTTGTATGCAACAATATTTCCTGTAGGAATTGTGTAATTCTGCAGTGAGGGTTTAAGGAGAAGAGGAAGTGTGAAGCAACTCAGCTTGGAATCTTGTGAGGGATTAATCCTTCACTCTGGGATCACTTCAACAACCTAGGATCAACATTGTATTATCTATCAACAGTGTACATCATCAACCCTCCTAGACAATGTCGTATTTCCCAGTAGTCATGCATGCAGCAACTGCATATTTAGTGGAGGAGATAGATCTTAAGTTCTTAGTTTGGGATTGGGAGAAGTGATCAACCTTTAACTTAGTGAGATGAGTGGGTTTTATTGCAGTAGATAGATCATTATTTCAGCCCCATATCAGCATTTTTCTCCAGGGAGTGCGTAACTCAAATAGTAGGGGTGCAATTTGCAACCCAAAAAGGGGCGAAATTCCAAACTAAAAATTGGGCCAAACCATTTATAGGGTTTTTTGAGTAGAAACTGTGGTTAAAATCCTAGATCATTCTTAGCACTCTAGCAGCCACTTGGACGTAGATATTCTTCTCAGCAGCAACAGTTTCGAACAACAACAACATTTCCAGTGCTAGGTTTCAATATAGTTGTTTCAACCACCTTTGGATGGTTTGAGTGTATCCCTTTTTGGAGAAATGTGTATATTTAATTTCTGTTGATACATAATGATATGGCTCAGTTGTTTCTGATAAGGTTTTAATTTCTTGATGTTATATTCTGACATTTCTAGAATTTTACAGTTTTGTGCTTACATTCTCGTTATTGCCTCGATTGAAATTTTATAAATATTTTATATTCATGTCTTTCCCATTTTGGGATATTACACATAATCAATACATATGCTCATAGATCATAGTATGAAATAACTCTTACTTGCATATGAGAATGTTAACCAAGTCAGGGACATCCCCGTAGCACCCAATAATAGAGTGGGCTGAACCAAATATTTATTTCATCTAATCACCCTCACGCCATATTCTAAGCAAAATTGTGAGATATCACAGAATAAAAAAAATAAATAAATAAATTAAAAAATAAAAATAAATAAATAAATAAATAAATAAAATAAAATAAAATAAAATAAATAAAAAAAGAAAAAAAGAAAAAACAAACCAAAGATTTTAGAGGCAAAACCACCACAATCCTCAACCTGTGATTCCACCTCACGGTCGGACATCACTAACACCAACTAGGTCATTCTCTACCAAAATTGTCCAGGGTTTCAAGAACTAGTAACATAACCCACAATATTCCAAGCCTTTAGAAAGTTTGTCCAACCCGGCTCCAGGTACTAGTAACTCAACCCACCAAGCACTCCAAAATGTTTATCCCAACCTAGGCTCTAGGAATAATAAATCAACCCAAATTTTTCCATGGCTTCTAGAGTGTTTTTTCCCACCCATAGCCATAAGGAATTATGTGCACTAAAAGTAAAAAAACCAAGTGGAAAAAAACCACATCACCAGGGCTATGCAAGAAGTGGAAAGGAAAGGCTAAAACCATTATCAATCCAGACAATCCTTCATGCCAATGGTAGCTCATAACCAAAAAAAAACATGCATATACCATGCATCCATAATTCAACAAGGAAATAACACATGCAAAATGTTGCATGAGAAGAAATCTAGCTGTGGTTGTTGATCCACTTGTTCCCTTGTGCTTTCCTGCTTTCATTTTATTTCTTTCTCCAAATCCAATGTATTCCAAAGTGCTCCAATAATTCTCCAAGAATACTTTAACTGTGCAAGAGTATGAGAGAGTGAAAGAATAGAAGAGAGCTCTAAAAATGAACTGAAAAAAAAGTATCACACACTGACAAAAGTCATGAACACATCCTTAGAAGCCTTTTTTTATCATTGAGGCCTCTATTTTTTTCATTTTCCTTTATTTTTCCTTAAATTTCCCTCTCATGTAAATATATGACTCTTCACCTTCCATTTATCCTATTTTTCTTTATTTTCATAAATAAAATGCCAAATATTGTCTCTTTTCCTTTTCCAATTTATTTTTCAATTTATTTAGCCATTAATAATCTAAAAGTGATACCCACTAGGATGTTTTTCCCACCATTCAAATTGGAATACATGTCCCATGACCTTGGTCTTAATTTTTTTTTACACAGAAAATGAAGCACGGGCTGTTACATTAACCAACCTATGGGGATTTCGTGTCTCAGCCGACAGCGATGATAAGTTGACCTGGAATGAATAATCTGACTCTAACACTGAATCTAGGACTATCTCATTAGTTCTTGGGATGAGTAATGGATGGAAAAAAAACTTCATTTTATTTAATGGAAAATAATTCTAAAACAAAAAAGGAGTGTACAAATTTTTCTTTTTCATCTATTTCAAAGAAAAAAATAAAACATTATCAAGATATAGATGCATCTTGATGTAAGCCGAAATGTAGTTACTAAAATCAGTGAATTCAACATCACTATTTTCATTATAGAGTGCATCAATGACTTCACTTATCGTCTTTTCATGATCTGCCTCCTTCAGAGGGCTGCTATAGGATGGGTTCGAAAAGGATCCTATATCGAAAACCTTGAAATGAGTACGATGGGCCTTTAGGATGCGGACGTGCCCTTTTCTCTGCCCTCCTTCTAACAAATGTTGATATGGGGAATCCTTCTACAGGATCGAACATGGAGCATGATAATGATACATGCACAAGAAGTGGATTGGATGCAGTGTCGCATGCATGCAAACTAGATGATTGCAATTGTTTCAATGTATTCTTGTGAAAACTACAATTAAAAAACAAGGGGTGTTTTATCTTGCAGGGAAAGAAAGTGGAGTAGACTACTTGTGTATACGTTTCATCTGAAATTAGAGTACCGTAACATATTATACTTATATATTACATGTTGTTCAATGACTTTAGAAATTTCTTGGGATGCAAACCTCTTATAGAGTGAAAACAAATTGACCTCTTTCGGTGCTAGGTAGATGAGGAGTTAAGATGGATCCAATTCGGTTACTAATTGACAAAACATTTAAAAGTTTCCACTAATTAAATGGTTACAAACATTTACACCACTACAAAAATGCACCATATTGAACTGTATAACACCTCTCAACACAATCATTATCTCATTTGATAATATTAAATGAATCTTATTATATTATAATAGCCTATATAAAATTTAAATTTTGTTTATTTTCAATATTTTTCTATAATTTTTTAAAAATATATATATATATTGATATTTACTAATAAAAATAATAATTTATAATAAAGTTATAATCTAATAATTTTCTTTAATAACATAGAATATATAATAACATTAATTTAATATTTTTCTTTAATAATATAAAATATATAATAACATTAATAATTTATAAATAAACTAATGTTAGTTAATTATAAATTATAATTTAATAATTTAATTTTAAATCATAATAATATAAAGTCTATAATAAAATAAATCAATGTTGGTTAGAATAATGGTTTTTATCCTGCTGTTTTTTTTCATACCATGCCCTTGCCCCATGGATGTCTTATTGTAGGTCTTATTGTAGGCACAAACGGTGAAATATCTCGCATAACCTTTCAAGAAAGTCAGTCTAATTTTTTGACAAATTTTGATAGTGGTGGAAATGAAGGAATGTTAGATAACAAAAAGAGGATGTATCCATTCGAGTCTTCAATACACCGTTTTTCAAGCTTACTATCATCATGATAATCGAAAAACCTTGGCCTACAATTGTGGGTTTGTGGGTTAGTAGTATGTGTATGATCCTCTTAAAAAAAACGGCTATATCAATTTTATGGAAAGATGTAACCTCATTTAGAGAATCTTATTAGGAAGCTCAAATCTCATTTGAAGTACTAGCCTATGGTTTGGTTTTGTTTTTCTTTTAATCCCATTTACATGAGAAGCAATAGTTTACAATACAAACACTATTGTTTGTAAATATGTGATAATCAAAAGAAAAAATTGATTAACAAAAAAAATGTCGATTTGTTTTTTCGAATCATCAACTAATTTAAAGGAAAAACAAGGTTATTTATAAATATAATTAATAAAACTTATCATAATTTTTTTAATAGATACTTTTATGTATAAACTTATCCCCATTGAATGCTTCATGTAAGTGTTTTACTTTCTTTTTCATGATTTATTAGAAATGGTTAATGATGTTGTTTTTCAAATTAAAATTTGTGTTTAAAATTATATAAGGAATGTGAAATGTTCAAAATGGTGAATAATAAACATAATTTTAGTAAAATTACATTAAAAATAATAAAAAGAGGACCCAAATACCCATATAAATGGTATTTTCTAAAAGGCTAATAATTTTTTTGAATTCCATATATTTCAAGATCCACTACTTATTAGGCACCTAATCCTTATGGATAATGGTAAAATGTAAATATCTGAAAATAAGTAAAATATGAGAAATATGAAAAAACTATGAAGAGCTAGGAAATATTGAGAATAAAGGGATTTTTTTTTAAAGTATCACATATCACATTAATGAATTTAATGAAGTGGGGAGTTATTATTTTATCCAATAATGAGATGAGAGTAATTCTAACTCCATGATGTTTACTCAAAACTTCCATGTTTTTGAGTAGCTTTGAGCTTGTTATATTTGTTTTCTACTTATCCTTTTGTGTTTGTAGTCCTCATATTCCTTTTTTTTCGTTTCCTTTGTCTATCTACAAACTCTTCTATGATTTTATTTATTTATTTATTTAAAAAACTTTTCTGTCCCTAATGTCTAGAATCTTCATGAGTGTAACCACCTCAAACATTTTCACATGACACAAGAAATTGATGAGAATGCCATTACCATAAAAGGATAAAATATACCCATACCAATTACGTTAGCAAATCAAAACTAGTAATAAAACTACACAAAGTAGGTTTTAATCTGTCTAAGAAAACTTCTAGTGAGGGTTTTTTTAACTATTTGCATGGTTGTTCCTTTGAAACCAACTATAACCAACTTTCATTGTAATAAATGCCGACATCACATCAAAATTCAAAGTGGAGCTCAAATCGGGCTAGTTCAAAGCCCAAATACATCGATAGATGGTCATTTTGCAGCCCAAAGGTATCTTCATCCAAGAAAAATTGGAATTGGTTTGAGCTGCATTCTCCATTACAACTAATTTTAATGAAGTTGGAAAATAATATATAAATATAAGGCTATGGGCCAACATTGAGTAAAAGAAGTAATAGTAGTAATATCCGACTTAATTTTTTTCTAATAGTTTTCATAGCTCTCATTTAATTAGATGTATTGGCATTATCACTTAGCAAATTTTTTTTTATCATTGAGTAAACTTGTAAAGTTATTGAGTTTTAGATACAACTAACAAAAAAATACCCTCGTTAAGGTGATTGGAGAAGAATCACCTTTCTTAACCTAATTATATTTTATGTATCATTTGAATACCACCAAAGCATTGCTCCATTTATAATTACATTAAAAAAAATTCCTTTCTTATTATTTTTTCCTCATGTATTTTTGTCTACTTTCATATTTTTTTCCTTCTGTATTTTTGTCCACTTATATATATATATATATATATATATATATATATATATATAAAATCCGTTTCTGTTATCAAGTGAATTTCTTCTCAATAACACTACAAATCCCACCAAGTAGTGAGCTCTCTCTATTTTGTGATAATGTTTAGTAATCTATATTTATTTGTGGTGTATCTCCATATAAAAGATTATATGGTAATCCATGGTCGTTCCGTTGCAAACTTCAAAAACAATCATTGCCATAAATTTTAATTCGAGTTCGAATGGAACAACCACTATGGGACAACACTTCCCTAGCGTCCAACCTTCGTTTCCTATTTGCATTTCTAAGGAAGGTTTATTATCCCTTCACAAAAACCGGCAATCACTTTAGACCAACACTCCCTTGGTGAAAAAGACTCATATGTTAGTCTAGTAACTCAGCGTATCATAAAGCAACTAGTTGGACTTAGGAATCGTGCAACTACGTGTATTATTGACATCATTAAATATACATTGCAAAAATCATTCACTATTTTTGGGTGGTTTCCTCTATTATTAACATGAATAAAATATTTTATCTCAATGTCTAGATGCTTCCGCGTTGAAGTACAAATGTATGGTTTAATAGGCTTCAGGATTATGATCTCCTCGATTCAAGGCTTGAATGCCAAATACATCAAAAATACAATCATTTTTCCTTGTTCTAGTTGTGGTTAGTATTAAAATTATATATTTGTTCTAGGCATATCAACATTGTGTCACAATTTATGTTCAAGAACACTATACTAAAATACCACTATGGAAAGATACTTCTTTAATTGAACTGAGATATACATTTTATTCTATTTTGAAATGTCTTGGTAATATTTTTATCACGTGGTTGGAGTTTTTTTCCTTATTCACATTTTAGTTTAGAATTTTATTGAAGATATATTTTCTTATCTCCATTGTTGGTATGGTATTTATTCCTCATGCAAAAAAAATTAAAAAATCTATAATAATTAAAAAAAGAGCTATAATAATTAAAAAAAAAAAACTATAATAATCCAGGGTTGATAAGTAAAGAATAAGATAATAGTGGACTTAACAAGCTTACATTCGACAAGGAATTTGTATATGGAAGAATAAAGATAAGAAAATATATTACTTAATAGTTTATGTTATCATTAGGGTAACTATATAAGGTAAATGGTTTGTAATTTCAATAGGAGTCAATTTGCAATATGGGTAGCACAAAATCTTAGTCCCTATTATTTAATTGAAAATTATGCTTTCATAAAAAATGTAATTTGATATGAAATTGAACAATTAATTGTCAACAAAAAGGTAAGGGGTTTGCATATTTTTTAATAAGGTCAATGGTTTGTATTTTTAATAGGTGTCAATTTGTAACAAGGGTTGCACGGAAGCTTAGTCCCTCTCACTTAATTGGAAATTATGCTTTCATAAAAAAATATCCAAATTGATATGAAATTGAACAATTAATTGCCAACGAAAAGGCAAGGGGTTTGCATAGTTTTTACTCCATATTATTAAATAATGATCTGTAATCACTCATGAAAGCATATTTATTTACATATTATTCTTATCCATTTTTTTATCCAAATACTTTAAATTCTAGTGAGTAGTAAGTGATGGTAAATGTGTTATTTAGGTATATATGAGCTACTTTCAAGGATTTTAATTTTAGTTGGTTTTGATATGAATATTAACAATGAAAAATCACTTCACAAATAGATAAAATTCAAGGCATAAATATTGCAATTGCATACAACAAAAAAATATAAGGCATATATCCACATGGCACAAAGGTTGCAATAAGTTCAAATTGTGGTCCAATCAAATGTTGGAATTTTTTTTTTTGAAATATATTGAAAAATAAATAATTTATTTTCAAAATTAAACATTATAAGTATCATTGGCCAATGCTAAGCTAATAATGTCACACAAATCCACTGCTAAAATAAGACTAGTAAACACCAATCAACCCACGATCACACTTCACACAAAATACAAATTAACCTAACACGCTAAATTCTATTCCCAGCGACTTACGATTTTGTGCCACGCTGAAACATGTCCTCCACTTCACATATTAGAATTTTAAACTTAAGCCATGATGGTACTTAGTGCTAAAACCTAAAATTTTCGATGTGCGGTTGCCACTTCAATCTCCACCATTGGCTTCTACAGGATCCGATGGCCCACGCAACTCCCTCTTCACACCATTTCACATCGCAAGTTATTAAGCTTAATGTGCTAAATCTCTTAATGCTATTCTCTGCAATGTACGATGTCTCTTTGACTGTGATGTGATCTTCCACTATAGGTCAGTTGGATCCAACAGTCCTCGTCATGCCTGCAAATATGATTAAGATATGCTCTATAGTCAACACAATATTACATTCAACAAATAATAGGCAAGGTCTATAGACCCACTGTGCCCGCAAATCCAATTTGTATTCTCGCTATGCGTCCTAAATACACGTATTTGATTTCAATAGAGATTGAAATAATTATTTTAAAAACATGGAGACCGATCAAAGCAAAAAAACTCGGATTAATCTTGGAAATAAAGTACTGTTCTAAAACAAAGATTCCGACCAAACAAAAAACACTTGGAAATAATTTGGAAAATTGAAAACATAGAGCGAAGTCCTCAGATGGCTGGTTTTTACATTTACTTATGCTCCTCTATTCTATCCTTTCTCTCTATCGATGGCAGAACCCCACAATGGTGGATTTGGTTTCATTTAATCCTTCTCCAAAATCACCATTTGGTTGGGAAACTGTCATTCAGTTTCCAAAATAGTTTATTCAACTTATTCATCTAAATTCTCAACTAATCCTAAATTAACCATTCTTTTACTATGAAAATTACATTGGCTGAGTTAGCCCAAATTAAACTTAAAAAAAAATAGTTTAAAAATAAAGAAAAACAAAGTATTCAAATGCTTAGGACTACTAGCCCTCTTTCCAAGCCACAACATGCCACCAAATTTGTCACATTGCTGGCTCTACCTTAATGCTCTTGCATCAGGATCCCAGGGTAAACTAAATTCATGGCTCTTGTCCATGAGTTCTTCAATAGAATACCCTTCGCTTTGAATCTGAGCAGCATCCAACCAAGAATAGTCCTCCAAAGGATGGTCCTTCGATTTGACCAGATACTTCAGATAGTCTTTGTTTCGTGTCTTCCTGGCCACCTGTGTGTCTAAAATTTGTTCAGTTTCCAAAGGTTTTACTAGAGCCATTTGTTTAACCCATGCTTTCTCTTCATCTTCGGTGTCCCATGTTCGTCTCTCTAAACTTTCTCCTTCGTCAAAAACAATGTATGAGTACAGATCTGGCACATTAAATATGGGTAAGATTCCTACACCTGGAGGTATCTGCAACTCATAAGTATTTGCAAAAAACTTCCAAATAATTCTACAAGGCCCGATATTTTTCATATTTAATTTATTGGATTTTCCTTTAGGAAACTTCTCCTTGTGCAAATGTTTCAATACCAAGTCTACTAGCTTGAATTGTACCTCCCACCTTTTCAAGTCTGCTCGTTGTTTATACTTTTGGCTACTGTCTTGTAGCTTCAAATTGACCTGTTCATGTAGATCACTGACTTATTTTACAAATTCTTATCCATCAACACTCCTGCGTTCTAACTGACCCAAATATCACAACTCAAATACTCCACGTGGGTGCATTACATATAGGATTTCGAAAGGACTTCTGCATGTGCTTCTGTTGGGCGAGTCATTGTAAGAAAACTCTGCTTGTGCAAGCACACGATCCCATTGTCTGGAATTTTCACCAACCAAACTCCTCAACATATTTTCTAGACTCATGTTCACAACTTCAGTTTTCCCATCTGAGTGTGGATGGTATGCAGAATTGAAGTTTATATTGGTGTCTAAATTCTTCCACAATGTTTGATAGAAATGGCCTGTGAAATTTACATCCCTCTTCAAGATGATGGACATCAGTAAGCCATGTAATATGACTATCTATGTAAAGAACAAATATGCTACATGTGTGGCATCACTTGTCTTTCTGCATGGAATGAAATATGCCATTTTGGTGAAAAGATCCACCACCACCATGATGGAATCGAATCCCCTCTGTGTCTTTGGTAGACCCAAGAAAAATTCCAAGCTGTCTGACTCCCATGGTCCATTTTGAATTGGTAAGGGTGTATACAACCCTACATTCTGACTACGTCCCTTTTCCATGTTGACACACTTCACATATGATTACGAAATTCTGTAAATCCTTTCGCATTCTTGGCCAATAGAAAAAGTGGCTCAGCTGATCCAAAGTCTTATCTATACGAAAATGTCTAGCCAAACCTCCATTTTTCTTTTCCTAGATTAAGTTCTCTCGCATATAAAATTTTGGAATACACAACTATATTCCTTTGAATAGAAACCCCTCATATATGTTATAATCCAACCATCGACTGTTATCCCTCAACAGTGGGTTTTGGTAAGCTTCATAAGCTTCCTTAAAATCTGCATCCACTTCATACAAGTCTTTGAGATGCTCAAATCCCAAAACTTGCACCGCACTTTCTTGAAAGATCACACTCCTCCTGCTCAACGCATCTGCCAGTTTGTTGGTCTGTCCATTGATGTGTTTAAAAAAAAGGTAAAACTCAGCAAGTACTCCACCCACTTCGCATGTTTATGATTTATCTTATGCTTTTGGATAATATATTGCAACACAAAATTATGTAAAAAGAGAACAAACTCATTAGCTAGTAAATAATGTCTCCAATGCTTCAACGCTTAGATGACTGCATAAAATTATTTGTAATAAGACGTATACTTCTGCTTGCTCTCATTTAAATTCCCGCTGAAGCATGCTACTGGCTTATCTTCTTGGCTAAGTACTGTACCAACGGCTATCCCACTGGCATCACAATGAACTTGGAGAAGTTTGATGAGGTTTGGCAACTTTAGGATTAGTTTTTCTGTAATATTCTTCTTCAAAAACTGAAAAATCCTCTCAGAAGATTATGTCCAATTAAAATTATTATTTTCCTTCTTAATGGTATCCAACATAGGTGCAAAAATACCGCTAAAGTTCTTAATAAACATCCAGTAGAAACTTGCCAATCCATGAAAACTTCTAACTTCAAACAAACTCTTGGGAGATGGCCAATTAACTATGGCTGCAACCTTCTCTCGATCCATCTTCAACTCATTCTCAGAAATTACAAATCCTAGATAAATCAATTATTTCTTACAAAAAGAATATTTTTTCAAACTCATTAACAACTTATTCTGCTGTAATTTTTCTAGCACATACCTGACATGCCATAAATGTTGTTCCTTCATCTTGCTAAAAATAAATATATAATCCAGATATACAATAAAAAAATTACCAATGAGTTCCTTCAACATCTCATTAATCAAATGCATGAATGTGTTGGGTTCATTTCTCAATCCAAAATGCATGACCAACCACTCATACAAACCTTCATTGGTCTTGAAAGCTGTCTTCCATTCGTCACTTTCTCGAATCCTGATCTGGTGATAACCTCTCTTCAAATCTATCTTTGAAAAGTATGCTGCTCCACTCAGACAACCCATCATATCACCCATCCGAGGTAAAGGAAACCTATACCTAATAGTGATCTTGTTTATCGCTCAATAATCAGTTCACATCTGCCATTCACCTCCTTTTTTGGGAGCTAAAACAATTGGAACAACACAAAGGCTCAAACTCGCTCAAACCAGTCCTTTATCCAACAAATCTTGCACTTGCTTCCTGATTTCCTCATTGTATTTCAAAATCATCCAGTAAGCAGCCTTATTTTTCAAACTGGCTCCTGGAATTAAATCAATGTGGTGACTAATGCTCCGCTTCGGTGGTAATTTATCTAGTAGATCATCTACCACAATATCACTAAACTCTTGCAGCATGTCCTGTATTTCCACAGGCAAATCAGTAATTTTTGTATGCATTAATACTACTCTAGGACATTGTACAACTGGATAATTCACTTCATTCTCTTCCATCTGTCGTAGAGACTTCTTCCCACCTATCAGCAATATCTTTGTACCACTAGTTTCTGTAGTCTCTTTTTCTTTCATAGGAACTAGCATATGTTTTATCCCATCCTTCACGAATTTGTAACAATTTTTCTCCCCATCATGGATGAAATTTCTATCATATTGCTATGATCTTCCTAGAAAAATATGGCACACATCCATAGGCATAATATCGCAACTTACCTTGTCTTTGTACTTGCCAATATGACACTCCACCTCGCACTGCTCATCAACCAGAAGTTGGTGTCTCTTCTGCAACCAAGACACCTTATATGGAGTCAGATGTTTTGACTTCTTCAAACCAAATTTCTCCACCATCTCAGTGGCTACCAAGTTATCAGTACTTCCATTATCTATGATCAATTTGCACCATTTTCCATGTGACATACACACAGTCTGGAACAATGTTTTCTTTTGTGTCAAGTTAGCTACTTCCTTGGCTTGTTTTAGCAAAACATTATTTAGCACCAAGGCTTCTCCTGTTTCAGGTACATTATCCACTTCTTGTGGTGTTGCCTCTGCTTCATCAGGTTAAGCAACATACACTCCCCTCTGTCCATCTGGTTCATTTTCAGGACATTCAAAAGACATATGTCCCCATTTGTGATACTTATAACACTGGTAGTTATTTTCCCTATCTTTTCCATTACCTCTTCCTTGTTGGTATGGCCTTCCACCTCTAGTGTTACCTTCCTTCTCAGTCTGTCCCGAAGTCTTCAAAATTCTGCCTTCTTCATTACTATCGACAGTTCTACCTCTGCCATAGGACTGTCCTCTTCCACTTCCTGAACCATGTCCTCTTCTTATATTCTGCTTCCTGGCAATCTTCTCTTACACCTTCAAAGCACACTGGTATGCCTCCTATATAATTTCTGGGGAAAGAATACTGATCTCATCCAATATTTCCATCCGGAGACCATTTACAAGTTTGGCTGTCTTCTCAGGGGTATCTTCAGCATTCACAGCGCTCAAGTTCAATTTATAGAACTCTTATGTGTATTCCTTCACAGTCATTGTCCTCTATCTCAGATTCTGCACTTGCCTATAAAGGGAAATTTGGTAATATTTGGGCATGAAATTTCATTTAATCTTTGCAATCGTCCTGTCCCAACTCTTAATAAAAGGTTTTTTTCAGTCTTCTCCTCTCCACCTGCACACTATCCCACCACAGTGCGGCATGCCATTTCAAATTAGTGACAAAAAACCTGATCTTTCTGTCCTCACTAATTTCCTCATATTAAAAGTACATATCCAACTCACTTATCCAGTTCCGGAGTGCTTCCGTGGATAAACTTCCATAATAATTGGATAGGTTTGGTTTTGGCTTGCTACTAGCCATCAAAAAAGATCTCAGTAATCTGAGTTCTAGTGGCTCCTTCTCTTGCTCATCAGGTTGTGCCTCTGGCTCCTCATCTTCACTGTCATATCCATTTTCTCATTCCATATTCCTTCCTGCTTATACTGCTACTAAACGTGCTAACAATACTCTGATCTCTTCGTGCAAAACTTCATCTGCTACTCCTCTTGCACCTCTTCCTCTACCTCTTCTCCCTGCTTCAGCTCTTCCCCGGTCTCTTCTTCCTACTTCCATCTTAACTTATGATACCAATTGATGCAGACCTGCTGCAATATGTTAAAATAACATTGGAAAATGTGAGTTCTGAGACTTAATACATACATACAGTATGAACCAATAGTGGTTTTTTAAACCTTCGTATGCCCCAAACAAATACATCCATACTTGTGTGATCAAAAAAAGAGTTTTTATAACATACGCAGACCTAAATAAATAACCCAAAAAAATGCATAAACCAAATAAAAAATGAAAACCGGCAAGAGTTCCTTTTGGAGGGACCTACACAACTCTTGACCAATCAATGCACGATCACACTTCACACAAAATACAAATTAACTTAACACGTTAAAGTATATTCCCTGTGACTTGCGATTTTGTGCCCCATTGACACGTGTCCTTCATTTCGCATCATAGAATTTTCAACTTAACTCATGATGGTACTTATTTATAACACCTAAAGTTTGAGATGTGCGGTCACTGCATCAATCTCCACCGTTGGCTTCTGCAACATCTAATGCCTCGCACAACTCCCTCTTCACACCACTTCACATCGCAAGTTACTAAACTTAGCTTGCTAAATCTCTTAACCGCTATTCTCTAGGATGTGCAATGTCTCTTCACCTGCGATGTGATATTCCACCATTGGTCGGTTGGATGAAACAGTCCTCATCGTGCCTAAAAATCTGATTGATATATGCTCTAGAGTCAACGGAATATTACATTCAACAAAGAATATGCAAGGTCTATAGATCCACCGTGCTGGAAAGTCTCATTTTTATTCTTGCCATACATCTCAAGTATAGGCATTTGATTTCAAAATAGATTCAAATAATAAATTTAAAAAAAGGGAGCCCACTCAAAGCACAAAACACTTGCATTAATCTTGGAAATAAAGTATTGTTCTAAAACAGAGATTCCGATAAAACACAAAACACTTGGAAATAATTTGGAAAATAGAAAACATAGAGCCAAGGCCTCAGATGGTTGGTTTTTACATTTACTTTTTCTCCTCTATTCTCTCCTTTCTTTCTATCAATGGCGGAACCCTGTAGTTGTGGATTTAATTTCATTTAATCCTTCTCCAATATCCCCGTTTGGTTGGGAAATTGTTATTCAGTTTCCAAAACAGTTTATTCAACTTATTCAACTAATCCTAAATTAACCATTATTTTACTATGAAAATTACAATGGCTGAGTTAGCCCAATTAAAATTAAACATAATACTTTAAAAACAAAGAAAAACAAAGTATTCAAATGCTCAAGACTGCTAGCATTGTTTCCAAGCCACAACATGTGACCAACTTTGTCACATTGCTTGCTCTACCTTAATTCTCCTGCATCAATACGTATTGCAACTACTACAAGAGCTATTAATAGTCCTTAATGATATAGTCAAAGGTCCTCCACAATACTAATAATATGTCTAAAGAAGCCATCATCACTTCCAAAATCACATATTTAAAAATACAAGTTGTAAAAATTGAATTTGTTTGATAAATTTTAATAGAATCATGTGCTCAGATTTAAGATATAGTTCTTAAACTCTAAAGCCTCTTCTTGATTGAAAAAATACTAAACTGATAAGATATAGCTGAAAAGAAAAAAATTAAAAACTTCTTGGCACAAATTGTATAACATATACATTATAAGGAAAAGACCCTCTAGCAGATGTTTTTGACGAATCCCTTATAAAAATACTTGAGACATCCATTTCTAGTGGAGGTTACTAGAGGAGGTTGGTGGGCGGAGGGTTTTGCAGATGTTTTCGTTTGGTACGCTTATTATTCAACATCGCACTAGTGCTCCTTACAAGAGAAAGCACCGGTGTGCACAAAACATTGGCACACTACACATCGTGCACTCCGTACACACCCGCTTGGTGTGTCATATTACTATAGAGCATCGGTGCTTCACAACTCTTCCACGCTAGTGCATCATAAAACACTATGACAAAACTGAAACTGCTAGGTGTGGTATTAAGATACTACACCAGTGCATCATAAAACAACATGGCAAAACAAAAACTGACTGGTGCATTTGTAACAAAAAGCACCAGTGCACCTATAAACCATGCGCACAAGGAAAGGGTTAAATAAATAAAAAATTACGGAAAAAAAACCGTATTTTTCACTTTTTTCAGTGCTCCAGAGCTCTCAATTACCAGTGCCCACTAAAAGTGAAAGCACCGGTGCATAAAAAACATTGGCTCACTAGACACCGTGCACTCTATACACACCTACCCGGTGCGTCCTATTATTGTAACGCACCAGTGCTTCGCAATCCTTCCGCGTCGATGCATCATAAAACACCACGCCAAAGCAGAAACCACCTGGTATGATGTTAAGAAACTGCATCGGTGCATCATAAAACACCGTGCCAAAACAGAATCGGACCAGTGCTTTCATATGAAACAACACTAGTGCGCCTATAAAACACATGCACCGAAACAGGGTTAAATAAAAAAATAATTACAACTAAAAAACTGCATTTTTCACTTTTTTGCTCTCAATCACCAGTACACTCTACAAGAAAAAGCATCCGTCGCACAAAACATTGGCACACCAGACACCGTGCGCTCCGTACACACCTGCCCAGTGCATCCAATTACTATAAATTACCGGTGCTTCACGACTATTCCGCCCCGGCGCATCATAAAACACTGCGCCAAAATAGGATCAACCTGGTGCGGTGTTAAGTAACCGCCTCGGTGAATCATAAAACAACGCGTAAAATATAAAACCGCCTGGTGCGGTCTTAGGAAACAGTACCAGTGCACCTGTAGAACCCCGCGCATTAGAACATGGTTAAATAAAAAAAAATTACGGCCAGAAAACTGCATTTTTCTCTTTTCTCAATGCTCCAGAGCTCTCAAGCATAGGTGCAATTTCTCCTTCTCTGAGCCACCCTGACATCAGTGCTCCCATTGCACCCATTGGATGCATTGCTGCTGTGCATTAGCCACCAATCTCCAGCTTGAATTTTGAAAAACGGTGGGTAAATTTTCTTTTGAAAATTATACAGCTAATATGCCTCCTCAATGGTGAAATGTACAGGTATTTTTCTAGTTTTTCCAGAATTAAGCTTTTTAGCGGATTAGAATTTGAAATAACCTAAAAATTAACCATTAAAAAAGAAATTATTTTTTTTGTCGCGCGGTAACCACGAGCTGTTCGGCTCGCATCGGTAAGTGGTGTTGCTTATAAAATTTACATTCCACATCGCAACTAGTACTAACGGAATCTGCACCGTGTCCGAGGCGGTACCAAAAGGCGCCCCATTATTTTAAAATTTAAAAAAAAGTGCGGTGCGGTAATTTAGCCGGTCACACCGTTGAACATGGGAATAGCAACGCGGTGCGTTGATGGAAATATCCATCCTAGTTTCTGTCAGTGCACCGCATTCGAAATTCCAATAGGGTTAACAGTGCGGTCATGTAAAAGACCACATCATTGACTATGTAATTTTTCAAGAACTTGGTGCGTTGACACGACTATATGCGCCTGGGCATATATTTTAGTCAGTGCACCTTCTGACACCATATATAGTGAGTGGTGCTTGAAAATTTTTCAGGTGCATCGCATACAGTGCATTTTATGTCATCTGGGGCACCGCCTCTGATTCGCTACGAACAAAAGCCACACTGGAACAGGTGCATGACTGTTTTTGTGGTGCGAGGACTACTCTGTTTTTTTTTCCAAAATATATATATATATATATATATATATGTATATTCCTGAATACATGTCTGATTTAACAAAAAATATTTATTTAATATGTC
Source organism: Pinus albicaulis (assembly GCA_034641835.2). Classification (NCBI taxonomy): domain Eukaryota; kingdom Viridiplantae; phylum Streptophyta; class Pinopsida; order Pinales; family Pinaceae; genus Pinus; species Pinus albicaulis. The sequence continues at coordinate 652,833,609 of CM076576.1, read as the reverse complement.
AATGATTTAGAGAGAAGAGGAGGAACAACAACAACAGGTGGAGCAGTATGACATGCTCCGATAGTGGGAGGCATGAGAGAGGGAGAGAGATGTGTACCCTCCACCTATTACAGCAGATACCCAGGGGATCCTAAGGAAGGTAGGACTCCTCAAGTTCTATGAGGAGGCTACTTATATAAAGGCCCATAGTGTGTTTTTGAGACATCTTATCCGCAAGTGGAATGCCCACCAATAGACTTTCGAGGTTGGTCCTAACGAGTGGTACACACCCTCTAAGGAGGATATTCATTTCATTACAGGGCTATAGAGGAGAGGGGTGGATTTTCCCTTATTCCCAAAGGTTCCAGCTGGTTATGTTGCAGGGACTCAGTTAGTTTACTTCCAGAGATACATTCGAGCAGATGTACTATCTCCTTCAGAGTTTCAGGTCCCTAGAGGTCAGTTATGTATTGGTGCATTTGGTAGACAGGACGTGTAGTGCCTCTCACTTCTCATTTTGACCATTTCACACAACACTAGTGACGGGAAACACATTAGTTTCCCGCGTCTATATTATGTTGATTATTTAGTATAGGAGCCATGATTTGTTAGGTGGTATGCCATTTTTTTGTGGAAGTTTTTTATTGTGTTAGATAGATGTTGTGCTCATGCATAAGGCAGGGTCAACTTCCCTTTTTCTTAAGAGATTTTTATTTGTTTTTTGAGAAGTTTCCTGACATGAGGCCTACTTTTGTTCGGAAGCCACATAGGCTGAAGTTCGAGGCCCGATTGCACATGTGGGGGCAAATGATGCCCAAGCGGAGAGAGACTATGTTGCCAGCCAATATATCACATGATGCACTGGACTTACTAGCCAGTGTTGATGAGCTGCATCCCTTTGTTATGGTCCCCTGTCCTTGTGCTGGATTGGATTGGTGAGGGTGTGCGAACATCCTCTTCACAGATGATGAGCCTCCAAATGATAGAGGTAATATTATTTTTTTATTTATATTTATTCTAACATGTTATTTAACTTGTTTTTATTAAATTGTGTAATGAAATTGTCTAATTATTGTTGTGTACTTGTGTATACTTTTCATACATTGGCTCTTTTGATGGTGAGGAGATGTCAGAACCACCACATAATCCACGTGCAGATCCTGATGATGATTAGGACATAGCAGATGCCAAGGATCATGATGAGGAGGTTGGTGCAGAGAGACATGCTCTTGCTGGTGCACCGGTACCACCTTTTGCTAGGCACGGTCGACGTGATACAAGATATGGGATGGAGTTGGGCGACCAACTTAGTGCATTGATTGTTGAAGCAGGAATCATGCCGCTCATTATAGAGACATACAATCCAATGATAGGCTATTGTGAATGTGGAGAGGTATGCCGCGTAACATGTACATCCTGATGTGGCATGTCATAGGAGCTATGACAGTTGTTACGTGATTGAGGAGGACTGTTGCACATTATAGGTGTGATCGAGCCGGAGCACATGATGGACAGTCCGTGAACAGTGACTCATCATCTGATGATTGTTCACCTCGCATCGTGCCTAATGAGCATGGGGCTCCACCAGCATCTAGCAGTCATCATGGAGATGAGGTTGGAAAATCGGCCACGTCTAGTTAGCAGCCTGCAACATCCATCAGTACTAGTCATGATCATGAGAAGGATGGACCATCAAACGTCGAGGCTACAGCATTGACTGAGCATACCTCCACTAGTACTTCTTATATTGATGTTGCACTACCACCATTTGAACCATCTATCAGTACTAGTCATGATCATGAGCAGGCTCGACTATCGACCATCAAGGCTGCACCATTGACTGAGCAGGCCTCCAGTACTACTACTATTAATTTTGTACTACCACCAACTGATCCATGACATTTATATTACAGTTGCATATTTTTAAAATTATTCAATTATATATATATATATATATATGGTCCATGCATTTTATGTTCATGTTGCAGTTATACTTAATTTACATGTTGGCGATCATCATGATGTGTATATTGTTAGGTCATGTTAGATATTTTCATTTAATGTTTAGCTTGCCGATAGATGTGTATGTGATAGCATGAGTTATTTGACATGAGATGTATATTTGATGTTTGTGTTGTGATGATGTTAATTTGATGTTTGAATGTGTTTTTAGTTGAATATGATGATGTTTATTATTTAATTTAATATTAAATGACCATGATATTTATTGAATATTATGTCGTGACTGTAATTGAAATTTAAATTTTAATTGTATGTAAAATTGTATTTGTATTTGTAATTGTAATTTAAATGTAATTGTATGTAAAATATTTAATGCAAAATATTAGTTGCAATTGTAATATTTAATTTATTGTGAAATGATTGTAATTGTAATTTTACTTGTAATTGTATATATGACAAATTGTAAAATTATAATTATAATTCTAATTGTATGTAAAATTCTAAAATTGTAATTGTATTTTTAATTGTAATTGTATGTAAAATATTTGTAAAATTGTAATTATAATTGTAAACGTAATTCTAATTCTAATTCTAATTGTATGTAAAATATCTGTAAAATTTTAATTGTAAATGTAATTTTATGTAAAATAAAATTGTGATTGTAATTCTAATATGTGAAATTGTAAAATTGTAATTGTAATTGTAATTGTAGTTGTAATTGTAGTTGTAATTGTAATTGTATGTAAAATATTTGTAAATTTTAATTGTATTAATGTGAAAATTTTAATTGTATTAATGTGAAATGATTTTATTAAAATATTTAAATTTGTAAATTTGTAAATAATTGTAAAATAATAAATCTAGAATAATATGAATTTTTGTAACATAATAAAGTTTAGAAAATAATGAAAGTAAATTCATGTACTTTAGAATTATCATTATTTTATTATGATATTACATACAAAAAAAGATCTTTATACAGTCTGGTGCGCTTATCAACATAACACGCACCGGTGCGTCTTATTACTCAGACACACTGGTGCTTCACAACCCTTCCACACCGGTGCATCTTAAAACACCGCGCCAAAACAAAAACCTCGATCTTACAAGCCGCCCTAGTGCGCCTATAAACCAACGTGTACTAGAACAGGGTTATTCTGTAAAGTGTCGTATTAGACTAGTGGAGGGTTTGAATCATGGACAAGAATTTTTCTGACGAGATGATGGTTTGAAAAGACGAGAGTTCGAATTTTGGCTGAGAATTTCATAGTACAAAAAACGAGTGATTCAAACAGAAAGACAGACAAAGATGCTTATAGGGATGCAGACGACTACAGAGCTTGACAGAGTACAAAAGGAGAAAAGGAGCATTGGTTGAGACTGGCATAGAGCATTCGGTTGAGGCCAATGATAGCGTTAAGAGGTCCCATTATGGAGAAATGGAGAGTAGAGTTGGTGTGAGAGAAATATCAATCGAGGCAGTCGATAAAGCCAAGAGGCACCATAAAGGGAAGGATTCTCATTCCCTTAAGGATAGCAGAGAAAGCTCAATTGACGTTGTTGATTAGGTTGGTAGGTCCCATGAAGGGAAATATTCTCCAAAATGTGTTTAAAAGCAGCTTGGAGTATTGTCCGAGCTTCGGTTGGCTTAAATGAACTTATACCGGCAAAGATGACGCCACATAAAATCACATCTTCGAGATTTTCAATTGAACCTAGATGACATATCTAACTTGTCTGAGCTGTGGTCCTATGGATGAAACTAGTAAAAATTATGTTTGTATTACAAATGGAAATCCAGTGACCATTTATGTGGGAAGAAAATCATAGATACTTGCAACTACCATATTTCCACCCACAAATTGGTTTCCCATTGGAAAAGCTAATGTAATAGCGTATTTTGCAATGTATTTCCTCTGCTCAACCCTATACTCATTTTCTATGGGAAACCATTGCCTCCACATGTAATAACTACATCGTCTAGTAAAAAATCAGTCTTCTTCTGCTAACAAATGCAGAATGAAGGACTCGTTGTCATTTCTCCCAGAACATTACCCTTCTACAGATTATATGTATTACTTGCTGGCAGGTCATCCGTCTATTTGCAGATTATATTCTAAAACATATTGGTTGCAAATAGTTAAGTGCCAATTATAATAGGTTCACTTGCCACAATTGCCCACTTGGGCCCTGTAGTATTGCATCTTTGCATGCCCCACATTACATTCTCTCCACATAATTAGTGGGAACCTCTTGTAATAAAAAAAATGCATTGGAATAATTGTTATTTCCATCAAGAATTTATCCAATTCTAATTCTCAATTTTAATTATAATTCTAATTCTGAAGAATAAACAAAATTCTAATTCAAATTTTTTATGGTTGGAGTTCACTAAATTTTGGTGTACACACCTAAAAGTAATTTCGGTGCCTTGACCGCAAATCGGTGCTGCTGTACATATAACCGCACCAGTTCTAGTGTTACAAAAAGACGCACCGGTGTGGTGTTATTAAGTGATGCATAGGTGACGAATAAATGGAAATAAAAAAAACACAACTCTATTTTCTTTAAGTGAAAAAAATTAGCAAATTGAAAAATGGGAAGAAAAATATTTTTGAAAATCTAACTTCGTAAAATAATTATTTAAATACTAAACACTTTTCATTATCTCACTATTTTTGCTAAAATTTTCAGCCAGATATTTATAGGAGACATACTTGGAGCAAGAGGGCATGAGGGCATTGTAGAGAAGAAAAATACGTTCGAACAAAAGTATTCAGACAATCAGAAACCAAACCTATGGTGATTCAAATCTTGTATCATAGAGTTTCAAACTATCTCGTGATTAAATTTGATTATGTTTTTTACTTTTTCTGCAGTTTTATCCATTTTTATCCTAAAATCTTCATTTTTTAGTTTTTTCCCTTTCTTCTCCCTATTTTGTGATTGCAGAATTAGGCCTTTTCATTTTTGATTGACATCCAACCCACGGGACGACCTGCATAGTAGAATCCCAATCCATTTGGCCATTGCGTAAACTTTTGGAAAAAATGGATTTTTTTTTTATCGGTGCATCGTGCGTAACCTAGTGCATCGGTGTGTTGTATTATAAGGCACACCGCACAAGTACTGTGTAATAAAAATTTTGAAAACATTTTTTTTTAAATCATTGCGGCATATCTGAAATAGGGCACCAGTGCTCCATGTTACGAGGATAGCACCATACGGTCTATTACACTGTTTTTGCAGTGCGTTTACAATACCCCTCGCACTAAATGGTCTATCATACTATTTTTCGGTGCATTTTTAATACCCCCACGCACCGGAGATGGTGCGTACATCATGAAAGGTGCAACGGTTCCTTGAGATTTATTTTTTACCTGAAAAGTTGACAATTTATTTATAAATATATTAATGAATTCTATGGTATATGTTTCATATTGATAAAGAAATGAATGACAAGAGATCAAGTAACAAAAATACTCATAACACATCAAGAAAAGAAAAAAGGGCAAGTTCTTTGTAAATTCTTTATAAAAAATATTATTTTTGAACTATATGTAAGCTTAACTAATATGTATAGTTTAATGTGTATCATGCAGAGCCACAAAATGACAAAGCTCGATAAGGTTATTTCTGATCTAAGACTAGAAGAGCGTAAAAGCTTGATGGAAAAATTGTAAAAAGATGAATCATGTGAATGAAAAAATACTATCGATCCAATATGGGTTTCCTTTTTTAATTATCAATAATAATATACTTAAAATTATTAGATAACATTTCTCAAATAGTCTATTAATTCACATCTATTTAATGTTTTACAGGGACCAACAACATAGAAAAGCAATGTTTTTCTAAGAAAAGAAATGAAATAGAACATACAAATGAAAATGAATTTCTCCTTAGCTCATCTAGAGTGGTGCTAGAAGTTGACGAAAGGGGGAAAAACTTTCACAAAAGTTTTAGCGATCTAGTGGAACGAATGTATAGACATTCTTTCCACTTACAATACAAAAATCAATCCAATGATTCCAAGAACCAAATTTTATCTAAAATATAGGAAGAGTTTCCAAAGAATTCGTCAATGAGACATGTAATACTTTTAATAGAAAAAAAAGTACAACAAGAAAAAAGAAGGAATGAAAAAATAGTATTCCTTTAAATGTTTGTCTAGAATTATTTATAAATATCACTTTTGTTATATTTACTTTTCATATATCAATATAAAAATTAAATATTTTATTGTCATGTTACATTTTCAGGAAGATTATGAAAATATCAAAAGATGAACGAGCTGATATCAGAAATATGCCAGAAGGAATGTCCAAAAAGGTGTACAAGGAGATGGTCAAAGAATTGGACAAAGTCGCATCGTAGGAGAAACCATCACAACAATAACATGCTTCAAATTTAATATGTAATCATTGAATTTTTCAATCATTAGGTACAATAAATAAACAAATTGGCATTAAATATTAATTTTCAAGAATTTTATTGTAGAAAAGAAAAGAAAATGGAGCCCATTAAGCACATAAAACGGGATGACAAGGAAGTAAATGGTTGATATCTAAGTTTATGAGTAATTGTTACTTTCTTATAACAACTTAAATAGATTTCATTTTTGTATTTTTTAAGTTGTTTTACAAAAATCAGCATTGAATGTCTTCAAACAGGTGCTAACATACAAAGAAGAACAGTTAGACTAATTGATTGAAATTGAGTTAAATATGGGTTGTGAGTATATGTTGGCATATCAGAAATTAATTGTGGAATTTGTAAGCATCTATTGATCTTAGCACCATCTATAATTAATAGAAGAAAAAAAATATTTTATATTAAATATATGATTTGTTATGGGTTATAATACTTGTAGGAAACAAAGTATGGAACTGTGCCAATAAATGAAATTTTGAAAGATGGAATGGTACATGGTTTTGAAAGAATGTGTGTAGTTTATGAGTCAATTGTTGCTATGGTAGGTCATTTTTCTTTTCAATATAGATTGATGTACATTATTTAATATTGCAATTTTCATGATTCTCACCAATGCATATACACTCATTTCAGTTTATTTTTATGTTTGTAGATGGAAGGTGAAGAGGAAGAAAACAATCAACACCGTCAACAAAAAATTCCTGAAAATAACCCAAGTCATGGAAGTAGCTCTAACAGTTAGAGCAGTTCAAGCGAAGAATGATGATCACTATGTTTGGATATTAAAGCAAGGCATTGTATTTTTTGAAATATTTCTGTGAAATCAGACATTTTGTTTAATGTAATGGACATAGTGCCCCAATTGAAACACAAAGGGATACCAATAATTGTCCCATTTTGTATGATAAAGATTGTCTTATATATATATATATATATGGGCGGAAATGTGAAGTTGGGTTACAGTTTTGTGAGAATCGGGGGCGTAATTTTTTTTTTGGCAATAGTTTGGCCAAACTCATTCTTCCATTTAGATTTATGGCACATTGACAGTGTGGGAAAATAGAATTTTTGCCGGAGATGGGAAAATTGGCAACATAAGTTCGGCTAAACTTTTAGTTCGGCCAAAATTTTACTCTTAAAATAGTTCGGCTGAACTAGTTCTTATAAATAAATCGCCCACCAAGTTCATTTTTTTCTCGCGTCTGTCTTTCTTTGCTCTATTTCTTCCTGTGTTTTTGTGTTTCTGTTCTATTCCTTGAATTTTTGCGGCGCTGTTGCTGGTCTGGGGCTGCTTCCATCTGCTCTGTTGGTGATTATCTGTGGCGACATCAAGCGAACTACCAGGTAAGATCAAGTTGCTGATTCTCCTCCTCCTCTGCACCTTTATCAATGGGATTCACATTTCCGAAAACCTCTTATTTTACAAAGAAAAATTGTCATATTTTTGTACCTTATAGTTGAATTTTTTCATCCATGCTACAAGTCTACACCCAGTTTTGAACCTACACCCATGCGACATGGTGTTAGATTTTGTTATATGCGCTTAACTTATGTCGTTTTTTCCCTAATTATGAAGACACAAGATACCTTGAATGTTGCTAGGTTCTTAGCTTCAAAATTATTTTCATTTTAAACATATGTTACGCAACATGATACATTGAAATCTGCATGAATTATTCATTACCAATTATGGTGACAATCACCAAGTTCCATTAGTACTAATTAAGCCTAGTTCATGTCATGCCAAATCCAAAATGTTATTTTTTTTCATATAAATTGTTTTCGACAACTTTGGTATCACTAATGTCTTGCTTGTTAAAATGATGCTTGGATGCCTAAGTCAGTCCCACATATTTGAAGGCACTGTTGAAAAAATAACCTTGTTGAAGGGAAAAAACCTCATTGAAACATAAAATTTCCACTTTGTGACCTCTCTTGAATCACAAGTTCCAGGGCTTTCCCCTGTAAGAAGTAACCGTGGGCTTCAAGGGAGTCCATTATATTTGGGGGTTCACTTGCGTATATAGGGATTTCCTTTTCTATGTTAACTTTGGACTGTTACTGCAAATGCACCTTTTGGAGTTCTTGGTTTTAATTTGAGTTGATTGGTGTCATGTAGAAGTCAAGGCACTCCCTTTTCTATGTTAACCTTGGACTATTACTGCAAATGCACCTTTTCGAATTCTTGGTTTTAATTTGAGTTGATTGGTGTCATGTAGAAGTCAAGGCACTCATTGATACAGAAATTTTTTTTTACAACCAAGTGGGAACGAGAAACCCCAAAATTCCAAACAAAGCATCTATGCTGCTAATTATGCTTTAAATTTCATTACTTTTTCCTGTAAGGTGTATGTTGAATTTCTGGTAGTATGATATGCATTCGGTTTCTGCAGTTGTTACTGTTCCTGTGGATCCACCAATTTCATCCGCTCTATATCTAGCTGATTCTCACCTTGTGCATGGAAGTTTACCACCACTCTTAAGCTTATGCTGTTACTAAGCCTTCTCTCGATTCCTCAACAGTGGAATGATTGAACTAGAATGATCTACTACTGTAATGTGACTACATATTGTATTTTGTACTACTATAATGTATTTCTGTAATGTGACTACATATTGTCATTTATATGTGACTACATATTGTCTTTTATACCGTTGTAATGTATTTCTTTATCAGACAAAGTCTGATCTTTTATACTTGATAACCTGTTATGGGTATATCAAGAGGATTTTGTATATGAACTATTATCAGTACATGAAACAGGGTTTTTTCTCCTTTGAAAAAAGAGTTGAAATCATTCTAAATTCACATATGTTCAGTGGTGTCACTATTTCACTTCCGATATTATGTTGCTTACCTTGATGAACTGGTGGAACTCTGCTGGGAGGCCTCTCTATTTTTTGACTCTTTGCTCATACTGTCAAAGGCCGTTATATGTTATATGGGCTAGACTATATAGTTATTAGAAAACATATCTTCATATAGAACTTGCAAATAGTATGATGGAAACCAAACATAATAGTGTATTAGGACATCACAACTTGCTAATTAGTTATTAGACTACATATCTTCATATAGAACTTGCAAATATCATAATGGAAATGTGAAGTTGCAAATAGTATGATGGAAATGTGGATCTCATGACTCTTCATGATTAATGCTTCTAGAAACCAAACATAATAATGTGTTAGGACATGCTCCTTTAACTTTAAAATAGTATGGTCGAAATGTGGATCTCATGACTCTTCATGATTAATGCTTCTAGAAACCAAACATAATTTAATGTATTAGGACATGCTCCTTTAGGCTTGGTGGAATTACCATTGATTTTTATTTCTCTCTTACAAAAATTTATATATGAAGAGATGAACCCATTTTATTTTTTATTCATAGATCAAATGTCATTTAAATACAAGATTTATCATAATGTACAATGATTCATTCCATATTACTCATAAATTTTTTCATTAAAAAATGATCCCTTTAAATGATGAACCTAGTTAATGCTTCTTCTTCCTTCTTCACGAAGAATACTACTTGATCTTTCAGTTTGAATTTGATGATGGTATTTTATTATCTTTCTTAACTACTTTGTTATCTTTCTTGACTACTTCAAATTATTGACACAATCATATGCTTCTTGATACTCTTTTTATTCCTTCCTTATATTTTATTCTGTCGCTTAGATATTGTGTACTCTCCCACATAGATATTGCACTTAATTTTGATGGTCCTTTGTTATCTTTGTTTACCTCAAATTATTGACACTTGATCATATAGGTATCATATAGATATTGCACTCAATTTCATAGGCTCTTCTTTTGAAGTCAAATATATTGTATTCTCCCCCTTGGATATTGTGTACTCTCCCACATGGATATTGCACTCAATTTCGTAGGCTCTTCTTTTGAAGTCAAATAAGTGACAATAATTTACAAGAACTATCCCTAATTTTTTTTTCACATGTTCAAATGGTTCTCTAACAACATAATTTACAAGAAATTTTCATAATTTGTTTCTCACATTCAAATGCTTCTCTAACTAGAGGCTTTGTGGGTATGTATTCCATCTTCCCTATTTTATCAAAGAATGTTGTGTGAGGAAGTGGTACTTTATGATGATATGTAAATAGTGATTGAAGGAATTAGAATATTTTATTTTTGAAATTATTATTACACTTCTATTGAAACACTTAATAGATATATAGATTTCCCTTAATATCTTATAGATCCCATTTCATCCAAAACACTGGAAAAGAAATTTACCTTACCTTAATATCTTGTAGAGCCCATTTCATCCAAAACACTCAAAAAGAAATTTACCTTACCTTAATATCTTTTAGAGTCCATTTCATCCAAAACACTCAAAAATAAATTTACCTTAATATCTTGTAGAGCCCATTTCATCCAAAACACTCAAAAAGAAGTAACTACTATGTATTCCACTTCCACTCTAGATAGAGAAATTAGTGACTCTTTCTTGCTTAACCATTAAACCAAAGACTCTTCTAAGTAGAATTATACATTTTCCAATTGTACTTTTCACAAGCCTAGTTGAATCTCTGTATGTTGTCAATGTAAATTTATACTAGTAAATTTGTCAATGTAAATTTCTTAACTTCTATAAGTTCTATAAATTTGTCAATGTAAATTTCTTAACTTCTACAAGCTCTATAGGTAGAGTCTGTAAAGGGCCAGGTAGCCTCTGGATCTCATATTTTATGAAAGGTGACATATCTAGTAAATACCCCTACAATCAATCTCTCGAATAGATCTAAATAGAAGTTCTTAATTTTAATATCCATAAAACACAACCACTTTAAGGTAAACTATGTACATGTGTCATTTCTCCCACAAACTAAAGGCTTCCTCCCATTAATTTTAGATGTGAATTCTACCATAAAATTTTTAAGTCAACTTTAAGATAAGCCATGCACATGTCATTTGCAATAAATGTAAATTTAATATCTAAATTCACATATGTTTAGTGGTGCCATTGTTTCACTTCAGATATTATGTTTCTTACCTTGATGAACAGGTGGAACTCTGTTGGGAGGCCTCTCTATTTTTTTTACTCTTTTCTCATACTATCAAAGGTCATTATATGTTATACTCTGCTAGGAGGCCTCTCTATTTTTTGACACTTTTCTCATACTGTCAAAGGTCGTTATATGTTATATGGGCTATACTGTATAGTTATTAGACTACATATCTTCATATAGAACTTGCAATTAGTATGATGGAAACCAAACATAATAATGTATTAGGACATCACAACTTGCTAATTAGTTATTAGACTACATATATTCATATAGAACTTGCAAATAGCATGATGGAAATGTGAACTTGCAAATAGTATGATGGAAATGTGGATCTCAAAGAAAAGTCATGATTAATGCTTCTAGAAACCAAACATAATTTAATGTATTAGGACATGCTCCTTTAGGCTTGGTGGAATTACCTTTGCTTTTTATTTCTCTCTTACACACACATATATATATGAAGAGATGATCCCATTTTATTTTTTATTCATAGATCAAATTTCATTTAAATACAAGATTTATCATAATGTAAAATGATTCATTCCATATTATTCATAATTTTTTTCATTAAAAAATGAACACTTTAAATGATGAACCTAGTTAATGCTTCTTCTTCATGAAGAAGACTACTTGATCTTTCAATTTGAATTTGATGATGGTCCTTTGTTATCTTTCTTGACTACTTCAAATTATTGACACAATCATATGCTTCTTGTTACTCTTTTTATTCCTCCATTATATTGTATTCCCCCCCTTATATATTGTGTACTCTCCCACATAGATATTGCACTCTATTTTGATGGTCCTTTGTTATTTTTCTTGACTACAAATTATCAAATTATTGACACAATCATATAGATATTTCACTCAATTTTGATGGTCCTTTGTTATCTTTCTTTAACTCAAATTATTGACACTTCATCATTTAGATATCATATAGATATTGCACTCAATTTTGATGGTCCTTTGTTATATTTCTTGACTACTTCAAATTATTGACACTTGATCATATATATATTTCACTCAATTTTGATGGTCCTTTGATGGTCCTTTGTTATCTTTCTTTACTTAAAATTATTGACACTTGATCATATAGATAACATATAGATATTGCACTCAATTTTGATAGTTCTTGATTATCTTTCATGACTACTTCAAATTACTGACACTTGATCATATAGATATTGCACTCAATTTTGATGGTCCTTTGTTATCTTTCTTTACTTCAAATTATTGACACTTGATCATATAGATATCATATAGATATTGCACTCAATTTTGATGGTCCTTTGTTATCTTTATTGACTACTTCAAATTATTGACGCAATCATATGCTTTTTGTTACTCTTTTTATTCCTTCCTTATATATATTCTCCCCCTTAGATATTTTGTACTCTCCCACATAGATATTGCACTCAATTTCATAGGCTCTTCTTTCGAAGTAAAATAAGTGACAATAATTTACAAGAACTGTCCCTAATTTGTTTCTCACATGTTCAAATTGTTCTCTAACAAGACAATTTACAAGAACTATTCCTAATTTGTTTCTCACTGATTCAAATGCTTCTCTAACAAGAGGCTTTGTGGGTATGTATTCCATCTTCACTATTTTCTCAAAGACTTGTTCTATGAGGAAGTGGTACTGAATGGTGATATGGAAATAGTGATTGAAGGAAGTAGAACATTTTATTTTTGAAATTATTATTACACTTCTACTGAAACACTTAATAGATATATAGATTTACCTAATATCTTGTAGACCCCATTTCATCCAAAACACTCAAAAATAAATTTTCCTTACCTTAATATCTTGTAGAGCCCATTTCATCAAAAACAATAAAAAAGAAGTAACTACTATGTATTCCACTTCTACTCACTCAAAAATAAATTTACCTTAATAACTTGTAGAGCCTATTTCATCGAAAACACTAAAAAAAAAGTAACTACTATGTATTCCACTTCTACTCTACATAGAGAAAGTAACGACTCTTTCTTGCTTAACCATTAAACGAAAGACTCTTCTAAGTAGAACTATACATTGTCCACTTGTACTTTTCACAAGCCTAGTTGAATCTCTATATTTTGTCAATGTAAATTTCTCACAAGTAAATTTGTCAATGTAAATTTCTTAACTTCTACAAGTTCTATAGGCAGAGTTTGTAAAAGGCCAGGTAGCCTCTAGACCTCATTTTTTATGAAAGGTGACATATCTAGTAAATGCCCCTACAGTCAATCTCTGGAATAGATCTAAATATAAGTTCTTCATTTTACTATCCATAAAACACAACCACTTTAAGGTAAATTGTGTACATGTGTCATTTCTCCCAAAAACTAAAGGCTTCCTCCCATTAATTTTAGATGTGAATTCTATACCATAAACTTTTTAAGTCAAACTTTAAGATAAAACATGCACATGTCATTTACCTCATGATCTTGTGTCATTTCTCCCATGTCATATATATATTTTTTATTAAAACCATTAGATATGGTTGAAAAATGGAAATTATGCATAGAAGTTTCTTGCTATCCCAATCCAGGGAAAGTAGTGATTACATATGTGCTTTCCAATATTGCGACCAGGAAAGTTGTCCAAAGGAAAATGAATATACCGGGAAGAACAAAAAACAATGAGGCATATTATATTGGATTAATAGAAGGCTTGGGAACAACGATGGAGTATGGATAAAATGGAATTCTAGTTTTCACCAATTCTGAACTTGTGTGCAACCAGATGAATGGTGTGTGCCAAGTTAAGAAGGAGAGGCTAAAATAACTGCATGGAATAAAAAAAAACACTGTTAGCCAATTTCAATTTTTTAGTATAAGGCATTGTACAAATATGAATAAGATGTCTGCTAATCTATTGCGTGGGGAAATGCCAATTCATGATTCATCTATCAAATATGAATTAGAATTATACAGAGCAATGCCAATGCAAGATTCATCTCTAAAATATGAATTGGTTTTGAGATGCTCTTCTTCAAAAATTCAAGATTCATCTCTCAAAGATGAATTAGTGTTGAGACGCTCTTCTTCAAAATTTATTGATGGACATTGTAATATATATTGGATATGTGTGTGTTGTGTACTTATAAATGTGTCTTTTTTAATGACCATGTGATTTTTTCAATTATATACCAAGTGTGTTCCCACCACACCATGTAAAGTGCAACTTGGTGAAATTCACATTTGCAACAAGTGGTGAACTTCACATTTTTATAAAATTAAAATGCGGGGACTTGAATAATTTTTTTTTTAAATGCAGTTTCACTTCTTTTTTAATGACCATTTGTTTTTTTTCAATTTTATACCAAGTGTGTTCCCACCATGTAAAGTGAAATTTGATGAACTTATCATGTTTATAAATTCTTTTTTGCTTAAATTGAGTTTCACAAATCAATCAGTGCTTTGAAAGTTGTGTTCTACATAATTTGTGTACACTAAATTATATCAATTTTCTGAAATTTATTTTGTGTAAATGTCCACCAATAGATATATATATTATGGAGGATGAACAACGAAGATCAACAGAATCCCATATGAGGGATCAAGGATCAAGGGATGTTCATGGTATTTAAATATAATCTTAAATATCCATACATGCGTGTACATATGGAATTGATTTTTTATTAACTTTGTGAGTTAAATTAGTTGTTAATAAGTTTCATTTTTTATTTTTTAGGAGCTGAGAAGAGAAGGGACTCTACTCCTTCCACGGAGCATGACCATGGTTCACCTAGTCATGGTATGGTTCACGCAAGTTAATCAATGAATATGTACATGTATTTATATGTACACATGAATGTATTTTTCAATTGATTATAAATTCATATTTGTTTATGAAGCTTCTCTCTCGTCTCGACAGGTTGGTGGTGGTTCAAATCCCCTTAGAGGGCCATTAATGAGTGCTAGCAGGTTCCGTGAAGGTGGTGATATTTATTCCCCCGGAGGCCAATCAATGACTGGTGGTGCTAGTTCTCAGCAGGGTCATTCTGGGTCTGGTTCTCAGTAGGGTCATTCTGGGTCTCAACAGTTTCAGGGTGGAGAAGATGCTAACCAACCACGTCGAGGTTGCCATCAATTTCAATATTTTTTTCATTTAATTTGTACAAATTTGTTTACATGTGTTTTTTCTCATATACAAAATTGTATATATATTGATGCAGAGGCTGAAAAAGTTCCAAATATTGGTCAAAATAGACGCAGGGCAGAATGCTACATTCAAGAAGAAGGTTTTCTACCCACCACAACTTATCCAACCAACATTACTAATATACAATGGGAAACAAACATGGCACAATCCACCTTACACAGGTTTCAAAAACATCATGCAAAATTGTGGAGAGATCTCGCGGCTTTGACTCTACCTGCTGAGAGTCGACAAAGCCTCGAAATAGTTACACATTCATTGGGTGAACTTGTAAATGTGTACAAAAATCTTGGGCCAATGACTGATACATTTGTAGAAGTGATGAGAAAGAGAAAGGAAATAGTAATGGGTCCCGATAAATGGGAGGATGTAAAACAAAGAGTTACAGAAGATATGGTGAATTCAATGTTTAATTTCAAGGAAGGGCTAGAAATAAAAATGCTAAAGGTGCAATATTTCAAGCACCCAAATATAGCTCACTATTTGTATGATAGGCACCTTGCGGCCTATGTAAGGCTCCCATGGAACGATAAGGTTCCTGTTTATTTTTCACAATTGTTTTACACATAATTATTTTTGGATATGAAAAACAACTACAATGACCTTCCGTCAGAATTTTTTGGTCTAGGAAAGGTCGACTATATGACTGTAAGGGTGCTAAGTGAGATGTAGAGTTGCCTCGGCCTAAGTCGCCATTGGTGAGTCGACCTTTTCGGGTCAAAAATCTGCGGTCAGAGATGGATGTGACTTCTCAAATAAGTCAAGAAGAAAGGGATCTCATTATTGAAAATGTTTATAGTGGATTGGGTGGAGTCGATGCTTTCCTAAATCAACAAAGAGCACGTGATAATGCATGTGACAATTTTTTGTATTGTACAGATGAAGAGATTGACAACATGAATGTTGAAGATCTCTGAATGTATGCAAAATATTGTCACAATGGTTTTCAAGACCTAATTCTTCATGAGGAAGAGGGCACAGGAATGATATGTGTTAATGACCTTAGGGTTCAATTATTTTAACATGTATACATGTGTACAATTTGCAATAAATACGTGTGTATGTACATCTATACATTTATTTGTATGTACATTAATCTAACAAAAATGTATCATTATATGTTAAAACACCATTTTCAGTTGTCACGCATGATGAATGACGAAAATGTTAATATCACGTTCAGGACCTCTGGTGAAAAAAATGTAGATGGGTCTCACCATCAAGATATGTTGGCAAATGTTAGTGTTTTTTAAGTGATATTTTTAAAATAAATAATTGTGCACACATGTACATGTATGTATATATAATGATAAAATGTTTTAATAGATTTCGATTCCGTCCGATGTTTTTGGGATGGAGGTACCTTCTTCTTCCTTGGGAGATGTACCTTCTACTTCCTTAGGAGATGAGAAATAAGTATGGACAATTTTTCACTTTTAAAATTTACATTTAAGTTTTATATATATATTCCACCTCATAAAGTTCCATTAAAAATTGAGATATATATATCTATATCTTGAGTTATTTTAAATTTTTTGAATTTAGGTTCCCATAGAATATTTCTTTAATCCACGGACTTTAGAGACGGAGATAGGAACATCCACACCATTTCAACCATTTGAACAAGGTGTCTAACTTTTTTTTTAATATTATTGAAAATAAGTTTATATATGTACACGTGCATTTTCATTTAAATTTTTTTAATATATATATATATATATATATATATATATATATATATATATATATATATATTGTACGCTTTACCATTGCAGATGTTCTCATGGGGGGAGTAAAAGGGGGAACCATGTGAACAAATGGAGAGGGAAGCTCATGAGGTATTGCATGATTTTTTTTTTATTTTTTATTTTACATGAAGTTCTATATATATTCTCACTCATTTTTAAAACATCAAATTTTAATGTTTGTACATGTGCATTTTGTATAGGTTTCCCATGCTTCGCATGATAGTGTGTGGATTGAGACCCTGATAGGAAAGACACTGCATTCATCTCTATTTGATGGACATGATTTGTAGATTTGATTTCAAGATTTAGATAGTCTGAAATTTAATTTTTTATATATTATCTAGATGCACTGTCACACACACACACACACACACATATATATATAACTTGATACTTTATACTTGTGAGATCTACAATTTTTGGACATATTTTATTACAGTGTTAATATAATTTGTTTTGTTCCAAAAAATTAAGTTTTGGATGGTTTTAGTATTTTTGGCATGTGAATGTGAAGTAATGTTGTTATATAATTTGTTTCGTTTTTAAAACTTTTATGTTTTGGATAATTGAACTACTAGTAATGTTGTCATCTATAAATTAATGTTTTTCTTTTGAACTACATTTGCATGTTATGTAATGATGTATTATAATTTGTTCTGTTTTTAAAATTGAAGTTTTGTTTTGCTTTTGAACTACATTTGGCATGTTATGTAATGATGTGTTATAATTTGTTTTGTTTTTAAAAAATTAAATTTTGGATGCTTGAAGTACATTTGGCATGTGAAGTAATGCACATGTTTTTATTGAGTTGAACTATAACTATACATATGAAATAAATGTTATGTATGATATAATCAAAAAGTTTTTAAAACTCAAGTTTTGGATGGTTTCAATCTACATTTGGCATGTGATATTTAATGTTAAATGTTTAATGTTTTAATGTTGTACGATATATAATCAAAAAAAAATTAAAACTTTTAAGTTTTGGATGGTTTCAATCTACATTTGGCACATGTGATATAATGTTAAATGTTTCTATTGGATAGTTGAACTATAATTTTCATGGCATGTGAGGTAATGTTGCACGATATATAATAAAAAAATAATTAAAACTTATGTTTTGGATGGTTTCAATCTACATTTGGGAACCTCATGAGGTATTGCATGATTTTTTTTATATATTTTTTTTTACATGAAGTTCTATATATATTCTCTACTTAGCTTTTTAAACATCAAAATTTTAATGAAACCAAGTACATAAATCAATACAGGTTTTCCATGTCACATGACAAAATGCCACCTGATCGAGACCCCTATAGGAAAAGATGCCACATCCATCTCTCTATTTTATGGACATGATTTATAGATTTGATTTCAAGATTTAGATAGTTTTATATTGATTTATATATTACTTAGATAATCAATATATATATATATATATATATATATATATATATATATATATATATATATATATAGAACTTGATATAGTTGGATACTTGTGAGATCTACAATTTTTGGACATATTTTATTACAGTGTTAATATAATTTGTTTTGTTTCAAAAGTTAATTTTTGGATGGTTTTAGTACTTTTGGCATGTGAATGTGAAGTAATGTTGTTATATAATTTGTTTGGTTTTTAAAACTTTTTTGGATAATTGAACTACTAGTAATGTTGTCATCTATAAATTAATGTTGTCATCTGAACTACATTTGGCATGTTATGTAATGATGTGTTATAATTTGTTTTGTTTTTTAAATTTAAGTTTTGTTTTGCTTCTGAACTACATTTGGCATGTTATGTAATGATGTGTTATAATTTGTTTTGTTTTTAAAATTTAAGTTTTGGATGCTTGAAGTACATTTGGCATGTGAAGTAATGTTGTGATCTATAATTTTTCGTTAAATTAAAAGTTAAGTTTTGGATGGTTTCAATCTACATTTGGCATGTGATATAATGTTAAATGTTTTTATTGGATAGTTGAACTATAATTGGCATGGCATGTGAAGTAATGTTATGTATCATATAATCAAAAAGTTCTTAAAACTCAAGTTTTGGATGGTTTTAATCTACATTTGGCATGTGATATTTAATGAGCATAAATGTTTAATGTTTTAATGTTGCACGATATATAATCAAAAAGTTTTTAAAACTTAAGCTTTGGATGGTTTCAATCTACATTTGGCACATGTGATATAATGTTAAATGTTTTTATTGGATAATTGAACTATAATTGGCATGACATGTGAAGTAATGTTGCACGATATATAGTCAAAAAGTTTTTAAAACTTAAGTTTTGGATGGTTTCAATCTACATTTGGCACATGTGATATAATATTAAATGTTTTTATTGGATAGTTGAATTACAATTGGATGGCATGTCAAGTAATGTTGTGATATAATCAAAAAGTTTTTAAAACCCAAGTTTTGGATGGTTGAAGTACATTAATCATGTGAAGTAATGTTGTGATATAATCAAAAAGTTTTTAAAACTAAGTTTTGGATACCATTTTAATCTACATTTAATGTTAAATGTTTTAAATGTTTTGATATAATGTTAAATGTTTTGATCTAAGTTTTGGATGGTTTCAATCTACATTTGGCCTATGGAAGACTCCCATGTGAAGTATTGTTTTGATTTAATCAAAAAGAGTAAAGAAGTAGTTATTTGTATTTATCCCTTTAATTTTCATTTAATGTTAAATGTTAAATGTTTTAATATATTGTTAAATGTTTTGATCTAAGTTTTGGATGGTTTCAATCTACATTTGGCCTATGGAAGAATCCCATGTAAAGTATTGTTTTGATTTAATCAAAAAGAGTAAAGAAGTAGTTATAGGTAAATCCCTTTAATTTTGATTTAATGTTAAATTTTTTAAATGTTTTGATATAATGTTAAATGTTTTGATGTAAGTTTTTGATGGCTTCAATCTATATTTGGCCTATGGAATACTCCCATGCGTAGACATTGGATGCATTGCAGAAGGGGAGGTTGGGGTGGGGGTAGGGGTGGAGGGTTAGGAGTGTTGGCTCTCGCCTGCCTCTTTCAATCCATGACACAGGCGGGAACCCTCCTCCGGTAAGTAGTGTCGCACAATTTCACTTCACCAGTGCTATGGTAAAACCTTGAATTATGGTGACCATTTCTGTCCTTTTTTAGGAGGAGCCGCAAGATGAAGGTGCCTCTGGTTCCAGGAAGTGGCAGAGAAAGTCCACCATCCCAACCCATCAGCCCCAAGACACCAAGAACTTGGCAACTCTTCCAGTCAAATCTGGCTCGACGAGCTCTAGAAGCGATGGCGCAAGTAGTGACAACTCAACCTGTGTGGAGAAAAAGCTCAAAGATGAATCTGACTCGTCTTCCACTTCGAAGAGATCCTCCCAGCACTCCAAGGGAGTAGCTAATGATATGGAGGACTATAGTTGTCAAATTGTGGAGGAGAATACTCCTACACACATCGATAGCTATCCTGATGTCAAGTCCTCTTTAGCTTCTTTGAACTTTTGTCATGTTTTGGAATCACTGTGCTTCTGAACACTCTATGTCTACTGGTTTCCCAATATTGGGCAGCATCTTCTAGAATAGTTCCCGGTTATGGGCAACCCCTTTTCTGGTTTTTCGATTCATACCCCCTCTGATTGTTTTGATTTAATCGAAAAGAGTAAAGAAGTAGTTATATGTATTTATCCCTTTGATTTTGATTTAATGTTAAATGTTAAATGTTAAATGTTAAATGTTTTGATATAATGTTAAATGTTAAATGTTAAATTTTTTGATATAATGTTAAATGTTTTGATATAATGTTAAATGTTGAATGTTTCAAGATATAATGTTAAATGTTTTGATCTATGTTTTGGATGGTTTCAATCTACATTTGGCCTATGGAAGTAAAGAGTAAAGAAGTTGTACATTATCCCTTTAATTTTGATTAAATGTTAAATGTTAAATGTTTTGATATAATTTTAAATGTTTTGATTTAAGTTTTAGATGGTTTCAATCTTCTTGTGGCCTAGATGGAAGACTCCCATGTGAAGTATTGTTTTGATTTAATAAAAAAGTTTTTAAATTCAAGTTTTGGATGGTTGAAGTACATTTGGCATCTTAAGATTGCTTTTGATCTCTACATACTCTTATTTGAGTGAAAATTTTCCAATAGGAAGAACATAGCTTTTCAATGTAACTAACCATATCAATTGAGCTCTAATTGAAAAAAAAGTAAAGAAGTAGATATATGTATTTATCTCTTTAATTTTGATTGGAAATATAAGAAGTACATATATGTTTGTTTAATTTCGGTCAATGTCATTAATTCACTCAAATAAGTAGCCTTGTTGATTTATAAATTGGTAAATTGATGGCATTCAGTGAATTGCATTCTAGAACATAGTCTAACATATCCGACCATTGGACAGACAAATTTTATACTAGATTTTCAATTAGGAATAGAGATGTGGGTCAAATCCCACCAAAAGTCGGAGAAGTTCTCTGAGTCTCTTGTCTAAAAGGAATCTTCATACAAAAATATACTATGGATGATTTATTTACATTGTGGATACTTTTTATCAAAAAATCTCACAAGAAAAATTGGGCACATTCAGTTCGTGTATATATCCAGTACGTGCAACATTTTTCATCAATGCACCTAGTAAAACTACTTGAACAATTAATTGCATTATAGAACATATATATATATATATATCCAATACATGTAACATTTTTCATCAATGCACATGTATAGAAAAGCTACTTTCAGTTGGTACTAGAGCACATGCATGTACCAAAACAATTTGTACATGTGAAAACACTTGCACAAATAACATAAGCAACTCAATTTTTAGTTGAGTACTGGAAGATATAAAACATATTTAATCCAAAGAGAAAATTTTTTTGGGTAGTTCAATCAAAAAAATTCCAATGGAATGCCATCTTCAATAATCCGTTCATGATCGGATTTTGACATTTTCCATTTCTTAATTTTCATTTTTTTCTTTGATTGAACCTCTATCAACTTTATGCATGTTGCAAACACCAAGTGACTATATTCACAACTTATGAAATCAGGTTCATAGTCTTAAAAGTAAACAAAATCCCCACTTTGATTAGTTTGTCTCAAAAAATAACCTTTCAGTATAATAAAATCTCTTTCATATAGAAATCCATGATCATTATAGTTTTCTAATAATTTCATTTTTCATTCAGTGCAACGCATCAAATAATACTTCACATTTTCATCGTTGTCAATAGGTGCAATTACAGAAAGAACATCTCCTGCACAATAAAACAAACTTAACAAAATTATACATATTTAAATTTATTTCTAGATCTTTAAATCATTAGAATGAAATTCAAATGTTACCTTCTCTAACAAGATCAAAAACTCGATCACCATCGGATGATATTGTAGTTTCCTCTGATTGCATTTCTTCAAACATTGCAACAGACATTTTCCCCTTTCTATTTAGCTCTGTATGTTTCGAATCGTTTACATACATTTTGTTTTCACAAACGTCATTGGATGTTGTGTTGTCTATGCAAACATGACAGAAACAAGAATATTTTCTTTTATCCAATGGAAACAGATTTCTGGACGACTTTGTTTTAATTGAATGCAATTTTCTAGTCCCTTTTATTGTTTCAACGTCATTTCCAATTGATCTATTTACATCTTCGATCCCAATATGCCAGAAAAACCTTTATATGGAAAATTCAAATAAGAATGTAAATATGATATCAAATACAATCAAAGATAATCATTGCATGATAAAATTAGATTTCCAATAAAAAACAAATTGAATGTACCTTCGCACTTCCCTTGATGGGTTAGTCTCATGGCTTAGAGCAGCAATGCACCATTGAACAACTTCTTTCGCGTCCACAAGTCGGCTTGCAAAGGGGTTCATCTAAAATCTTCGAAGTGCTCATTTTATGCATGCACCTGCATTATCATGTTCTGCTTTTCCATGGCGAGTCTCAAAGAAATTCGAACAATGTTTAATGTAGGTTTTCTTATGAAGACAACACAACCAAAAGAATGATCGTTCAGATTTGAATTGACCTGCGCATCTGTTTGACCATATCCAATGTTCATTGAATGTTATTCCACGATTTTTCAAAGAATCATAAATTTTTCTAAAACAATGTTATACAAAATATGTATCTTGTGTACACTCGTCACTGATATAAAACTGATTTTCTTTAATGATATGTCGATTTTCACTCGTGTTTTCTATATGATCGACATTTTCTTCAGGATGTCTATATCGAATATGGATGACCATGGAGACTTGGTCAGAATGATAGTATTCACTCTGAATTTCTTTTTGTGGAACGAATTTTTAGTTTTCTGCAAAATCAATCACTCACAAAATGATCCCTAGTGGAAAAAATTCATGAGATTTTTTGAATTGCAAGTCTTGCCATCGAGCTCTATGGGAATGTTTAGTGTATTTGTTAATTTCTTCCTCAAACTTTCTCAAAAATTCTATCATAAAAATTTCGTCTTCTCGTAATTCAATTCTTTTAACACTATTTTCACCTTGAATCGATGTATGGATATATTCAAATCTCTTCCATTTCACTTTCATGTTGGACAATGATTGATCATTTATATCAGTACGATATTTGTTTTTATATTTAGTCAAATTTCCACAATCATCACATTTTTTACGAGCAACACATTTCTTTTTGTAAAATAGTTCATCGCTTTCTCTTTCACATAGAATTTGAGATATGAAATCACAGATAGTGGAAGGAGGAGGTGAATCCTTCCATAATGTTCTACAAAAATCAAGGAATGTGTCATAATATAACTCAAATTCCACATGATAATGACAAAAACAAGTGTCGCGTACGGTGATAGGTTTTACAAACCATGGTTTTTGTTGAACAAAAGCACTAATTGAAACATGAATTTCATGATTATCTTCTTTGAACTTGTTGAATAAATCTATCTGAGTGGTTTCCAAGAAATATTTTTCATGTTCTTCATACTGATTTCATCCTATTCTTTCTTCATATCACATGCTTTGCAGTTGGCACAGCACGCAAATTGTTCCTCCAATATTCATATATTATTTTTTAACATTTTCTCTAAGTCTATCTTTGTATGGTTGCTTACAAATACCTCTCCAACAAGCGAGTTCATCATTTACATCTATTTGCAGCCGAAATTTTCGATGTTTGTGTAAAGTTTTTTACGAGGTCCCTAATACTCGTGCCATAGATGTTACCAAATGATTCTCTTTAGTACTCGATGAAACCATTTCCATATGTATTCCTTTATGTACAATTGAAACATTTTTCTGTCTAGATCTCCTAATTGAATTTATAGCACTACTTATATTTTGTATCACATTTTCCTTTAATTTTTTTTTATCTTTAGTTGATTTTCGAATACCCAGTAGTGTCGTAGTTTTTTTTAATTTCGTTAATGATAGGAGACCTTTCAACATTTGAGCTCAAACTGTCACCTGCTCCTTTATGAAATACGTTTCAAAAATGCAGTTAACACGATATTGTATATTATGGTCAGGATTTTTATCTCCATATCTTTGAGTGTCAACATTTTCTAACATCTCATCATCGACACTGATTTTCATTTGTACATATTCAAATAAATAGTACATAATAAGTTTACATATTCAATAAATATCTAAATTAATAAATATATGTATAATTTCAATAATACATGCATGTGTTATATATATATATATATATATATATATATATATATATATTTTTGTACATACCTTGTGATTCAATTTATTCACTTAAATCTCTTTCAATATTTTCACCATCTTCAATCATTCGTTCAATATCTCTTTCACTTTCTCTTTCAAAATTTTGTATCTCATCATCAAGGTTTCGAGGGATATTTCTCTATGTTTACATTGAAAAATATTTTTCTTGAACTAGTTCATCAAATAAAAATTAAGCTTCACATTTTACACTAGCAAACTTTTAAATACCTGCTTCAATTTCTAGTTGAGGTTGATTTTCCCCTTCAATATTTGAGAGTGCTTCTATATTTATTTTGCGAGATTGTCTCGTCTCTTCTCTACATTCCTCAGGGTCTATTTTTCAATCATATTTTATTGTACAATTCCTTTGATTTCCCATGATAATCGAGTATGAAGTTCAAAAATTTTCCTTCAAAAATTTAGACAATAACTCAATTAGAAAAAGCATCACAAAAGATTTAATTTAAAAAAAAAACTCGTTTTAAAATTTTTGCAAAAAATACATACTCCAATCCAAAACACTTACTTCAAAAAATCCGAGAAAAAAATGTCTTATAAAAATGAAACGAAGCTCAAAAGATTTACTTGAAGTCAAAACATGTACTCTAAAAATTTGAAATTAAGCCCAAAAATATAATTTCAAAAAAAATGAACATAAAACATCCAAAAAAATGTATCACATAGCTCAAATAAATGTCCTTTGAATGTACGTCCAAGAAAATTGCTTAAACCCAAAACATTTTTTTGCAAAAGCAGACTGCCTCCAAGAAATGTCCTTAAATCCAAATCTCCAAAAAAATTATTTAAACCCAAACCAAGACCTTTGTAAAATTAGACCAAATGTGTGAAATGTGTGAAAATTATGAATGATTTAGCGGCAATTTATATTGCCATGAAATGTTTTTTGGAGGGGCTCCGCGAAATTTTCTGGCCGACGGAAAAGTAGGCAGAAGTTCGGCCAAACTTTGAAAAAATGTTCAACCGGACTTTGAAAAAAATTCGGCCGAACTATTAAGGCATGAGACTTAACGACCCGTTTGCGCAAAAACTAGTTCGACCGAACTAACGCATCACCAGTTACGCAGATCCAAGCTCTGAATACGTTTCTGCAACTTTGGACTGATTAAACTCCATTAAACCTTCTGAATTAACTATCGAAACCAAGACAAGAATTTTCAGAATTGAATCTACTTTCAGGAAATATAAATTTTATGGAATTTCATAAATATTTACTAATTTTAATTAATTTTGTAATAAAACGGGTGCAAACAATTTCTAAGGGTCATTGTGATTCAGTGAAATCAAAATTTTGTATCTCCCAAAATACATTGTAAAAAAAATTGAAAAAATTATGGGGCATTACATTAGACCATTGTCTCTAATCGGTAGGTTTTAGATTTTTAGTTTATAACTTATATGTTAAGAAATTTATTGCGTCACGAAACATACTCAAAATATGCATTTTTCTCATATTGGACCAGTTCAAAAAATTCTAGTAATTATGATATGCATGCATTGGCTTTGTAAATATGACGAAACCGAAGTAGACTCTATCTATATTGTTGTAACACATTTTGTTTTCTCAAAAACACAAATTTTCAAAGAATACAACATTGTGTATTAACATGACTTCTTATGAATCCTTTGATTCTTAGAAAACACACACTCAAAGAAACGCTAATTTGACATATCAAATATGCATAAAAAAATTCCAAAAAATAAGTAATAGAAATCTAACAAAATTTCTGACAACTTTTATTTTTATTGCAAAATGAAATTCTAAATAGAAAAATTGTTATAGTTTGCAGAAAGTTGAAGAATCGAAAAAAAAAGTGAAAGTTTTTTCTCTAAAAAGGGCAAAAAGTGTAACCCAACTTCACATTTTCACCCATTATATATATATATATATATATATATGTTTTAATTTATTCTATTGCGTTCTCCATTGTCGTTCTCAAGTGCAATAATAAAAATTTAATTCCTATGAATATTGTTATAAGATATATATGTGTCAACTTTTGATGAATAATGAATTTTAAAAAACCACAATAATTATGATATGATATAAAAAATTAATCCAAACATCACATTCAAATGCATTAATAAAAATTTAATTAATATGAATATTGTTATAAGATGTGTTGATTTTTGATGAATAATGAATTTAAAACAATCACAATAATTACACTGTTACAGGTCGATGTTTTTAAAAAATACAAAATTAAAATCGGTGTGTCAGTAACTATACACCGGTGCGTTTTTATTATGAAGCGCGTCGGTGCATTTCTACGACCTATGGGCACCGAAAAAATACCAAAGCCAATTAAAAATATCAGTGTGTTTGTGTGGTACGATGCACTAGTGAATTTATGTGTCTATACGCACTAGTGTCGTTGTATGATCTATGGGCACCGCACGAATATCGATACCAATTATAAATCTTGATGCATTTGTGTGATAGTGTGCACCGGGGCATTTATGTGTCTATAAGAACCGGTGCATTTGTATGACCTGTGGGCACTGCAGGAATACCAATACCAATTCTAAATCTTGTTTCCTTTCTGTGATACTGCGGACTGGTGCGTTTCTATAAGTCTACACACCGATGCATTGATACGACCTATGGGCACCACACAAATCCCAAGACCAATTAGAATGGTCTCGTGCATTGTTTCACCAACACTACATCCGATGCGGTTTTATACCTTAACGGCCTGGTGCATTCTCCTTCAATAGCCCCGGGGCTCCTTCTACATGTACGCACCAGTGCGTTAAAGCTAGAGTAGCACACTGATAAAAAAAAAAACATCTGTAATAACCTCTGGCCACCCATTTTGTCTTTAGTTGTGTTGAATTTCGGTTAAAATCTCTGCCAAAACCTCCGTAACCATAAACGGATGTTGTATCAAATGTTTTTTTTGACAATTTTGGCCAATTTTATAACGCTAAACACCTCCTTTATAACCTTCCTTAGAGAGTCTTTTCCTTGTATATATATATATATATATATACATTAAAAAAAAAATTGAATAAATTAAATAAAGAACTATTATTTTAACGAATAATTATATCAAGAAAAGGCAAGGACCATGTTACACTGAAGTCTTATGATAAAACAAATCCAATGCCATTTTCATTAATTGTGGATCAAGTTACAAAATAATAGCTTGTGAAATGCCTAGCCATTTTCTTTGATTCTACATCAGGTTATAAACTAGAGTACAGTCTCTCCTCAAAATAATCTACAGTATATATTTGATGCAGGGAAAGGTTATGATAAAACTTGTACAAAAAACCCCTTAGGGTTGTCTGAACTTACTCTATTTTTAATCACATAGTGTCAATTATGTAAAACTATAATCTACTCTAAGGACTCAGTGGGTTTTTCTTTTGTAAGTTTTGTTTGGAATCGAAAAATAAAATAAAAAATTATAAAAGCTAAAATTATGTAGTGAAAAGAATTGTTTAAAATTTCAGAATAAAAAGTTGAGTAAGTTTGACATCATATAATATGAAAATTACATAAGATTATAAAGTAAAAAACATGTAATATTAAGTAATTGAATATATGTATATAATATTATTTTAACACACAAAATTTGATATTCATTAACAAAAAAAATTTAGAAACATTTCATTAACATTTTAAAAGAATAATGGTTATAAACATTTAAAAATAATTTTATTAAATTAGTTTAGATCTATATTATTTATCACAGGGATCAATTCTCTTCTCACCCTAAAAGAGGTTTGCATATCAAGAGATTTGATCCCTCTTGGCTCTTGGTAGATCAAGAGTTAAATTGATCTAGGCCATCTTTATTCCCCCCTTTAAATAAACTACATTCCACATGAATACCATGGGTCAATACCATACTACTTTTATAATTTATTATTATTTTCTTTTATTATTTTTATTTTTTATTGTATTTTGACCTAGTTAAAATGTTTATTACATTATATCAATCTTTTTATTTAATTTACTTTTATTTTTATTTTTTGTAATTTGACATAGTCAAAATGTTAAACATGACATTACAACATTTCTATCATACTTTGTTGGAGAGAAACTTGACACACAAATGTAATATTTAAATATATAAATAGTTATTTTCCTTTTTTATCTTGTTTTTTATCCACATAAAATAAATTAATTGGCTTGTGTGGAGTTTAATTTTATGATATAATTTTTATTGAAAACAAAACTTTAATCTTTATGTGTTTTATATATTAATTTTTTTATTCATTGAATATAAATTAATTAATTTATGTAACATTTAGTTTTATTAAATCATTTATTTAAATTTTATTTAAAAAATTGAGGTTAAAATCTAATATATTTTTAATAACAACATTTTATTGTTTTTTCAAATAACATTAAAACTCATCAAAACCTAAATTCAATCTAACTTATTAAAAAGAAAAAAAACTACCATTATAAAAAGATATATGTAAAACAATTTACTTATGGATCTAATGGCCTAAAACATTTCAATCGTCTAACATTTGATCCAATGGATCAGACATGGACACAATGGCGGCTAGGGGAGTTGTTTTCAAAGAGGAAGATGGGAAATTTGGATGGTTTGTAGACAATATGGATGTCATAACAGATATATATTTTGAATTTTTTAGTTTCTATGGCCACCATGCATTTAATAGGATCCATGTCAATTGAGAACGTCAATACATCACGATGTGAATGATAACTTGTGACATCAATAGCCATTTTATTTGATTGTGTATGAGGTTACAAATTAATAGCTTGTGAAATCCCTAGCCATTTTGTTTGATTGTGGATCATGACATAAACTAGAATACACTCTCTCTTCAGAAGAATCTACAATATATATTTGATGGAGGGAAAGCTTATGATAAAACTTGTAAAAAAAACCCCTTAGGGTTGTTTCAACTTACTCTATTGTTAATCACATGGTGTAAATTTTGTAAAACTATAATCTACACTAAGGACTGAGTGGGTTTTTCTTTTGTAAGTTTTATTTGGAATTGAAAAATAAATTTAAAAATTATAAAAGCTAACATTATGTAGTGAAAAACTTTGTGTAAAATTTCAAAATAAAAAGTTGAGTAAGTTTGACATCATATAATATTAAAATTGTTTAAGATTATAAAGTAAAAAACATGTAATATTTTTTATTTACAATTAAGTAATTAAAGATTGTATATAATTTTTTTTTTAACGGAAGAAATTTGATATTCATGAACAAAGAAAATTTAAATACATTTTATTACGTTGTAAAGCATCCTTATTTGAAAACAACTCCCCTCAAGTGCCACTTGTACCATTATGTACCATTGATTTTGATGTTAGACGATTGAAATAATATCTACCTTAGGATTGAATACTGTTATTAATAAGTTAAGGAAAACCATTTTAGTTCCAACAATATTGAGAGAACACACAGAGAACAAGTTCAGGGTGCAGTACCTCCTGGACATTCCGGGAGCTACACAGAGAATGAGGCCATGGTGCGACATCTCCTAGAAATTCTTGGAGCTACGTAACAGCTGAAGCTCTTCAAAACGGAGGTATTGGAAAAAGGCAGTTTCGACGCTGTTGTCTCCAGACGCATATGAATATAGTCCAAAGTTGTTTACCCAGTGGACACCCAACAATATTGAAGCCCATCTCCCACTACCTATAGGGAACAATGAGCAAATATGGTTCCTCAAAGGACGTGTACATGATTTACGAGATCTGAGATGAGCTAGATCTCCAAAATTTTATTGAAGCCCAAGGCATCGTTCCTGAAAGACTGGCAACCAGAATCATCCAATCTCTTGTCCAATCACTTCAATACTTCCACTCATGCAAAATCATTCTCAGAAATGTAAATTTGTCAAGTATTTTTATTATAAATACTGTAAACAATGCACACCCCTGTACATGGGTTTTTAAACTTGGGAATTTTGATAGGTCAATTTGGAATGGTACGTTGTAGAATTTTTCTTGATGATTTATTTGTAAATTTTTCAATTATTTGTAGTGCATTGATGGATTATTTCTATTTTCAGGTCGGAAAAATGTACTCATCAAAATGGATAACGTGGGGCAATTGGTATATTTCTCTCGAGAGATGTTGGGTGGAGCTGGGTACTCGTACGAGGTTGATATATGGAGCGCAGTAGTAGTGTTGTACTGTCTAATCTTCGCGAGGACATTGTTTTATGTAGTGAACGATGCAGCGGCCATGTATGAGAAAATAAAAAATACAGACCTAAAGCTAAGTGACCTCCATATCAGATTCCGTAAAGGAACTCATTCTTGGAATGCTATAGAAGGACCGCACGCACTAATTTTCTTGTGAGAAAATCATGAGCGAGTTTTTATACTTCTTTCCAGGTTCTTGGTTTTCAAAAATATTGGGTGAGTTTTTATTCTTTTTCCAGTTTCTTGATATCCAAACATTGTTTAGGATGGGCGAAGAACTAAATTAATGATGATTGGAATGATGTAGATCATCCTTGGATCTTGGATAACTTAAAATTGGACGTAGGTTCCGGCTCCATGATTAAAACAAAGATTGTGTCTACCGGTGGGAAAGATGGTGGCCACCAATGAATAGATCATTGGCATGGTGAATAAAGATGATGAGGAATGACCAGGCGATAGTCTGTAAGAATGTAATGGAAATTTTCTTATATCATATTATATCACCGCATATTGTGATTTAGCTATGAGTCAAATGTAGTCAATGGTTACTCGATATTCTATGTAGTACATTATGAAAAGTGCATGCCATTTAAGAACAATGAAAAGATTTATAATCCAGATTATACATGTACATTTGAGTGAATCATTGAATTATGTTTAAACTGTTTATATTTGAAAATTATTTCGAATTTAATACAATATGATTTTCCACATCAGATGCAAGATGTGCACCGTGCACCTACCCCTAAGAGTCTTGGGCTCATTATTATAGTGTTATCATGCTCACACATATATCCCAATTACTCATAAGGATAAATTTTAATGTTTCATGTAATTAAAGGTTAACATGCGGAGACATTTTTCTTTGTATAGATGAAGACATGTGCAATTTTAGAACGATCTTCACTTCAAAATGACATGCCCGTCTGATATTGAATATGGGCAATCATCGTGGTAGTGCTCCATTAATGTTAAACCACCACATGAAGGAGTGAATATAAAAGCATTAGTCTATTAATATTGGACCTTGGTTTAGTGTTCTTATTTGTGTATTGCCATTCTAAAATTTACACTTAGTGCGAACGATTTGAATTCATTCACGTTTAAAAAAATGGAACAAACATAATATAGAAACATGTTTATTAATATAGGTTTAGTGTTGTTATATGTTGATTGAAATTGTAAAATTTACACGTCTTGCTAGTAATTTGAATTCCTTCATTTAAAAATATGGAACAAACTAAACCAAAGAATAATATTCTTACCTTTGTTACGCCTTTTTAGTAGCAGCCTAATCTTCCTAGCCCTTTTCAAACATGTGATGCTTCCTTTCTTGTACTGGGTGGCATTTCTGATGCTTCCTTTCTTGTACTGGGTGGCATTTCTCAATATATTTTACCAAGATAACCAATTATTGTCATAGTCAACTTGCCTAACTCAGTTTAAGTCTCTTGTCATCAAAATAATCGCTTATATTTGTCTTAGCTATTTTAGGAAATTGTCATTATTTACAAAAATGTAGTGCTTCGCTTATAAATGGGAAAATATGGCTTTACTTTTTAATCTTATTTCAGCTTTTAAATTTTTAGTTACGTGGAGTTAAAGTTATTGAAGTTATGTTGCATTTTGGTTTAGTCGCTGAAATGAGTTTTAATTTTAGGTTGAAAATTTATTGATATGGAGTTCTCGAAACCAAGAATAAACAGTTTTATGATTTCCAGTACATTTTAAAAATAAACTCAGTGATCTTTCCAAATTGTAGTTAATGATAATAGAATTTTCAATATAACCATAGGGCTCTACACATCCCAGGTTTATTGTTGTTAAATTTTTACATTTTATTATGCAGATTTTCATAGTTAATATCATGATGTTGTGATGCGATATTTTAAGTGCTAGATTAAAACGTTAGATTTTGAAAAGTGCCAGATTTTTACAACCTTTTCTTTGCAACATGTGGTGTAATTTCTAGTTAAGTAAAAAATTAAAAGAATAATGGTTATAAACACTTAAAAATAATTTTATTAAATAATTAGTTTAGATCTATATTCTCTTTTCACTCTAAAAGAGCTTTTCATATCAAGGGATTTGATCCCTCTTGGCTCCTGGTAGATCCAGAGTTAAGATTGATCTAGGCCATCTTAATTTCACCCTTTAAATAAACTACATTCCACATGAATATCATGGGTCAATAACATGGACGTTTTTATAGTTTATTATTATTTTATTTTATTATTTCTATTTTCTATTGTATTTTGACCTAGTTAAAATGTTCATTACATTATGTCACTATTTTTATTTAATTTACTTTTATTTTTCTTTTCATGGAGAGCAACGTGACACAAAAATGTCACATTTAAATATATAAATAGTTATTTTTCTTTTTTTATATTGTTTTTTATTCATGTAATATAAATTAATTGGTTTTTATGGAGTTTAATTTTATGATATAAATTTTATTGAAAATAAAAATTTAATGTTTATGTATTTTATGTATTATTTTTTTATTCATTAAATATAAATTAATTAATTTATGTAACATTTACTTTCATTAAGTTATTGATATAAATTTTATTTAAAAAGTTGAGGATAAAATTTAATTTATTTTTAATAATAACATTTTATTGTTTTTCAAATAACATTAAAACTCATCAAAACCTAAATTCAATCAATCTTATTAAAAAAAAAAAAAAAAAAAAAAAACTAACATTAATATATATATATATATATATATATATATATATATATATATATATATATATATACACACACAGAGATACACACTTGTGAATCTAATGACCTAAAACATTTTAATTTTCTAACATTTCATCCAATTTCTTAGACATAGATATAGTAGTTGCTAAAAGAACGGTTTAAAAAAAAATGTCTTAAAACATAATAATAACAGTTAAATAATATTCTACAATTTAATTTGATATTGTATATTATAATAATTTTTAATAATTAAATTAAAATTATAAAAACTTTATTTCAAAATTATCATAAATTAATTATAATAATTTAATTATCATAATTTTTTATGATTATAAATTATTATATTGCTATCAACAAATTTAAGGATTAATATGACTCATACTCACGACTGAAACTTTTGTAATTGTTCGTTCATCTCGTAGAACCTTCATCATGCCATCCTAAATATTTCCACCATCTTGAGTGCTTAGATCCATGAAAATATCATAGCTTTTACTTGTAATTCCATGATATAGATTCGATTAAAACAAAGCTAGAAATTCCTCGTAGAGCTTTTATCATGTCATTTTACATATTTTCACCATCTTGAGTGTTTACTATTTAGGTTGATAGGTCTTTTCTTTTGAATCAATACACGTGTTTTTTCGTTTACTTTTATTTTCTCCAAATGACACGTGTACATACATTTTTTAGGCTTTTATTAAATTTAAATTTTAAGATTTTACTGAATAAATATCACTGAAATTTAAAATAGTAATTACTATTTAGTAGGAAATAGTAAATTTAGTAAGAAAGAAAAAATAGTACCAGGAAAATAGTAAATTTGCTAAATAGTAATTACTATTTAGTAAGAAATAGTAAATTTAGTAAAAAGAACTTTCTATGCAGCCTGCACCATGAGAGGCATTCTCAGTTGCGGTCTCCATGGGAGGCATTCTCAGTTGCAGTCTCACCAACACTGACTTAACCCTTATGGTCAAATGTAATATGCAGGTTCGTTTTCGAAACAAATCTGGATCTCGTCAAATGTAATATGTAGGTTCATTTTCAAAACAAATCTTTTTTGGCATTTTGGCTTGGGTATCTGTTAAAACGGTTTTAGTTTCAACGATGGGGATTAAATCCATTTTACCTTTATTTATATCTGCTAAGCTGTGTGCTATGTTTTAGCAGTGCTGTGATAAATAGTTTTTTTTTTTTTTTTTTTTTTTGCTTTTGCTTATTTCTGTTTTTTCATATAGTTTTAATCGATAGTTTTGTTTGATTGATCTGTTAGAAGATATTTTTATGTTTTTTCATATAGTTTTAATAGATAACTATTATTGATTATGGAAGGAGAGCTTTGAATCCAAGTTTGCATTAACAGAGTAAATGGCTCACTTTAACATCAAAACCTTTCCATGACATTTGAACCTTTGACCTCTTCCTTGCATAATCCAGAGCTTCAACAACTAGCCACGGGAAATCTAAGGCAGTTCAAGATCTGTATTAGTTTATTTCGAACTGCTTTTGCTCGTCATGTCCTAACTATGAACCTCATGCCAACAAAAGAGTGCAATAGAAAACCACACAGATAGAGAAAGACTTTGGAGCTTCGTTATCACGCTTTCCTACAAGAGAACAAAAAACTTTGAATCCCTCAAGGTTCATTATCATGCTTTTCTCGAAGAGAAAAAAAACCTCCGATTTGAGGTCAGAATATTAATTCAAAATTAGCCTTAGTTTTCTTTTGTTTGTGATGTTTTTTTAGAATGAATTTAATGTTGACCTAGATCAAATTTTAATGATATAATTAATTCAAAAAGACATTTATCTAAATTATGAATCACAAAATTCTTAGATATAACATGAATTTTGTTATTAAAAATACTATACACTACTAATACAACCCATTTTCCTCTATTGGCATCATGATTGATTAGATCCAGAGATTGAGCAATATATTTAAGAAGGATGAGAATAAAAAAGACAAGGAGATCATGGGAGATGGACAAATTGATTTCAGCATCGTTAAAGTCAGAAAACAGGATTACAATGGTGTTCATAATACAGAGGATGATATTCATGATATTTCAGAGCAGTCAAGCATGGAAGAAAATTGTGGCCAGAAAGACTTGTTGGCAGTACAGGAAATTGGTATTACAACATGGGTGACATATGTAGTTTTATGTTGGCTGATCATTGGACTCCAAGTATCCAATAGAATATATATGGTCTAATGTTGAATTAGATCTTCATATTTTCTGATTTCCTCAATGTTGATGGTATTAAATGTTAATCTTAGTATTGTTGTTATAGGTTTCACTGTTAATCTTAGTATTGCTACGAAAGGTTTAAAATAGTTGCAATGGACATAATAGTTAATCATATTCAGATTTTTTAAGTTTGATCATTCAATCTTTGGTTGGATAAACTTAATTAGTTAAAAAAATTGCATGTCTTTTTTTAATTCCTACAATTTCAAAGTAAAAAAATAAAAATTATGTTCATACAATTTTTAAATCAAAATTTTACTAAATATATACATAATTGTTTGGAAATATGGTGTTGTTTTTCATCCAAATGAATAATGAATATGAGATGCCTACACGGCTGTCATAATATCAGAGAATTGAGAACTTCAAAGCACTGTGTATTTTTAATTTTAACACTAAAAAAAGAGTTAAGATTTTTTTCAATAATTTTAATATGTGAGAATTAACTTCAAAGCAATGTGTATGTTAAATTTTAACCAAAAAGAAAGCTGAGAACTCTTTTAATAATTTTGTCTTTCAATAATATAGTTACATAGTATAAACTTAAGAAAAAAATACAGAAAAAAAAAACTCAAATTTAATGTATCAACTGCTATTTTTTTTACAATTTTTTTGATTAAAAAATCCTATAAGCCTCTCTTTGCATCTTTTAAGTCAACTGCTAGTTATCCACCATCTTGAGTACTTACCTGTCATTAATTCCCTTTGTTGAGAAAGTCCTCGAATATGATGGGGATTTTAGGAGGCATGTGAGTCCACAAAAGACACTGTGTATTGCTTAAAAGGAAAAAGTCAACTACATGATTTTTCCATTGGAAAAAGAAGTAGAAAAAGATGTGGCCACGCAATGAAGGTGTGCGGTCTAATTTTTTAAACCCACTGAGCCGAGTCAAGAATACAAAATGCGTGTGAAGAACAAAAAATGCGCACTGAGCAGAGTGAAGTGGACGGAGTATATCACAGTGGAGTGAGATAATGAGACAAAGTTGTCTATTTCGATTTGTTTAACAAAATTGTATTGTTTCTGAAATTGAAATTGAAGACGAAATCTAATGGAATTATATATTCTGACGGTCCAACTAAATAAATTCAGTTATCTTTAAATTCAATCAGATTATACTATTTCTGATTTTATGATATAGAAATTTCAACAAACGAAAATAATTTAAGCCAACCCGCAATTATTATATCATTGACTCAACCGACTACTGCGCTTTAATTCAGCGCATGAAACAAAACAATTCACATCAAGTTGATTAAAATAAAACAAAACCTAGCATGATGAGTCTTTTCCCATTAACATTTTGGAACCCAACTCCCTTTGTTAAGTAATTCCTGGTAGAGCCTCAAACATTAGTGGAATTAGATAACTTCGTCAATAAATTATAGCTTGGCATATGCCTTCATCAGCTGAATCCTACCACCAACCAAAACTGGCTGGATCCCACCACCAAGTGTGACTTCATGGATGTTCACTCTCACTCCATTCTCCTCCTTGTAAACCATTCTACGAATGAACAGTCATGAACCTTGGAGCAGTTTTCAAATGTCATGTTTTTCTGATAACTAACCCTGACAAGTTTCTTGGAACCTCACATAAACATTTTGAAAATAGCCCATGCAACAGGTGGAGACATTTGTCTATGGAATATGCAAGATGCTGCACGATAACGTGAAGGGTATTTGCATAGTCTAGGTGTAGCTGGTATGTGTTTTTCCTTATTGCTGAAGTCTCTATGAACATAGTTAGCCACATCCACATCCAATATACATATAAATTTTTTTATCACAATTATCATGCCGTGATATTATTTATTTCATGTATGTAAAAACCTTAATGCCGGCATAATAAGAACATCCGAAATTTCATTAGAAATTTTGTTGTGGATATTTCAGATTGTTTCACAAGGTTATGGTTTATTGGAAACGATTATCTACTGAACATTGTCGTTACAGGGCAGAGACATGGATTGAGCAAAGCTCTTCCTTAATGCATTTTGTGCTAATTGATATTGTTTCCTTCGAATTTTATTTTACCAAAAATCCAAAGCTATACTTCTTTCTCTTTTTCTGCTACTTGATAAATTTTTCTTCATTAATACTCAGTGGAAGCTCCAAGGTCCAAGGTCTTGTCTTCCTGCACACACCCATTTCTCCAGACAATACTTTGGATTTATCAATATTATCATGGAATTTCATATTTTTTCATTATTTTTGTAACGTATTTCTTCAACAGTTCCTTCCTAACTGGCATCTCTAATTTTTTGATTTGGTAAGTGGCCATCAACTGGTGAAGCTAGCGCCCCCAAGAGTTTCTCTGATATCGTTATCAACATTGTTCCCATGTAAATCTGTCTCTTCTCGCTCGCCTTCATCTTGAACAATCCCTCCTGGTTTCACCTCCTCCCACTCTTGGTTTTCAGACTTCCCTTTGTCTGCATTCATGAGCACCATGTTCTTCACCCTCTAAATGCTTCTTACCTCATTCTGTGTTTACTGCAACTGCTTCCCCCACAACAAGCTCCTCCTTGACCACACTCTCTTCTATTTCCATTGCCCTCATTATTGACAACCTTTCTGCTCTATTTGTATCTGTTTGTATTGATGCAACCTTCTCTTCCACAGTATCTACGGACTCATCAGCTGGTGCATGTGTGTCAGGGGTCCCAGATTCACAAGCTTACTGAGCAATTGTAGTTAAAGATTTGTTTCAGTAAACTTGAAAAATGAATTCATCGGCATTGGAAGCCTCTACTATCTCCACCTCAATTGCATTCTATTTACTCTACGCAATGTTCTCTTGGATGCTCCAACAAAAAGAGTTGGATCCAGCCCTACAAGAACTATGTGTTTTCTCAGGGAGTAGAAAGTGAAGCTCCTTAAGTATTTCCATCTTTGAGTACTGTCCCATTGAAAAGATCATATAATATCTCTATCAGTCTAACTATGGTGGGCTTACTACACCCTCTCTTTCCAATTACTGTGACGCCACACCCTGCATTGATTCTAAGGCCAAAATTCCTTAAATTCATGTTATTTACTGAGCTGGATAAGTAAATTCCACACTCTTCAAGGCTAAAGAGCCTTGGAATTTCGCAGGGTGAACCCCATCATGGTCCGCTGGATCTATAATGCTATTTGTGTCCAAAATTTCAATCATAGACGTGATAGCATCAGACCATTTCGCTATGTCCAAAGTTATACTTTCAATATCTACTATCATAGGATCCAACCTTCCAAAAATAAAATGGTTTAATAAAAAAACATGGAAGCTAATAACTATTTGGGCTAATAACTAAAAACTTAGAAGTTCCCACTGCCAATCTTGCATATAATGACCAATTATTACAACTTATACATTCATATAGAATATTTTAGGTCCCAATTGTCTCAAAATGGGATGCATTTGCATATCGACCAGGGAATATGTTTGTATTTAGATGAATCTCAATGGTTCTTTCAAAGTTGAGATCGTAGATCATTGTTTGATTTCTGTGTTGATATTTATTTTTCCCGCTATTTGTCTCATTTCTTTGTATTGGCGTGTAGCTTTAAGGTTGTGTATATACACTTTTGACCAATATTGTGATTATGTTAACTCGAACGAATTGTTTGGACATGATTGGAATTTTTTTTAAATGTAATAAAATGTGGGCATCTTTGTTTAAAGGTGAAAAGTCTTATTAGTACTTCCTATTGAAATACACTTTTCACAATATGATATAACCATGATCTTAGTTCATTAGGAAAAAAATGCAATTTTGTGGAGTGCAATATCTAAGTTGGAAACATAATTTGCATTTTTGTAAATACAAATTGACAATACGATATAACCATTAGTTTAGCACATGGAGTGCAATGTATAAGTTGCAAACATATTTTTTGGGGTTGGTTTTAAAGTTTATTCCATCTATATCGGAGTATTTTCATGGATTTTTATATTAAATAAATATTCTGATCTCATGTTTACTTTTATTAATTGTGAGGAAATTACTTTAATTATTCCATGACACATTGTTAAGTTGAGGGTGTAGAAGTTGGTGATATCAACATAGATGTTGTAAATGCATTAAGCTTGTAGAGCACAATACATTTTAGTTGGTCTATTGTAGGAGAGGTACTACCAATAATCCCATGTTAATTTTTCATTTGGGTTAATAATATGGTCTTATGTTTGCAAAAATAATTGATTGAAATATTTTTGACATTGATTTTTTCGTGAATTTAAGTTGGAAACAATGGGTTATACTTTAAGTATAAGCCCATGTCACAAAAACATATTTGATGGTATCTTATTACATTGGAGGAAAGCGAATGTGTATTTGTTGCCTCCCCTCCTCTTGACCCTACTCTTTCTCCTAACCTTACCACCACACACTTGTAATTGTTTTTTGATCTTATTCGTCTCTTTCCTCGTCAGCCTTAAAACCATTTTTAGGTTCCATTGAACATGTAGATGAAAATTTTTTAAACTACTTTCTTAAGCCCATTATTCTCATTGTTTTCATAAATTTTATTTGTAAATGGGTTGTCGTAACACAAGAAAGAGAATTTGTTTGGCATGGGGTTCTATATAATTGAAATTGCTTGTTCCTTGTTGAAAATATTATCATTTCTTCATTACCAAAGTGTGGTTGATGCAATGTGTCATCTCTGTTCTTGGAAAGGATAATGCAACATATTATCTTTATTGTTGGCTTGAAGAATGAAACATAAATTTATATTATTTTTCCATACAAATGTTCATGCTTGTAGTTATTTAAATTTTAGTTTAAACAAGTAGAAAACTATGAGTTATAACTTGGCAGCATTGTACAATTACAAAATGGCATCCTTGTCCTTTCATATAGCTATTCTCAACCTAAGGTTTTGTACAATAAATTGTTTCCTTTGGAAAATGTGGAAAACTTTTCGTTTTCACGTTTGTTATCTCAATTTAACTTTACATATTGCATTTGAGCATTGATTAGTTCTTACGGAAAATAAATATTTATATTAATTTCAACACAAATAGGATTTGTGGCTCTTTAACTTGAAACTAATGCTTACTATAATAGGTAGATTTCATTAAGTTATTGAGATAATTTCTCAACAACCAATATTCTTGTTTTGGAATCGGTTGGATCTCAAAAACACCATAAATATGTGATGTATTTGTGTGATTGAAGCATGTGTAATACAAAATTTCATTTGCGTGCATATCTTTGTTTTTCTAATTTTTAGTGATGTTGATACAACCTCCTCTACAAGATCTCTTTTAGAAGGAAGGAGCATTCCAAGGTAAATACATGTGGGAACTTAAGGCATGGTTTCTAACTTCTATGAGGTCTCATGTTTTGCAAGTAATTCTTAACTATTGTGACAAGAGTCTATAATTTTTTGTTTTACCATAAATATAAATAAATAGTAATTTTTTTTATTTTTTCTTCGATTGATAGGTATTTGCTAGCAAAAATTTTGTACGATGTCACCTGCAAATTTCATTTTTTTCTCACACTAATTTGAATTTCAAATTCCACATTCATCGAAGTACTTACAAATCCTTAATTGAGTCATTCTTGTTATTATATAAGATAAAAAATTTAATAGCTAGTATTCCATTTCACTAATTAGATATATAGCTTGATATTTTACTTCTTCAAGGGAATTTTAGGCTATAAGATAATATGCTAATAACATATTGATTAGAGGAAGAAATATGTCAATGAATAACCATCATATATTTCATTTTATGAATGGAGACAAGTAGAAAACATTAAAGCGACTTCAGTTGTGACCCTTCATAATTGCATTTTGTTGAGTCTCAATAGAAAATATCATGATGGAAATGGAAGTGAATGATTTTAAACTTATCTGATAATTCATAGTTTTTTCATGGAATTATTTGGATAATGTAGTTGTTTTCCAATAACTGGCATTGCATATTTTTGTACCATTTCCACTTCTCAATTAATTTATGTATATAAGTTTTAAATTATGTAGGGATTATACAAATCAAATTTTTCCTATTGCCCCTTCTTCCATAGATGGAATTGAGAAGATAAAATAAATCTGGTAAATTTATTGTATCAATCGTAATTTTGCATTGGGCCTAATGAACAAAGAAGAGAGCTAGAGAGTAATTTTCTTCTTACATCTACTGAGGCCATGTAATATGTTGTGATTATTGATGTTTTTCATATGGTGTGTTGAAAAACATAAATTTCTATTTTTTTGTACAAGTCTCTTGTAAGTTTTGAGTTTCATTCACAATAAGCAGTTTCTATCTTCCTTGAAACAACATGTATTTTGATCATTTCATATATTTCATAAAATTGAAATATAGGAAGAATGTAGGATGTCAGACTTTAATTCAATATGCAGGTATTTTTATAAATCAAGCCATTGAATATCTTAAGCTTCAACTATTGAAATTGAAGAGAAGAAGAGGCTTTTATTTTAATTTTCTCTTAATTAAATTAGAATGGAATTGTAATTCCACGTCACTTGAAAGCTCGTAAAAGTTAACTGAGTTGCGAAGACTTAGTTAGCTCAGTCAATTTGAGTTGGGGGTCAAACTAGAGGCATCTAGAGTTTAGTATAAGTTTTAGTGGGTCTAGTTGCAGTTTATTTTGAGTTGTAGTTTTTTAAATTAATTATTTGAGTTAAAATCTATTTAACTAGCTATAACTAATGGATGGGATAGTAAGAGGTCTAGTGAATTAAATCTGATTTAATTCACATACAATGATCAAACAGATAACTGATAATTCACTATAAATAAATTTTGGATGTGATTTATAAGGAAGACCCCATTGATACTGGAGTTAAATGGAAGTAAACTATCAATTCTATAATTAGGAAATTGTATAGTTTATGCATGAGGTCATCAAGATGCCTTGGATGTATTTCACAATAAATTATTGGGAATTTCCTAATTAATATGGCCTCAATTCTCTCAAGAATATGTAAGAAAGGTTGAGAAACCTAGAGGCAAGAAATTGGTTAAGTATTGGAAAAAACTTGTTGGGATTAGGGTGAGAAAGTCAGATATAGTGCAGGGAGCTCTCAAGCCTTAGAGAAGCATTGTTTTGTTTCATATTATTTACTTAATGCAATATATAGATAGCGGTGTTTTTATATGAGGCTTTCTCTAGATACATATTTGTGTTATGCGATTGGAATTCTTTCTTGTTCTTGTTCCTGTGATTGTGATATCGTAATTGGTTTTCGCAACTTATAGAATAGATTCAAGTATTTTTTTTTAGAATATTACAATATTAGTTGAATCTATGTGGATTTTATATATGGTATTATATAAAAAAAACTATAGAAGAAAATAATACAAGTTTGTTTTGAACATGTGAATTAGTGGATCATGATCTCTTTCTATGGATTGAGACTCATATATGCCCATGAGGGTAGTTTGAATTACATGTCTTGGAAGGATAGGATGGATATAGTGTTGGTGGAAAATGTACTGAAGGAATTCATATACAATGATATTCCTAGGTCTATAACAATAAATGCACAAAATCTTGATGCATGGAAGAAGAATGTAGCAAAGGTGAGAAGGATTCTGTTAGAAGGAGTTCAACGTAATATTGTCTCTAACCTCCATGGAAATGAAATTACATATGATATATGGAAGGCCTTAACATATATATTTCGGAATAGCAGTGACCATAGGAAGTTGGAATTGAAGGACAAGCTCAGAAATATCAATATGGAGAAGGGAAACACAATACCAAAATACTTGAAGAAGTTCACTCAATGTTGAAATGAGCTTGGAATTATTTGGGTGATAGT
Source organism: Pinus albicaulis (assembly GCA_034641835.2). Classification (NCBI taxonomy): domain Eukaryota; kingdom Viridiplantae; phylum Streptophyta; class Pinopsida; order Pinales; family Pinaceae; genus Pinus; species Pinus albicaulis. The sequence continues at coordinate 652,789,620 of CM076576.1, read as the reverse complement.
TTCCAAGGATGATTTGGTGAGCCTAAAACTTCTAGTCCTTCCCAACAGCTGGCACAACTGGTAGGATTTCATGAATGAGATGGAGATGTTTCAAAAGTGGGAGTGATTGTGGTCTGACTTGGTACAATAAGATATTGGGAAAAACACCATATATGGGTCCTCATCAAAGATTGATGATGAGGACAACTGTTCCTTGAATGAAAAGGTGAATAAAATTAAAGGGAAGCAATCCCATTCCACATCATATTTTTTTCAAGCAGACAAGAAGTGAGATGTGTAAAAGATAAGAAAATTTCACTCTGATGAGCTTGGGCACTATCCTACAATGTGTCCGCACACGAAAACTGATAAGAAGCCATTAGAAGGAGTGACATGTGAAGCACTTGCAACACAATTTGAGCTGGATTTCACTCTCATCATATGCATGGTGTCAACGATGATGGGTTTGGTGTGGTACTTCGATATTGGAGCTTCATTCCATATGACAGGAAACAAATAATTCTTCAAGATCTTGGAGGGGAAGGATCTCCATATGCACATCGAGATGGGAGATGGTGGGAGGTATAACACAAATGATATAGGTGCAACTACCTTTCATAAGGAGTCTGGTACTCCTCTCACATTAAAAGATTTCATGTATATTCGTGGTTTAAAGAAGAATTTAGTTTTACTTGATATATTGGAATACCATGGCTATGATGTGGTATTTAGCAAAGGAAATTCATTCCTTCATCACAAAGCCATGATACATATGAAGAATATTGGGGTTTGAGTAAAGAAAATCTAAAGCTTGGATGTAGAAGATTGTGTTGCCTTGACTATGAAGGAAGATGAGGTGGAGAGTCGAGACATCGTTCAGTTATGGCACAAAATATTGCGACATCTACATTATGAAACTTTTAATATCATGAAAAAGATTTCTATAGGACTTCCCAAAGGTGCAATTGAGTAGAAAGATACCTGCAATGGGTGTACATTGGGGAAGTTGACTAAATCCACCTTTCACGATAAGGAAAGTTGAGCAAAGGCGATCTTTGAGAGAGTTCATTAAAATGTGTGTGGACCATTCTTGACATCCTTCACAACAAAACAGAGGTATTACGTGATTTTTTTAGATGATTTTTCAAGCAAGTGTTGGATATTTTTCACGTTCTCGAAGTTTTGTGAGTTCAAATCACTTGTCGAGAAAGATAGAGGAAAGAAGGTGAAGGCTCTCAGAAGTGAGAATATTGGAGAATATGTCTCGAATGAATTCAAGAAATTTTGTGCTTCAAAGGAATTTTACGGGAATTGTTAGAACCTCATAACCCACAAAAAAATGTGGTTGAAGAAAGGAAGAACATAACTATTGTGGGAGAAGAACTGGCGATGTTGCATGATCCTGACCTACCGTTGCTTCTATGGGATGAAACATGCAACACAATATTATTCGTGCAAAACATGAGACGTCATTAGATACTTAGGAAGAGTACACAAAAGTAGGTTTTTTCAGGTAAGAATGCAGATGTGGCACATTTTAAAATTTTTGGTTCATCAGTTTATTTTCATGTAACCAAATATTCCAGGAAGAATCTAGAGCCAAGAACTATATTGGGAATATTTTTGGGGTACATCAATACACCTCACAACTATTGGCTGTACTTTCCAGCACATAGAATGACATTGGTCAGAAGAGATGTGAAATTTGATGAAGAGAAGGCAATGTGTATTTCCCTTGTGAGGAAGATTCAAATGCATGCACATGAAAATATTTTGGCTCCTAAGTAATAACCTCTAGATGTGGAGCATCTACAATCATAGGAATAGAGAGTTGAAGCACCCACTCATGCAGATCAATCCAGAGATTTAAGGAAGTGCACTAGAGGGACTAACAGGCTTGTACTTGATGCTAGAGAGAATGTGTGAGCATCGACATCATAGTGCAAGCATAGAAGGTCCCTAGAGTGGTACACTAGCTACATGTCTCTTATGAGTGAGAGTGTAGAGATAGAGCCATCCTCTCTCAAGGAAGTAGTGAAAAAACATTTTGGGTTGATAGTAGGGTTGAGGAGCATGAATCCATTATTAGAAAAAATTCATGGGAAGTTATCGCAAGACTGGAAGGGAAGTCAGTTGTAGAATCCAAGAGGATCTACAAGGTGAATAAGGCATCAGATGGGAGTGTAGAGAAACATAAGGCCATATTTGTGGCCAAAGGGTTATCTGAGGTGTGGGGGATTGATTACGATGAGACCTTTACATGAGTCGCAAGGTTCTCCTCAATCAGATCCTTCTTTACACTTTAAGCATATACGGGATGGCAGATACATAACAAGGATGTAAATAAAATCATCCTTAGTGGAGGGATTGAGGAATAGGTGGACATTGAGAAACCATAAGGTTTTGAGACCTTCGATAGAGAGTCACATGTGTGCAGACTTAAGAGAGTTTTGTATGGACTGAAATAGGCACCTCGTACTTGGTACACCATGGTCGACAAATACTTCACTGGATTGGGTTTCACCAAAAGTGTACCGGATGTGAACCTTTACCATATTCTAATAGAAGGTAAATTTTTTATAATCGTACTTTATGTCAATGGTTTTGTACTCACAGGTGATGAATAAATCATTAAGTCTTCCAAAGAGGATCTTGCAAGATAATTTGAGATGAAGGACGTGTGGCTCTAACACTATTCCATAGGATTGAAAATTTGGAAAAGGGATCAGGAGCTATTTGTATCTCAGGGCAAGTATGCCAATGAAATTATGAAGAAGTTCCACATGGAAGGAAGGAAACCCATCTAGACTCTTCTAGAAGGAAACTGGATGAAGGAGGATGCTACTTTAGGTGAAGTAGTAGATGTTACCATATATAGGAAGCTTTTTGGATCACTCATGTATTTGGTGAAGACACGACTAGATATATGCTATGCGGTTAACCAACTTATTTAGGTTATGGTTTAGCCTACCAAGATCTTTTGAAAGGAAGACAAGCATGTGTTGAGATACCTCAGAGACACTACATGGTTTGGGATATGGTATAGGTGGAAAAGGGGAGTGAAGCTTCAATGCTTCACAAATGTATATTGGGAAGAAATTCCATCTGATAGATTGAGGACATCATGGGGCATCTTCAAGATTGGATCAGCAACAGTTTCCTGGTACAACAAAAAACATAGATCAGATGCACTAATTTTAGCAGAGGTAAAGAAAATGGTGGTTAGTCATGAAGCATGTTAGGCCATTTGGATGAGGAAGATACATGTTGGTTTGTTTGGTCGACAGATGGATTTGAATATGATTTATTGTGATAAGCAAAGTTGCATCAAACTCTTGGTTAATGCATTTTTTCACGAAAGGTACAAGAATATTGATAACTAGTATCACCATCATAAATATTTTGTGCATAGGCATATTTTGTAATTATAGTAAATTTCCACGAAGGAGTAGGATGCAAAAATATTGACAAAGGAACTGTCAAGAGGAAAATTCGAGTTCTTCAGAGGTAGGATCTAGGTGGAAGAAAATCCATTTCTCGTTGAGAAGGATTTTTGAAATTGGAAAAAAGAAGAAGAGGCTTCTATTTTAATTTTACCTTAATTAAATTAGAAGGAAATTGTAATTCCACATCACATGATAGCTTATACAAGTTAACTGAGTTGGTAAGTCTTACTTATGTCATTAAATTTAAGTTGGGGGTCAAACTAGAGGCATGTAGAGTTCACTCTAAGTTTTAGGGGGTCAAGTTGCAGTTTATTTTGATTTGTAATTGTTTAACTTAATTATTTGAGTTAAAATCAGTATAAGTAGTTATAACTCATGGATGAGCTACTGAGAGGAAAAGTGAACTAAATGTGATTTAATTCACAAGAAATAATCAATCAAATAACTGATAATTCACTCTAAATAGATGCTACATGTAGGTTGTAAGGAATACCCAGTTAAGGTTGGAGTTAAAGGGAAGTAAACTATCAGTTGTATAACTATAAAATTGTACACATCATGCATGAGGTCATCAGGGTCCCTTGGATGTACTACGCAATAAATTATTGGAAACTTCCTCATTAATAGGGGCTCAATTCCCCCAGGAATGCATAAGAAAGGCCGAGCAACTGAGAGGCAAGAAATTGGTCAAGTATTCGACCAAAATTGTTGGGATCAAAGTGAGACAGTCATAGATAGTGCCGAGAGCTTTGAATATTGAGACAAGAATATTATTGTTTCATCTTATTGACTTAATGCAATAAATATATTAGAGTTTTTAGTTGGCACTTTCTTCAGAAACATCTTTGGGTTGTGTGATTGAAAATATTTCTCTTTCTTGTTCATGTGATTGTGTGATTGTTATTTTTTTCTGCAATTTGTAGAATAGATTCAAGTATTTTGTTTTACCATATTACAAGATGAATTGAATCTATGTGGATTTTCTACATCAAGAGTAAAGGGTAATTGATAATGATGGATATGCATCATTGTTTTCTCTAGTTTTGATTTATTTTATAAGTTATTTTTGTTAAAGAAATAGTGGAAATCCTAAAGTTGTACCAGTCATTTGTTTTTTTATGGGTATATTCCATACATTTTTATTCTTTGGAATAATGCCTTTATAAAATTGTATACTTCCTCTTCTCTCTAAATGTAGTCTTGCTTCGTGTATGTTTGATAAAATGGTAGGTAGGGTAATAACCAAAGTAAGGAATAGATGGGGACAATAACGAACACTAAGGATATCACTATATTTATATGTTTTTCATTTGGTTTTAAATGAGTAGGGATTAACCCATGTCCCCACCTACCCACGTGCATATTTGAATATCAAGTAGATGGTCTATCATCATCTGTAAAATGCATAATGGAAATTACAAAATTTAAATGGGTGATGTTTTTGGTGAAGTTTATGCACATGCAACAACAATGTTGATAATGTGATCATGATATATTGCATTTATTCGAGCACAATAAGATTGTTTCTAGAGTGGGCTATTTTTTTTTCTTGTGTTTATCAAATCCAACTACATTTACAAGAGTGCAATAATACTTTTCTATATTGTTTTCTCATTATGATGCATTCTTTTGTTCTTTTGGGTGAAATTTTTACCATTTTGATAATGCCCAAGTGTAAATTCCGTCATGTAATTTTTTCATTTACTACTTTCTTTAGTTTAATATATATTGAAACATACATTATGCTATGGATACATTTTATAAAATTCAGATGTATGCACAAGGATGAAAGTGTTAACACAAATGAGAAATAAACTCAACAATATATTAATGAATGTCTCAAAGAATAACGTAGAATGTGTACACATATAAATACATCAAGAAACCATTGAATCAGTTCCTGGGGTTTCTCGGACTCTAATAACCAATTACCCTAACTAAAAATAACCCAGGGATTAATTTTCTATCATTCCCCCTTAATCAAAAAGGATATAGCAAATTCCAAGAATGAGAGATCAAAATGCAAAAATGCAGATCTCATCCAAGTGTTGAATGTCTCTTAGGAATAGTTTTTAGGGATGACCACAAACTGAAAATGGAAGAAACCAATGTCTCAACCAACATCGATTCTGGAACATACATGGCAGTCCTTAGAAAAATAAAAAATGTGGTTTTAGGTTGGCCACAAACTCTAGAACTATCAAAAAAATTTCTTGAACAATTCTCAATCTAGAAGTGCTCGCTCACAAACAAATCCATCAAATGAAGTCTCACAACTCTGGCTCTAACTGGTATAGGTAGTGGCTCAGGATGTGGATGTCTGATTGAGGCTCACTTGACATATCAAACTCAATCCTGTAGCATACCACCAAAAATTCTCCCCTTGTCGGACACAAGGTGAGAAGTATTCTTCATCACTGCAATACTCATCAACACTCTCGAACAAATTCTTCGATATGACATGTAGATCTTCTTGTTTTCTTTCGACGATTCCCAAGAAGCAATCCATCTGAAACTGAGTTTCTCTCTTGCAGTAGTCTTCTTTTTGGAACATCTCTTTGTAATTTCTCTTTCCACATTTCTCACATGGGTGATCATAAAAACACCGATCTTTCACATGTCCAACTCTATTACACTATTTGCATTTATCAAATTTTTCTGGAAGTACATCATTCAAAAATCCTATACTTCAAAATTTTATAGGTTTAGTGAAATCTAGAATGTGAAAAGATACATTGGAAATATTGTTGTTATAATCGAGACAAATTCTATGTTTATTCTATGTAATATCTTCCCATTGTCTTATAACAAGTTTCACATCAGAAATTCTAACTACATACATATTTTCACCTGAAATCACTTCATTTCTCTGATCATTCTTTGACTGATGAGCAGGCTCAAACAAATTATTGTTATGAATAAGAATAGGTTCGTAATTATTCTTTTGTAATTCATGTAATTTATCTCGCTAAAACTGAGTCTCTAGCTCCAAGAATTAAATTTTATTTCTAGCATTTTCCAAACATGATTAGATGTGAGGGAGCATGTCTTTTCTAACTTGGAAATTATGATGGATAATAGATATCATTAAATTTCTTGAAAATTGTACTAAATCATTTAGTTTGGCCATTTTCTCCAATGCAGTATCAAAGTAAACTTGGAATCAAATTAAAAAAAATGGTTTCAGCTACCTCCAAGAATGTAGCGAATACAAAAAAAAATACAATGATTTAACTGGGTGTCAGTTTCAACTGATGATACACCCATTGACAATACAATTTTAATTAAAGTTTTAAATCGTAACTTTAACCTTGAATCTCTAGTTCAAATTTTTACTTTTTGATTTTAACTTTAACAAATCATAACGTGTAACAAACAACTTCAAAACTTCAAAACTTTACTAGAGAAGTCAAATAGGAACAATACCAATGAGCCAACAAAAATATATGCAATGCAAATTATGTACTCCAACCCATTTTTGAATCTCTCCAACAAAATGCCAAACTTTACGATAAAATTATCTGTCCAAAATTATAAAAAAATTCCAAAGTTAACGATTTATTTCATCCCAAAGTTTTAATAACAAAACTTTATAATCCAACTCAAATATGTAACTAAATTACCTAAATATGCTCTATTTAAAAAAAATTCCAATAATTTTAAAATACCAATTACAACACTTCCATACTTGATATATGCGTCAGATTTTCTTGATATCTACTGCCACGACAATTTCTCCACCCAACCACCATGTCACATGCAGTGTTATGAATTCTTGGAAAAAACCACTCACACTGGCTGTGGTCTAGTCCTTCAACTAACAATCTCAACAAGAAAGTATAGAGGTAGGCCTGAATTTTGAGGCCATTTCCTTCAGTTCAGAGGATTTCTGAGATTCCATTAACGAAATTTTGTTGACTGTCATTTAGGAAAGATGGATTCTATCATGCCTGCAGGCAACAGAGCAATGCCCGACTGTTTAAGTAATGAAAATAGAGGCATTAATAGAAATGATTTGAAATTTCCTTGGTTCGAGTTTCTTTATATTAATATTGGAAAATTGTTCCTCCAATTGCTATATAAACTACAGATTATATATAAATTATCTGCTACATATAAATAAGCAACTTTCTCCCAAAATGATCAAGCTACAACTCCAAATATTAATTAGAAGACAAAGACTTGATGGGAGAAAAACAACCAGAAACAAACATAAAAAGATCATGTAACATCTGGATCTCCTTCATTAATCTGAGCTACATAAATAACACATGAAATTTTCATGGTGGGGAAAGCTTTAGTTATTTCCCGAGACAGATTGATAAATTAAATATGAAAAGTGATTTTCAAACCTCTCTCTCATTGCGCTTTTATTCAATATGAACCATGTCAGGAAATCAATCTGCACGCAAAGTTATTCTCAAAAAATTTGAGTGCAAAATAGTGTAAAGGGTGCTCACAAATTTTTCTCTAAAGGTTTTCAATATATTAGATCATTTTATTAGTAAACTCATTCAACCCATTCAAAATAATTTTCGGTGGATTATCTGCAACTCCAACTCCATGAAATTTTGTGAATTCATGTGTTTTCATTTGTTCTAGTCAAACGCTTGTGCCTGTCCTTGCCGACCTTCATTCAATGACGTGTGACTCCCTCTCATCACACACACATGCACACATGCACACACGCACACATGCACAGACAAAGATATATATATATATATATATATATATATATATATATATATATATATATATATATATATATATATATATATATATATATATATATATATATATATATATATATATATATATATATATATATATATATATATATATATATATATATAACAAGGCCTTTCAAAATTCATGACTATGCTAATCTAATGCATGTTGTACCATACCAGCACTCTTATATGCTGCCCAGACTTTTTTTTATTTCTTGTCAACGAACTTCATTCTTGGTTTTATTCATCCCTTGGTCACGTGTGATAATGATGTCACTTATGTTACATCCACCTGTCTTGGTTTTTTTCCTTCAATGATGTTCAAACATCTTTCTAGTGTGAGTTCCAGCTAACGAAATTCTATAAACAACCTCAAGAATAGAGTTTACTATTCGTTTATATGCACCCCAAGAAAAGAGTTTATTATTTATTTATACATAGCAACACCATAGTAAAAAATAGGTCCACTTCAATGCAATTCTTCCTTCAACATTCAACCGAGCACCATTCGCCTTCATGGGTGTAGAGATTCATGGCCACAAAACAAGTGGCACAATTTAATCTACATGCGGATAACCTACCATTTTGATACCACTGTTAACACAAACTGGAAAAAAACTCAACAATATATTTACGAATGTCTCAAATAATGATGTAAAATGTGTACACATATAAATACATTAAGAAACCGTTGAATCAGTTCCCAAGTTTTCTTCGGCTCTAATAACCAATTACCCTAACAAAAACTAACCCGAGGATTAGTTGTCTAACAAAAAAATCATGCATGGATCATAATTCAACAATATTGAGGTTGTGTGTGTCGGTTAGGAATGCAATTTTATGTTCGGTTAGGGCTACACCAGATTTTCTAAGATATTATTACCTATGGATTCACAAGCACATTATTGAGGATTTTTCCAAGAATGGTTGTGTGATGGAGTGTTGAATTACATGGTTCTTAATGCATCCCAAAATATATGCTAGGAATCTTTCTCTAGCATACTACATTCATTGATATTTGTTTTTATTTTATTTTCGCCCATGGTAATAGTACGATAGGGATATCAACTCTACTTCCTAGAATGGCCCTGTTGAATTGTTGTGGCTAGATGGAGGTGTACTAAAAATGAAAAATGGTTATGAAATTTAAGCTCGAGATGATAAGTGTAATGGAGAGGTTGGGTAATTTACAGTTATTCGATGAAATGAATCTAGAATCATAGGATAAAATAAGCCAAGACTAAGCTCATATTGGTAGTGGAAATTAAATTATTGGAACTTTCAATGACATAATGGATCAATGCAATTCTATCTCATGCTCTATTTGGTTCTAAATATTAGATTTATTTGGTTTTATAACTTAGTATGGTAGTGAATATTCAATTATGGGATATTTTGATGAAATATTACATCAGTGGAGCTCCGGCTCATACTTTGTCTAGCCCTACCTCTTAGATTTAGTTTTCTTTATAGCATTAATAATATTTGGTTATAAATTGACATTTTACTAGAAAAAAATAACAATCAATACTATTTATTGTCCATTATTGTGGTCACATATTCCATCTACCAAGAACACTTGTTTTATAGATTGTAATGAAAATATATGTTTTGCTAGTAATATTAGTAGGGAATTTAGTGTATGAATAATTGTGTGGGTCGAGAAATTTTGTTTAAAACTATCCAACAAGGCTTTCCCTAAGAGTTGCAGGACATGTTGTGAAGAAATAATGGGAGAACATGTCGAAATTGGAGACTGAATTAAAAGAAATGATAGAAGTGTCCAACAAATAAATAGAAGAGTATCAGGTACAATGTTCTAGAATTGGCACTGGATACTACGACTCTTTCAAAAGGAAAATATATAGAATAGAATTTGATACTAATATTAATATATTGAAGCTGAAAGGATGGTGGGATGAAATCATGACAATGGTTGAAAATGATTAGACACTATACGATTTCTAGTGTAGTGAAGCGTGGATAAGGATTGAAACTATCTGCATGTTACTTGAAAGAGAAAGATTACAATTATCCAGTGTCATAAGAAAGTTGTCGACGTTTCAAATCCCAACTGTGATCCATGTTTACAAAAAAATTATGAATGCTATGAAATAAGGACCAAATGAGTGATAAATAGTGATAAAAGATAAAAATATCCAACCAAAGAATTTTTATTTTATTTTAAATTTTTTTCTTTTGTATTCATTAAAAAAGAAATAATGTAATAAAACTATAGTTAATTAAATATTAAAATTATAAATATTCTAATATGTTGATTGATTAATCGTATTAAAAATAAATTATTTAATATCAATAAATATTAATATTAAATTAATAATAATGTATAATTACTAATTAATAAGCTTTAATTTTAGCTTTCTTATCAGATTTTATTATGTTACTTGTTGAGCATCTTAACATCATTAATAATAATTCTTTAAATGGTGATAGCTCAATGGATGAGCACCTTCATTATAATAATAATTATTTAAAGGGTGATAGCTCAATAGAAAACCACCTTCATTATAAGCATGAGAGTTGTGGTTCCATTCCACTATACCTTCACATGAATTAACTCTTTAATTCCATTATGCTTTAACATGAATTATAGTTAACTATAACTATCGTATTAGATAGACAAAAATAAAATTTCCTTGTGTGAGATAATAATATTTATGTTATATGTTGTATTTATGGAAACAAATAGTATCGTAAAACCCCATCTATAGTGAGGCATTCCTCTTAGAGCCTTCATCCTACCATCCTACATATTTTCAACATCTTGAACCCTACTAGGTAGTGGCCAAATGATGTACATATTATTTGATTCCTTTCTTGAAAAAATTTGTTTTTTTGTAAGCTTAGGTGGTACCTGCGATTTTATATTAATAAAGACGGGAAAAAGATACAAAACTAGACCTCAACCTGCCCATAGGAAATTGGATATTTTTGGCCATCTAAGTTCGAAATAAGTCAACCAGAACATAAAGAGTCTTAATAACATAAACCAGATCTGTCTATACTTAAGATCATGCCAAAACCATATCCTGTCTAGAAACATATCAGATAGAAAATAAAGGCATCATAAGAACTGACATCAACAACTACAGCAAGAAACTAAATAAAATAAAGAAATTTAGGCTTCGTCGGAGTCAACTAGTGCTGCAGCTATGGCATTAGCTCCAGGAAGCTCAACAGGGACCTGTTGCAATGCTTTAAGCTCCTTCTCCAATCTCCAAAGTCACGTATACTGATACAATTAGCGCAAATTAATTTCTTGAACATTCTTGTTAATATCATCCAAAGTTGCCTCTAGCTTTGAATCCATCTTAGGCTCCGCAATAGACATAATTGCCTTGGCAAAAAGACACTTAGTAATCCAATACGTACGGATAGATTTTTGATAGAGAGAAGTGCGACCTCGGGTATGGCCAGGATCCAGGGCCACAGGTTGCATACCTTCAGAAGCCATGTCATCCTGCGAGTCCATATTATCCAAGATCTCAGACTCGCATCCATAAACGCATTCACAAATAGAATTAGGAATGTCATTCATAAAATTTTGGACGAGAGGTTCAAGGTGCTCTTGAATCATCTTACGACCTCATTTCCTATGTGGTGGTGCCGAAGAGGCCTGTTTACCCTTTCCCCCATTAGACTTATGGGCTCACTTTGCCATAGCAGAGAGAACTGAACAATCTGTGAAAACTTCCACCCGGAGAAGAAGAGAAATTAGCCGCAGAGAAGCCATATTAAAAACAATAGAGTGAAGAGCACCATTAGCTTCTAGGTCCAATACCGAAATAAAACGCAGAGACAATTGCGTCGCATGGATAGAACACCAGCATAACAGAACCAAAAAATGTTGGGAACTAGGCCACAGAAAAGGATTACCAGCGGGACAAATTAGGAAGCAGCTAAAAATAAACACCCAGATCAAAGACCCCACATCGAAGATAGGCCAATAACAGCAGCTTAGGTAACCCAAACCAAATAGTAATTCAAAAGGGTGATAGAGTCGACCATTCTTCTAGAAAACCAAGTGCGCCTCACCAGTACCAGAGCAATTACAATAACCCGACTTGCAAACACGATGCATGCAGCTAGAAAGGAAACCTCAGGAGAAAACCCGGCTCAAAAGAGCAGAACCATGCCGAATAAAAAACTTCTTTGCAACAATAGAGCTAGAAATAAGAAGGCCAGAAGAGAAGTGCAACCAACCCACCCAAGGAGAAAGAGCATATTGCAGAATACCTGGGTCAGGGAGGAAAAGCAGGAATAAACTAGGACTAACAACCTGGAATAAATAATATGCAACATATACGAACTGAATAAAATGAAAACATTGATGAAATGAAAAAACTTGCTGCATAAATTCAAGCCAGAAGCCACTATACCGCCATTCCCACAAATATTGTAAAAACACCATATGATAAATCCGCAGATGAGAGGAGAGCAGATTCATGAACTGAAGGGTTAGAAGCTGATATACATACCATGGATGAGAGAATTTTGTTACACTGAAACCCTGGCGAGCGATGTCGCTGCATGCAGGAGCACCCACAGGAGTGAAAAACCAAATGAAACAAATAACAATGAAAATGAAAACAACCTGGCAAACCTTAACCCCACACCCTCGACACGGTTTCCAAAACCCAACTGACAAGTAAGCTTGCCAATCCAGCTGGAGGCGTCGGGAAACAAAAATCATTTAAGAGTAGGGGCACCTGATGTCCCATCGATGAACTCCTCATATATACTGCATGCACCTACAACATGATAGGCGTACAGATGCCATAAACCCTCCACCACATCTGCGTACAACATCCATGTTAACACGATCGGTCAGAGCTCTCGTGTGAGTACTTGTGTGTTGGAAGGTGCTCTCGATTCGAAGTACATCACCTCGATCACATGGAGTACTCGAAGCTGGAGAATTACTACCCAAGTCATTTTTTAGAATAATATGAAGAACCGGCATAGACTGCAGTAGCTCCCAATGCCATCGTTGATCCACAGAACCAACAACCTATTGACATGCCCAATTCGCAAGATAGTCGGCTGCCTGATTACCTTGGCGTCACACATGCAGAGGTATGACATACTCAACTTGCCTATTTTTTTGTTAAATGTCTTATATCAGTCTAGCGGTGGACCAGATCTTAGAGACCGACTCCCAATTCAAGCGGTGTAGGAATTTTCTAAGAATGCCAGTAACCATGGAAGAATCCCCTTCAATTTCAAGCCTGTTATAATGTTCCCGCTGAGAAATAGCAAGTCCTATGTTGACAACAGTAAGTTTCGGTTTATTATTCGTAGAATGCCTAGGTCAGTTGCAAAAATCCTTAGAGTTGTCTCTGAACAATCGCGAAACAATCCACTAGCACTTGCCTATCTAGGGTTCCCTTTGGATGCACCATCATAATTCAATTTAAGAAATCCAAGCTGAGGGCGAAAAAAAATATTTCCTACCTGATAGGGTAACGGTGCCTGCTTCTAGCAAGAAGGTGCCACCATCTCTTCGGCCAGATTTAACTCTCTAAGGATGCAAGAATGCTGAGAAGAAACCACCCAATCATCATGATCCCATTTTTCAACCAGAATGGTCTCACGGATTCCTTGCATAGTAAGGGTCCATATTTCTTTGACATGAATTTTACAGTCTTCAAAAATCCTGCGATTACGTTCTTTCCATTGGAACTAGTTGGTAAAACCAACTACCAGCACCCAAGCTTTGTGCATGGCAGGGCTGTTGTATCCCCCTTTCCACCAGTTGGCAATGGTCTAGGGAAAACTACTATCCTGTTGATAAGTTTGCTGAAATAAGTGATGAAGGTTAGCCCATAACCGTTCCATTGCAGGACAAGTATTCAACAAATGTTCCATCGTTTTGGTAGAGGATTCACACATAACGCACTTAGAGGGGCCATGCATGCCTCTCTTATGTACTTGATCCCATGTCAGAATCCACCTGTGCCCAACCAACCATAGGAAATGCTCGATTTTCAACCAATGCTTATGTGCCTAGATCTTGGTGTACAACCGATTAACTGGGAGATCCAAATGCCGTGCCTGCAGCTGATAGGCTTCCTGAATCGAAAACATGCCTCATAGCTTATACGCCCACCACAAAATATCAGAACCCTCCTGTATAGGGATCTTCCTAGTCTGAAGTTCAGTGGAAAAATTGTTCCATTGATGTGTGTCTGGAGCATGTGGCCAATGATCCTTATGCTTCCATTTCCTCCAGAAGGCATCAAGTTGATCATCCCAATAATGGTGAACTGTCAAACAATTAGTGTGTCGAGTAAAAAAAAATATTTCCGCCAGATTCAGTCGAATGAACAACTTCTCCTGTTTCTGCCATGAGTCCTCCCAAAAGCCTGCATGAGAACCATCTCGAACCCCCCAGAAAGTATGCTGTCTGATCAAATGTCGATTGGCAGAGGCAAGATTCCATATCATTGAGCCTTTTTCAATAGTATGGCAGTTTAATCGCTCTTTAAACGTAGGAGCCATGTGATAGTTCCGAGTCCATATGGTCTGCCATAACGCCACTCTGCCTTGTAGCCACCTCCACCATAACTTAGCACCCATAACCTGATTAAGAATGAAAGGATCCCACAGACCAAGCCCCCCTTTTGATTTAGGTAAAATAAGTTTATCCCAGGATACCAAGGCCCATTTTTGCTTCTCTTGAGCACATTGCCATAAAAAATTCTTATACAGACTAACAAGATCGACACAGGTCTTAATTTGACAAGCCATACCCGACAACTAGTAGATAGGTATGGCTTGGAGAATAATGCGAAGAAGAATAACCTGACTTGGCAAGTTTAAGGCACGAAAAGACCAGTAGAGCACACGTTTCTGAATTCTAGTCAAAAGAGCTTTCCAGCAACTGGTTCTCATAACATTTTCCGACAAAGGCATGCCAAGATATTTGAAAGGGAAAGCTCCCAAAGGAAAACCAAGGGTTCACGTGAGAAAACGCTGGGACTGAGGAGCCATATTGAAAAAGAAAACATTGCACTTACTTTTGTTAACCATCATGCCTGAAGCCTGGATAAAGGTGCTTAAAAGATCCAAATCCACTTTGCACTCATGAAGAGTGGCTTGGAAAACTAACAGAGTATCATCAACAAATTGTTGATGTGACAGAGTCAATTGAGGCCCCCCATAAATTAAGCCCTTTAACCTCACCAACCTAGACTTTCTGATGAATAAGCTGGCCAAGACCCTCCACTGCTAAGATAAAAAGAAAGAGTGAGAGAGGATCACCCTGTCGAAGACCCCTTGAAGCATGAAAGGAGTGCGAAGGAGAACCGTTTAATAAAATAGGGAAGTGGGCAGAGGAAATGGTAGACATCACCCACTGAACCCACTGAAAATAAAAACCAAATGACAATAAAACATGCTGAAGATAGGTCCAATTAAGACTATCATAAGCTTTGACCATGTCGAGCTTAATTAACATTCCATTAGCTTTAAGCTACCGAAGGGAATGAATAGCCTCTTAAGTAGTAATAATACCATCCAGAATTTGGAATCCCTTAACAAACCTTGTTTGTTCTAGAGAGATCAGAGCTGGCAGAATAGGCTTCAAACAATTCACCATAATCGTAGATAGGATTTTATAGATGACACTGCATAAGGAAATTGGGTGGGAACCCGAAGGGGTATCACATTTATCTGTTTTCAGAATCAAAGTGAGGAAGGTAGGATTTAAACCTGGGAATACCAGACGGAGTCGACATGATTCCTCAGCAATGGCAACAATTTCTGGAAATAATAAGGACCAAGTGGCTTGATAAAATTCAATAGTAAAATCATGAGGTCTAGTTGCGTTATTGCGGGGCATTTCCTTAACAATATCCTCGACTTTAGCCAAAGTAATTTCCCATAGCAGGGCTAAGTTTTGATCACGAGTCACCAACTTAGGAACTACAGCAAAAACCCGTGCAATAGCATCCGATCTATGTTGATTAGGTTCTGAAAGGATTTCTGAGAAATGAGTGACAAGTTCTTGTTCCATATCCTCATGCTCAACTAGCTGGTTCCCTTCCGTCATTTTGAGATAAAAAATCCAATTATGCTGCCTACACTGAATTATGGCTTGATGGAAAAATCTCGTATTTATTTCTCCTTCCCGAAGCCGACGGATCCGAAATTTCTGTTTCCATAATAGCTCCTCTTGCTTTCACTATTCTTCCAGTTGACTAAGGATCCACCCCTCTTCTCGAATAAGGGCTTCTGTACGTCCTATTAAAATAATTTGATGTTGAATTTGGTGCATATGCCCTTCAAGTTTATGCTTCTCTTTATGTATGTTGCTAAATTCTGTTTGATTCCATTTCTTGATTTTTTCCTTTAAGTATTTTAGCTTCAATTGAAAAGTGTGCATGCAGTTGCGACAAGTAAGCCGACTCACCTCCCACCAGCCACAAACTTTCTGTAGGAAAGAGGCGTCACGTAGCCAGAAAATTTCAAAGCAAAAAGGTCGTTTCTTCTGTTTTTTTTTTACATCCACCTCCAAACAAATAGGCCAATGATCCGAACCAAGACAGGGCACGATAGATGCTTCATAAAAAATGTCCAAACTCACAAAATCTTCAGGTACTAAAAAACAATCAAGGTGGGAAGCAATTTGATGTATTCCCCTGCGACAATTATTCCAAGTAAATTTCCCATTAGTAGTAGGAACATCTACAAGATTTGTATCCAAAATGAGGTCAGTAAAATCTTGCATCTCTTGAAGGTATCGACCAGTACCACCTTTTCGTTCATCAAAACTAGCTATCATATTATAATCACCTCCGGCAATCCAATACTTATCAAGGTTGATAAATTTAAGAGTTCTGAAGTTTCCAAAAAAAAAGGATTCTCCCCTGGAACAGTAGGGCCATAAACAGAAGAAACAGAAAACCACTCTTTAGTACCGAGATTCCTAAACCTACCAGTGAGCAGTCGAGGCAATCCAAACCAACCAGTAGCCTCCAAATCTGAGGGGTTCGATAAAATGGCAAGTCCCCCTTCTAAAATTTCCGGATCCCAGAAGTCCATAGGGAGGGCAAACAACCACACCCACATTGGGGCAGAAAGAAACTGTTCCTTGTCAGGGTTATAACATTCTTCCCAGTGACGCAAGAAAAGACCCTCATTCTAGTAGAAATATGGACCCCCTTCAAAAACCCGTTCTTTATCAAATAAATTTGTAAAAATAACTGTAAAAAAACCCCTAGCACCAAATTTATTATCAAGATGCCCTTTGGGTTGCCATTTCAGATGAATCCATTTAAGAAGATACTTCTTAGTAGGCCAAAGTCCTATAAACTTACAGATCAATGCATCATCTTTTATATAAACCCTATACTGATCAAGTTTATTTGGAGGAATGATAAAATGGGGTTTCTTTGATGATTTAGGCAAACACTGACCTCGTTGTTGTGCATGCCATTGGGCCCCAAGTACTGGGTCAACACCATTGGCTTGATGTTGACTGCTACTTTCCCCTGTCATGACGTTTCTATAGGAGGGGGTCTCCCCCCAGAAGCCTCTACCATAGTTGTACTCAGAATATGGGAGGTCAACCTTCGCTACTGCAGCAGAGTAAAACCCTACTGGAAAACTTAGAACCGAAACCCTACCATTTTCTTTGAGCCGAATTTCAGTTAGTGAAAATTATTTCTTATTCCTAATCCTTTCTTGATAAAGTTGAATAATATGAAGAGGTTTTTAAAACAAAGAAGACATCTTAGTCAACCAAAGATACTATTTGTCTTGCTCAAAAAAGTAGTATCTTGCTCAAAAAGAAAAAAGGTCAACTACATGATTTTTCCAGAGAAAAAGGGAATTTTTGTGGAAAAAATAATTTTAAAGAAAAGAAACTAGAGACAATCAAGGCGTGAGATATGAGATCTAATTTTCGTTTAGTCTATTATGGCAGAAATCAACATAAGGTAAATGCATGCAGAATCTCGAAAGGAAGATCAAATACAAGTAAAAGAAGAAAATACTAAATTTGATGAAAGGTAAAGCATTTAAATTTATTCATTGCATTAGTAAAAGCAGAAGGTAAATGTAAAATATTAAATTTAAATATATTGATTTCAGTATGTTTCATTGGGATATTGTAGCAATTGAAAATTCATTTCACGCTTCGCTTGCTTGATAGGGAGATTCTTAATAATCTTTTTAGCGTGAAATGATATAGCGTATCTTCATTGATACAAGGATACTAACACCCATATGCACAACTTTACGTGGAACTTCATAAAAATTGTCGGCAGTTAATAGACTATCACTGCTACTGATACATGAAATCACTGCCTTCATTGTGCACTACCTAACAACTGATCCTAAATAGGGAGTTCAATTCTAGTGGGTTATTTAGGCTATCCCTTCTGTTAATAGGCATCAAAGCACTTGTACTTCGTTTACCTGATGCACTAAGTCCTCCGAGATCTGTTCAAGATTTTGTCCACATCTAACACATCGAGTTCATGAAAAAAAATATCATTTTATGACAGTCTACCATTTTAAACTTCAAACGACCTTCTCCCAGTGCACAAGGACACGCAGGCTTGGCCCTTGGAGTAGCACATGGACATATGTGCCTTGGTTTTTTTGCTGGTTCTGTTAGGTCTTTTAGGTCTCTAAGCTTATGCTCTGCCTTGATTTTTTTTTTGTCCGGTTCTGAGTTGTATCTCTCTTGTCTGGACTCTCTCTTCTCTGTTCTAGACTTATGTAACTTCTCTTTATATATATATATATATATATATAACAACTATCATCGTGTGAAATTAATTATTTCATGTATGTAAAAACATTAATGCCGGCAGAATAAGAACAGCCGAAATATCACTAGGAATTTTGTTGTGGATATATCAGATTGTTTCCCAAGGATATGGTCTATCGACAGCTATGATCTACCGAACATTATCGTCACAGGCCAGAGATATGCATTGAGCAAAGCTCTTCCCTTCAATTCATTCTGTGCATATTGATATTGTTTCCTTCGATTTTTATCTTACGGAAAATCAAAGCTATGCTACTTTCTATTTTTCTGCTACTTTATATTTGCTTATATTATACATTCCCAACAATTTTTAAGGTCATACATAATTGTACGCTTCGTCTTCCCTATGGAGTT
The DNA here is from genome assembly GCA_034641835.2 of Pinus albicaulis. NCBI lineage: Eukaryota > Viridiplantae > Streptophyta > Pinopsida > Pinales > Pinaceae > Pinus > Pinus albicaulis. The sequence continues at coordinate 652,770,310 of CM076576.1, read as the reverse complement.
GAACCCGGTGTGGCATCTCGATTTTAACCTTTATACTCAAAAGGATTCTGACTGGCATAAGGTATTACATCTCTCTTTTAACCATTTATGCCCAAGCAATTGGAGGCTTACATCCAGGTAAAAACGACGTGACACTGAAAAAAAGACTTGGATTTTCAAAAAAAATTCAAAGATGCATCCTTGCTATTATCCAATTAGTTTGGCTCTTAACCTTAATCAATTTTTTACTTTATTCGAAAGGGATTCTAAAGTCATATTAGAAAGTGAAGTGGAGAAATTTTAATGGGATGCCTAACCTATATTTTAGCTTGAAATGGAAAACTTTTAATTGCATAGACATTTTATTATAATATTTTTTCTTGGGAATTTTGAACAATAAAATATATATGAGTGATGATGTATGGGTATTATCATGTTTTGATTAGTAAATGAATGAACAATGAATATATGCTATAATAGTTGATAATGAAACTATTGTGATAAGGTATTAATCCCTCTTAATGATTCTCAAATAAGTATGAGACCCCTATGCTCAAATATGTTCTTACGACCTTTAGAATTCATATTTGTGATATGTTTGACAAAATTACTATCATGGCTAGTAGGTGTTAGATCAATTATTTGTATAAAATTTTACATAGGTATCATTGTTCCCATGTTATTTATCATTTCTTAAGTTTTCATGAAGTTCTAGGCAGTGGCCTGAGTTCTTCCCCTGAAAAAGTTGAACAAAATCTGGGGTCATTGGCATAGAACTAGTTGGAAAAGTGTGTAGTCTCTAGCATGCCTTGTTGTGGGGGTGACTAGAAGGCCTCAGTCACTTGAAGGGCTTGTCATGGAAGCGGCTGAGGTTCTAAGTCAGTCAAATAATGACTTTTCTCTAGGGTTGACCACCTAGAAGTGTTGGTTGGCTCTTGAAGGTTCTATAATATGTGTAGAGTGTTAGATCTATTGTGTTACATGAGTTCCACTTCCTTAAGGTGATATAAGAGGTTCAATCACATCATAGTAATGTCTCATCACATTTTTACTCCAGTGGATCAGTTAGATTGGGTAAATGTAGGAGGAGGGGTCTTACACATAGACTACAGACTCGAGGTCCTTAGAATCCTCTCTATTGTAGCTTAGCCCAAGTGAGGTTATTCTTTAACATTAAAAGCCATAGGAAAAGAGTAACTTAGGACATAACTTTAATCTCCATAGTTTGACCTAGTGAGTGTTGATAGATTGAAAATTTGATCCAGTTAGTACCCTATATACTTCTTTCAAGGAAAATGATCCAATAGGATTATGTTTGCATATGAGAATATCCCATCTTGTTTGAAATATTATTTTTCCATTGTTGAGATTCAAATCTAGGGAATTAGGAATTGCAGAGTTAGAGTATGTTTCCCATTGGGAGGGGGAAAGCTAGTGTTTCACTACAACACAAAGGGGGGTTTTAAGACAATATTTAAGACAATTTTTGGGTAAATTGTCTTAACTTGAGAAAAAAAAAAACTTGTGTATTGTCTTAAATATTGTCTTTAAGCGGGTGTCTCAAATTAAATTGTCTTAAAATATTGTCTATGTAGATACAATATATAACAAAAGAATTTTTGTCCCTCCAGAGACAATTTCATTTTTGTCTCACCAGAGACAATTCATTTTCGTCGCTCAAGAGAAAATAGTTGGGATAAAAGACATATTGTCTTTAAAGAGAATATGTCTTTGATCCTAATTATTGTATCTCTAGAGACAATAAAAAGTTTCTTTCAAACATAATACAGCATCAATTTTGTCTCTTTAAAGACAATATAAAATAATGAATCTAGATAAATATATCACCATTAAAATAAACCAATACTAAAAATTTTTAATTAAAAATAAATTACAGTATCATTGATTAATTCATATTAGGACACAGTGGAATTGAACCACTGAACTCGTGCTTATAAAGGAGGTGTTCTTCCATTGAGCTAGCACCCTTTAAAGAAGTTATGGTAGATGTGGAAATTTCATATATAGGCATTGATCTTAAAAAAAATTCTCGACACATAATGGCTTAATCTTTGTATAATATAAAATCATGCAACCCCTAATTTTAACTTGATAAACATAGCTCAATGGAGTTAGTTCAATGTCACACCCATGTAGCATGAATCACACAACAAGTTAATCATATACAATAATTTATAAACTATTTAATCTAATCATACAAAAAAAAAACTAGAATTATCACAAGCCTTTAATAATATCTTACCACAACTATTCAATGGTTCATGAGGCACAATACGTGCTAAGGTTTTGCAAATGGGGTCGCAAGCTAAGTGGGCTTGATTGTGGGGAAAACTCCATATTTAAGCGCACTTGAGCCAAAGGAGTTATGGGATCGGTAACCTCCCGGGAAGACCTGGTTTCTCGGTGCAAGCCCTAGAAGTAATGATTGACACTATGCGATTCATTTCACTAGTTTCAATCCCACTTCTTCACCCCTGTGAGTATCACCCGATGCAATGAGTGCTAAGTGGAATATTCAAAAATCGTGAGAAATTAGTCAGTTACAACTACCTCTCATGGAAATGGTCATACGTGAATGACTTACTTAACACAGTTGAATCCCAAAAATGATATCTAATATAATGTGCTGCGGAAAACCCTCATACTTAAAATACGAAGATTAAAGGGAGTTATTCTTGAATGGTTCATGATGCACAATACTTGCTAAGGTTTTCCAAATGGGGTAGCAAGCTAAGTGGGCTTTATTGTGGGGAAAAATCAACTGTTAAATGTGCTTGAGCCAGAGGAGTTCTGGGATGGGTGACCTTCTGGGAAGTCCTAGTTTCCGAGTGCAAGCCCCGGAAGTGATGACTGACACTATGTGATTCATTTCACTAGTTTCAATCCCACTTTTTCATGCCTGTGAGCATCACCTGATGCAATGAGTGCTAAGTGGACTTAAATAACGCAGTTGAATCCCAAAAATGATATCTAATATAATGCGCTGCGGAAAACCCTCATACTTAAAATACGAAGAGTAAAGGGAGCTCTTCTTGAATGGTTCATGATGCACAATACTTGCTAAGGTTTTGCAAATGGGGTAGCAAGATAAGTGGGCTTTATTGTGGGGAAAACTCAACTGTTAAGTGTGCTTGAGCCAGAGGAGTTCTGGGATGAGTGACCTTCTGGGAAGTCCTAGTTTCCAAGTGCAAGCCCCGGAAGTGATGATTGACATTATGTGATTCATTTCACTAGTTTCAATCCCAATTTTTCACGCCTATTAGCATCACCTAATGCAATGAGTGCTAAGTGGACTATTCAAAAATCATGAGAAATTAGTCAGTTACGACTACCTCTCATGGAAATTGTCATATGTGAATGACTTACTTAATGCAGTTGAATCCAAAAAATGATATATAATATAATGCATTGCGGAAAACCCTCATACATGTTTCCACTATTCATATATTCCAGCAATATTATTTTTTTTACATCCACTAAAGATAAGGTACAGATAAATTGGCATAGCCATCCTCCCATCTATCCCTAAACGTTTTGCAGCATGTAAGATAATCCATCACAATTATCATTTCCTGTTAGTAACGATATAAAATGAGAGTCAACAATGTCCTCATATTTAACTTGCACACTAGAAAATAAGGTTAGTGTACAACCAATATCTACTTGGCCATTCAATGTAACTAATGCTAACAACATCCTATTCAATTACAGTTCCAAAGAGGTATAAGTGTCCTTGTTTCCTTGGGGGCAGAAACCTTAAACTGCTGGCCATGATAAATAGAATTGTTGTTGTTTATGCCTGAAACCACATGTGGAATTTTGCTTAGATATTTGAGATATAAAATAATATTGCATCAATATAAATAACCTAAATAAAAAATAATGTAATTATGTCTATCCATCATAGATAAAAATAAACTTTAAAGAGAAGTAAAAATATGACCTGATAAGGTGATATGACAGTGCCCTTAGTCATGTTTAGTAAACTCAACAAGTGTGGAAAATTTGTCCAATTACAATGGCCCTAGTCATGTTCAGTTAGCTCACCATGTGTGGAAAATATTTCTAGTTACAATGGCCCTAGTAATGTTAAATAATCTCTCCATGTGTGGCAACTATATACAGTGACAATGGCCTTAGTCATGTTCAGTAATCTCACCAAACTATTTTTTGTATGATCTAGTATGTGCACAAATCATATAGTGGTAGATCATAAATTTGTTCTGGCGTGCATAGAGTTCAAAAATTAGACCAACCTTAATGCAATGTAATGAGATTAGACCATCCTCAATGAAATTCCCTATGTAATTACAAAACATGATGAGAAGAGTCATTTGTCTTCCTAATTTAAAGTGGCCACTTTGTAATATAAAATGAAAAAAAAAAAAAACACTACATTACCACAAAACATTCCAAATTTTGCTGTAATTTTTCTAAAAATAAAAATAAAAGTATATTAATCCTGATAAAATTGGGATCAAATATCATACCCATAATAGCATAGGAAGAAAACTTGTGTAGAAGGGAACACAAACAATACACGATAGATAAGAAAAAATGCATCCAAGAAAGGGTGTTTCATGCTCTGTAACACACACAAATCCAACATGACATTTTATTAAAAACAATAATGCCAAAGTCGACACACTTTTTAAATCAAGAAAAAATGTATGCAAGCGGTTAGACTATAAAAGTAGCACAATTAAATAGATGAAGTTCATGAAGGTCCAATTCATAATAGAGATTCTTTGGGGTGCATGGGCCTCTGATGTACACTAATTATTATATATAAAAAAATTAGTACTTCCAATTGGCAAACACTATGCAAGAAGGGAGATGAACCAACCACATATTATCTTTCTTCATACTCGGACAAATAGCCAATATTTGTTCCTAACAATTGAACTTCAAATTATCCATTATATTCACAAGATTTGTAAGGCTCTTCAGTGGTTTTCTATTGCCCCCAAGAAATTCATTTCTATTATAAATATTAACAATCCCATTGTTTGACCAAGTGACAAATACATTACTGACAGTAGAAATGAGAAAAGATGAAGTGTTAACACAACACTCATCAGCCCCCCTACGAATGCATTTCCTCATTCCAAGATCTCAATGGTATACCTGTTCATCTCCCCACGAACTTGGAAATTGTCTTCCATCATCAGCAAAAAAAAGTGCACGAATGTTCCATTCATTTTCAAGGTCCCAATAAATTGTTTAGTTTTTCTAGAAGGAAACTTTATACAACCATTATTCACAAGGAATGAAATCACGCAGGAAAATATTGAATGTAGCATCCAGGTGGCACCACAAATCTTCAACATTTTATTCGAAAAGATCCATCATTTGTGCCATCATTTTTTATGAAAAGATCTGTCATTTGTGTCATTGTCCAATTTCTAACAAAAAAGATCCAAAAAATTACTCAGAAACTCCACTAAAAAATATGCATCTGCTTCTACATTGACCTGCAAAGAAGTAAGTCTAAGAAATTCTATTACATTAAGGATGGTATAATCTCAATATTGTATTTTATTACTCTAAATTTCATACATTTGTAGAAGGCCTCGACTTCTGCAAGACTCACATACACAGGTTCTTCTGCAACTTCAGTCCAGTGCTTGCTATAATCCACGAATGACCATGTTGTTGGGCACCTGAATCAATTCTCTGAAAAATATGGAAAATCCTCTTTTCTCCAGAGGTTTTGGTTTGGGTATCCCCTCACTGATGAAGCATATGAAATCCTTGATAGAAACAAGATTTGCAGCTACCATAAATAGCTCTCAAAATTTTCTATGAAATATTGGGCCCTCATTATCCCACAAAAATGTAGTCAAAACCCATGAATCAACCCCTAAATCTACATCCCCAACATCAATCATTAGTTTTGGTTCAATATTATGGTCCATGGAAATCATATAAATTAGACCCTTCTGTGATATTATGAGTGGTGATTTCTTGATGCCCATTGGTCTCTCCTCAAATGACATTTTATTGTCTTGAGTTATCACGTAAATGAGAGTTTCTTGATGCATTCTCTCATGCTCAATCACAACGGATAGAATCCTAGTGGTCACTTTCCCTTTAGGTGTCTCTTCAGGATCATCATTCTTCTTGTTAGAGTTGATAAATTCTTCCCTGGAAGGCCAATTGGGTGGCATAGGTGGATGGCCATGGAAATGTTAAGGATCTAGGACATTAGGATCCATGCCCCTTGAAAACACATTGCCCAACTGGGATGCTTATTTTTCTCTCATTATCTTTAGTTTGGTAAATGCACAAACATGTCCACTCTACACATCCATCGAAAAAATTAAGTCATCCTAATTAGATAATGAAAGAAATTTTTGAAGCTAGTCTCTATAAACACCCAATGAATAAAAATGAATGTAGAAACAAGTTTGAGTCATTTTTCACTGAGACATACGATTTAATAATGGATGACTTATTAAAACCTAAAGGAAAAACATCAATTTATTTTGCATTGTCCCATACTATTTAACTAAGTTTCATAAATATGTTTGATATATGTGGATGGCCATATAATTCCATGTATGTGATTGATAGAGATAGTAAATTTGTGGGGGTGATTTTTTTTCCATTTTATCTCAAGATGAGAATAGACATCTCCTAAAAATCAAGCACATAAAGGCATCGCTGTGGTAAATATTTTGATAATTTTCCCAATAAAATATCATCCTAATATTAATATGGGGTTAAGAAGAATTTTACTATATGCCATTTTAAGTGGACATATATCAATATGTAGAATATTTAAGAGATACCATTAATGCAAAAACAATAGATGGCGAATATTGAATAGTGTGCATATAGAAATAAGATGATTTCATATAGAAGGATGAATTATTTTACAATGGAATAATAACTTCTTTGTTTTAGATGGTAAGTATTTGTCCCACTCCAAAGTAATTAGTATCAAAATTTGTGTTCTTGACTTTTGTAATAAAGGCAAGCAGACTAGATTTCTTAAAGAAGTATGTTGTTACAACATTTTCCCAAAATACTTACCCTCGAGGTGAAGAGATCTTGTTAATTTGCAGTATAACTCTAGAACTCGTGATCACAACTTCAATGTATACTTATTCCCCAAATCACCCTTCCAACATCACAAACATTTATCATCAACCATTATAAATATAAAATATTTTTCCATGATGGAGATAGAGAGGAGGACTCAAGCCACTCTATCCTCTATAAATAGTTAGATGATTAATATAAATAATATAAAATATAGCAAAAATCATTAATATTGTTTCCTGCAATAAATACTACCACCAATAATCATAAACACTTTGACAAGGAAAAATTCAGCCACCAAAAAATCCTCCACTAGGCTTACTAGCCACTGATGTTAATAGCTCCTAACCTTAGAATACTATTTATACCTAGAGCTATATTAAGAGGTGGATAGATTTATGATGATGGGGGAGGGAAGGATCTTAAGAGGTGGATAGATTTATGATGGTGGAAGAGGAAAGGATGGTGTAGAAATTGGCACAAATGTTGTTGATGTGACAAAGTCCCTTTCACAATGGAAATCACAAGTGAAGAAGAAAGATGAAGATGATGATAACACAGAAAAACATGAGAATGATAATTCTACGATGATGACAAAAAAAACACGAGTATGATAAGTCTCCTAACATGATTATGATAAGTCCCCTCCACTGTCTCCAGAGAACAAAATTATACAATCAAAGCCATGGCATGAATAACTAATAATGATCCTCATCCACATATAGATAATCAACAGCAACATGGAGATACTCCTCAATGATTTCAATTTTCAAAAAACACACAATGATATCCTTTTTTATAACCATTTTGGATCATATTTTCTCTTCATCTTTTCATCCTGCTGATGAATCTGTAATGTTCCTTTCTTCAGGAATGTCTGCAATCAACAATCTATTCCAGAGATTTACTGAAGGGGAATTTACCAGATATGTCACCTTCTCAAGGAAGTGTGAGATCCAAGGGCTATCTGGCCCTTTTCAGACTTTATCTATAGAGCTTCTTGAAGAATCCCACTCAAAAGTGAGCTACAGCAAGATGAAAACATATACATGAAGAGAAACTTGCTCCAATCTCAGAAAATGATAGAAGAACTCATAGCCATCATATTAGCTCATATCAGCAAAATAAGTGTACAATATCTTGAGGGAAATATCACTCAAGAGAGGGAATGATCAACCTCAAAGAACAAGTACATGAAAGCATGAAATACACTGCTACATAAACTACCCTAGCTATGACTGCATAGTCTTATGGAGACACTGCTACATACAAATGTGAAATATAATGATATTGCAATATATCTCAAGAAATGAGGGGGAGTGTGCTATCAACCCCTAAAAACAATGTTACAATGATAATACAACAATCCTTAGGAGGATTGGCTACACTATATGCATAGACTGGGAAAATAACAAAATGCTGGAGTCGCTAGGTAGCAGCAGCAACTCATAATAAAAATAGAAGGACATGGTAGAATCTTCTCTATAATCTGAATCAATCTCCTCCAAAGGATTTCTGAAGTGCAAGGCTGATCCTGACACTGGAAATATCTCCCTACAATATGATGGTGCAAACCCCCACTGCAGACTCACTCTGAAATAACGCAATCTATGGAAGGGACTGCGCTGATGAAGATGGGAGGAAGCTTGGCCTGCTGCCAAAATCTGCAAATGAGCTCGATAACACTCCTTAATGATATCTCCACTAAATTGAGACTCCTTTCTCTACAAATCAATTCCTGAAGTGATGTGGTTGAAACCTCCACTGCAACCCCAGCAACAAAATGTCTTCTTGCTGCAAGAATAACGCTGTGATGGAAGAGAATGCTTTGGCCTTGAGCCAATATGTGGATAAAAATGAACATCAGTTCCTCAAGAGGCCTCTCATGAGGAAGGAATCCTAAACATGAATTCCCCCAGTAACTCTTCTAAACAACATGAGTATGCTCCTTGTCTCTCAAGACAACGAAACCAATAATCCATTTCATGAGAAAAAATGGTTGTCTTTCCCTCCTCTTATACAAATTGTGAGCTCTCTCCATGGGCCCCATTCATTAGGGTTTTCCTTCTCAAGGAATCTTCCCTCCTTCTCTATTGCATTGTACCAGAATGTGCTTTCCACCTCATAGCCTGCGCAGTTTGACTTTGGTCAACTTGACCTAGCCACTTTGCAAAAAAGCCCCTGTTTACCCATCGAGGTGTGAAATCAACTAAAAAATAATCCATTCTCATAATATGAGGGATTTTATTGTGCTTTTAATTATTCATAGGCCTCCTTAACTATTTATTCATCTTATAAGTGAAATTAGCAAAATATAATGTTCCAATTTATTGAAGGAAAAATTTGGAACATTACAGTCCTCCCCTCCCAAATGTTTCTTGTCCCCAAGAAACTGCAAGGATAGAACTGAAAGGCCTCCTCCCAAGGCATGGAGTCTATGATGTGTTTGAGGAACACCTCCCTCAAGTGAATTCTCCATCCCCAAGCTATCAGCTATGTAAAATGAGTCACCTTCCAACTACGCAACTCCTAAAAATAATCCTCCACCTTGTGCTCATGTAGAATAGGTGGGCTGAAATTCTGAACATGGTAAGTTTCATGGCATACCCCATGCTATTCTCTTCTCCACTCATGATAAATGTGGAGTGCAAGTTGAATTCAGACTGCAATAATGTTTACCTCCATTTGTAAGATGAAGTCTAGATCTCCAAAGATCTCTTCTCCAATGCTGTGAAACATGTTGGCCCAAATCACCTCATATGTGATGAGTTGGAAGTCATCATCATATGGCATCCAAAAAGTCTCATGGCTCACCTCAAGAAAGAGCCAATGCTAAACCATGGTGGCCATGTCATCTACCATACTCCCTTTAGAGTATGTACTGCAAAAAGTGTGGAGGCCTTCTCTCTCAAAGGGTACATCCACCCAATGCTCCTTTCCCTCCTTATGATACATATGGGGCTGCTGCTAGTATATGGCTGCAATAAAATGGCCTCCCGGAGACACCCAACCCACCCCATCAAACATGTACACCATGAAATTCCTCCTCCAAAAATTTAGGCTCCCTAGATAGCTCCTCCCATATGAAGGAAAGAGGTGAAGCTTGGCAATAATGGGTTGCCCATTGTTTCCCCTGAAACATACACCCTGAAAAGTAGGGAGAGTTATAATCCCAATGGGTATCTCCAACTCATATCCCACTTTCCAAACAAATCTTCCCATGTAAAAAGTAAACTCAGCAACACATGGAAGAAAGAACAAATAGGAACAACTTGTCATATGACAACCAGAAAGTGGATCATAGTTCCACTCATGGAACCTACACAGTGCACTCCCTGCATACATCAAAGCAGAAAATAGCAAGTTATTTTCCAGCCACTTGTTTGCTGCCACAATCATCTCATAAGATGGAAACATGAACATAAAATATGGTGTCAATAGTGCCAGCCAAGAATCATGTGGCTTCCCCCACAGTCCACCCATGAAATAGCCAATCTCAATGTTGGGAATGGCTCCAAGTACATCATCATATAAAACATGAGAAAGGATGATCCTCCTCAATACCACATGCTGATCATATAAAGTAAAGGAAGGAAAATAATAATACAGATGTATACCTCCTCTACCGAGTACTCTAGTCATTGAGCTGAAATGGCTCAACTGAAAGTGCTCCCTTACTCCCAATGAGTAGGAAGGTGGCTATGAAATCCTCATCATCACCATCCAGGCTATGTATCTCTCCATATGCTGATATATATTCTACTGGATGCCCTCCCAAATGAACTCCTCTGCCAAGGAAAGATATGCATCAAGATGCATGGAAAAGAAGTCCCCTTGTGCTGCAAGTAGCATCTTCTCCTTGAGACTAGAGGCTCTATTCAAGAAGACTCTGCCATGTGAGTAGATGACCATATCCTCTACCATATATCTATCATCTCTCCCTGGGTCATCAAGCATACTGCAAGCACCAAGATCCTTTGAGTACCCCACTAAGAGTGAAGATCTCCAGTAAGAATCAATCCTCCTAGGAGACAACGCTGGTGATCTGGCATGTGCAGCTCTCCTGCTGCTGCTGTCTACTACTTTGACATCCCTCATTTCAAATTTTTCCTCCAAACTCTTCACCTCTCCAAAATCCAAGAGCAGTGAATCCCACAACATGATACGCCTCATCAATGATAGATCTGGTGGTCTCCCTGGTGGGATGCCCCTATGCAGTGAGACATCGATGACAAGAGTGGACTGTACATATGGTTGGGAAACCTTGCCATTACTCTCCCTACACAGTACAACCTTTCTCCTCTTTGCCTTAACTTTCTGGAATTGAGTAGGGTGTGTTCCTCTCATCACATGATGCTGCTCTTTCTCTCCTCCTCCTTCTAGTTGCAAAATGGCACAATCATGCTACTCATTGATTGTGCTTGGACCTCCATGTATGAGATCCTAGGGACCTCCCTGCAAGGATGAAAGAATCCCTCTTATTGGAGCATGTTCTCCTCCTTCCTCTGCATGAGGTACTAGATCATCTCTATGATTGACAGCGTTGTTGCCCTTCTCCTCATCAAGATATGTGGGAAACTCCTTCGAAATGAGATCCTCTCTTGAAAGAGAGACTTCCATGACTCCTTGTGCCAAAATTCAAGATGAAGGTATTGCCTCCAATAAATCACCATGCAAGATATCAACCTCCTCTAAGGGTTTCTGAAGTGATATTGAGCCCATGACTTCCTCCATCACATGCAAGGGTTTCATTTTTCTAGGAATTTTTATTTCCTCCACATGTGTTTCATATTTCTTACCACCAAATTTTTCCATCAAAGCCATATTGAACATTGCATAGGAATAATTGTTTTCATTTTTCAAAGGAAAGGACTCAAATAACCACGATCCATGAACCTTACCTCCAAAGTGCAGCGCTGCTACTCTGATAGCTTCCTCTTTGGAAATTTGATGCTGCTGCAGAAGGGTGTCTAGCTCTTTTACCCATGCTTTGGCTGAAAGTGTAGGGGACCCATCAAAGATAGATAGAAGAAATCTATCCACATTATGCTGCTTGATCCTCCCTACCATGACCTTGCAAAAATCTGGGAAATAGATGTGATCTCTAAACTTCTGAGTTTGAGATTCATACTCATGTAAGAAACCGCTAAGAGTTCCCTTCTCCGGTATGCCTTCTTCTTCTTTTATTCTCATGGAAAATATGGCCATGTGATTGCACTGTACCCCATGGTGTGTAGCTGCATGCTCACACTCCTCATGGTAAAATATAGAGTTGGCCCTTGATTCAGCCCTTTTATTTTCTTCTCCAAAAGATGGAGTCTTTTTCCTGCTTATTTCTTGGCCTCCTTGATGAGAATAGTAAGTGCAGGGTTCTTCCTCTTATTATTGCTTCTCCTCCTTAGAGAGGTTCTTCTTTTCTCTAAAAATGGATGATATCAAGCTCATCTTCTTCATATTTGTTTCTTCTTCTTTCTTGGGCTTGAAGGCCACATGATGAGCCAAGAAAGGTGCTCTGATATCACTGTAATGTTCTTTTTTTCAAGAATGTCAGCAATCAACAATCTATTCCAGAGATTGATTGAAGGGGCATTTATTAGATATGTCACCTTCTCAAGGAAGTGTGAGATCTGAAGGCTATCTGGCACTTTTCAGACTCTGTCTATAGAGCTTCTTGAAGAATCCCACTCAAAAGTGAGCTACAACAATATGCAAACATATACATGAAGAGAAACTTGCTCCAATCTCAAAAAATGATAGAAGAACTCATAGCCATCATATTAGCTCATAGAAGAAAAATAAGTGTACAATATCTTGAGGGAAAGAGCACTCAAGAGAGAGAATGATCAACCTCAAAGAACAAGTACATGAAAGCATGAAATACACTGTTGCATAAACTTCCCTAGTTATGACTGCGCAGTCTTATGGAGACACTGCTACATACAAATGTGGAATATAATGATATTGCAATATAGCTCAAGAAATGAGGGGGAGTGTGCTCTCAACCCCTAAAAAAAATCTTACAATGATAATAAAACAGTCCTTAGGAGGATTGGCTACACTATATGCATAGAATGGGAAAATACCAAAATGATGGAGTTGTTGGGTAGCAGAAGCAACTCATAATAAAAATAGAAGAAGATGGTAGAATCTTCTCTGCAATCTGAATAAATATCCTCCAAAGGATTTCTTGAGTGCAAGGCTGATCCCGACACTAGAAATATCTCCCTCCAATATGATGGTGCAAAGCCCCACTACATACTCACTCTGAAATAACGCAGTCTATGGAAGGGACTGCGCTGATGAAGATGGGAGAAATCTTGGCCTGGTGCCAAAATATGCAAATGAGCTCAACAACACTCCTCAATGATATCTCCAATAAATGGAGACTCCTTTCTCTGCAAATCAAGTCTTGGAGTGATGTGGTGGAAGCCTCCACTGCAACCCCAACAACACAATGTCTTCTTGCTACAAGAATAATGTTGTGATGGAAGAGAATGCTTTGGGCTTGAGCCAAGATGTGGATAAAAATGAACATCAATTCCTCAATATGCCTCTTATGAGGAGGAAGGAATCATAAACAATAATTCCCCTAGCAACTCTGCTAAATAGCAGGAGTATGCTCCTTGTCTCTCAAGACAACGAAATCAATAATCCATTTCATGAGAAAAAGTGGTTGTCTTTCCCTCCTCTTATACAAATTGTGAGCTCCCTCTCCATGGGCGCCACTCATTATGGTTTTCCTTCTCAAGGAATCTTCCCTCCTTATCTATTTCGTTGTACCACAATGAGCTTTCCACCTCATAGCTTGCGCAGTTTGACTTTGGTCAACTTGACCTAGCCACTTTGCAAAAAAGCCCTTTTTACCCATTGAAGTGTGAAATTAACTAAAAAATAATCCCTTCTCATAATATGAGGGATTTTATTGTGCTTTTAATTATTCATGGGCCTCCTTACCCATTTATTCATCTTATAAGTGAAATTAGCAAAATCTAATGTTCCAATTTATTGAAGGAAAAATTTGGAACATTATAGAATCACATTGATTGGTTTGAAACACGTCGGCAATCAATGATTTTATGTGATGGATCTCAAAGACATGTATCTAAACAATTCTACTCACAAAATCCTCCATTCAGATATCACCTTTGTTCTCACATGATCCAAAGAAGAAGTGATTGAACTAAAAAAATTACCAAACATAAGCTAACTTTTAAGGAGATGCTTAAGAAATTGAACCAATATTTTGTTCATGCACTCTTGCAAATGAAACCTATGCTTGAGATGGATAGGTGGCAGAGGCGGTGCTAAAGATCATTTACAAGGACCACCCTAGTTATATGTACAACCAGAGCTACAAGAACCACCAAATAATGATTTATTTTCATGGTTGTTGAAAAACATAATTGATATGAAACAAATGGGAATGGAATTAACAATCATAAAAATCAACATGTTAAATTTATGAGGCAACTTCGGGAAGAATTTCCCTTGATCCTGAAATTGAAAATTTAAATTGACTGGAAATTTTTTTACTTTGAAAATAATTACGTAATCTATTTTAATTATTAATGCCTCCCGCCTAACACATTCAAAGTCATAGCTTCAATATGTAATTAGAGGGAAATATTTTATTTTTAAAATTCAAATTTAAAATTTGGCTTACCCAAGAGATGCAACCGTTCAATAGTATCAAAACACTATATATACCGCATTGAGGTGCTCCTCAAAAATTATGAATTTGGATATGAAATTTCAGATAGCTACCTCAGGAATTTCGGATGAATTTTTTTCCCTGACCCTACCTTAGTAATTTCGGATGGTGTTCTCTGTGGTTTCCTTAGGACAGATCTTGCTTATCTATAGTTCAACGAATCTATGTCTCTACAATCTCAGTAAGTCCAGAATTCACACTGAGTATGAACAAGAATGTTTTGGTTAGAGTTATGGTCTCAACAGGTCCGAGTTCACGAGCAGATCTGCACTATGGCTTAGGGCATGTTTGTGAATGGGTTATGACTAGTTCAGTGTGGGTTTCTCTCTCATAAAGAAGGCCACATCTAGGAGACACTCTTACACTTGGGCCACAACCCTAGAATCACCTACTTAGGAGGCCGAGCTACTATAGAAAGATGCAGACATGAAATTCTAAAAATTTGGTGGTTGTTGGAGATGATTGGATACCTTAAGGTAGGCCATAACAACAACAAATTATAGTGACCTTTCTTAGATAGAAAACCACATTGTTTGAAGGCCTTCCAATACTAAAGAAGGGCTGAAGAAGCATGCCATTGAAGCCATATCCAAATATCCACCGAGATAAAGCAAACAATGGATTTAAAAGTTTAATATGGTCATAGACTAGCCACTGGAGCTAGAGAAGTACAACATCATGAAGAATAAGGAATGCCACAGTAGAAATAATTAAATTTGAACCTTCTATAGTGGTCTGTAGTTTCCCTAACGATGGGATTGATTAAGTCTAAGAGCAGTGTTATCGGACTTTAATATTGGCAAGCCATTCTAACTCTAAATCATTATACTCTCTCTCTCTCTACTGAACATTTTATTTTGATGATAAGAAGATTCAATCAAGGGTTTTGCCCATATTGGGATTTTTCCCTGGCTTGAGCCAATTTTGTGTTCTTTTTTCTTGGATTGTCCTCTATGATAATGGTTTATGTTCTTTCCTCAGTTAATTTCAACGTAATAATGGTTTATTTGATTGCAATAAAATGGTGAATTGGGCTAATATGACTCGTTAAAGTAACTGACCTAAGAAAAGAGCATGTTAACTTAAAATTAACATGGTATCAGAGCCCAAGTGAGGTCAATCCCAAGCAAAAGTAAAAGCAATCACTAAAGGTGTATCAAAATTAGATCTAACAATCTCTGTGTGAAATTTCCTTTTACCTATGAAGAAAATTCAATTCATGAATCAATCAAGGGTTCATGATTATTATACATTGCATACTTTGACGATTATCTAGACCAATGTCTAGCCTGAAATTTTTACATGCATTGACTATATTTCTCTATTGCATAACTCATATCTATGCATATGAATAGATCCAGGGCAATGTAAATTTCACAGAATGATGATTGGATTCATCTCATGGGTTACTTTGATGGCTGAGTATGGTTTTCTCACTGAGAGCCAAATTTGAACCATTTGCATTTAGATCAAAGTCCTTTATTCCTTCTTGGTCATAAAACCACATCTTTGAGCACAAGAGACCGAGTTTATGTGAAAAGGGAGGTTGAGTATCTCTGCGTTGGAGGACTGAGTTTCTCATTGTAAAGCAGAGTTTCATTTCCATAAAGAGGGGTCCATTTACTTCACTATTGTTTTTTGAGTTGATCCCAATGAATGACGAGAATATTGTTACATCCCATGGGCACGATCAACCATCTGAGTCGACTGAATATGACGTCAAAAAAGGTCAAGGGAATCCTTATCTCTTGGTAGAGTTATGTAGAAAAGGCTGAGACCAAAAATAAATAAGAATTCTTAGCCCTGTAACTTTTCCTATAAGATCATGGGGCCTATGTAAGGCATTATTCCTTCATCATAAAACAAAGCACATATTAGTAGTTAAACGGCTGTCTAGACTCCAAACATCCTGTTCATGGACTAAAGTCTCTAGGATATAGGGGTTGTACTCAGTGTCATTTTGGGACTGATAATCCGAGAGATTATATAGTTGGAACCACTTCACAAGCACACAACATGATCGTTATTCATGATGATTATATGCTTCTATAAAATATTTTGTATGAGATGAGATAAATGAATTGATTGAAGTGATCCACTACAAAATTTTATAGACGATCTGCTATCAGTATTGGTGCACTAGGTAATCTGTTTCATTTTCCATAAAGCATTGTGTTGTGCACCAGTGAAGTATAAGTCTTTTTGTAAACTCTGAAGAAATATCTTATGATCTAAAGCTTGGATTTGTGGCATTCAACTGAACTTATGAAATCTAAGTAGCATAGCTTCTTATGAAGAGGATCTGTATATGAATCAAGGAATATCCCCTAGTGCATTTACGATAATGAAAATAGAGTTGCGTGAGTATGGTATGTGAAACTGTCACCTTGATTACAATGAATCAACATTATAGTCCATCACTTTATATCTACATCCATTACATCTTCAACTACCAAAATTATAGTAAGGCAATATTATGATAACCTCACACCATATATGTTGAAACTATGTGTACATATAAAATTATTTGTGCCCTTGAGAATCATACCAGTAGGGTTTTTTCAATTGAATTTTAGTAAGCTCCTGCTTGTTGCAAGTCAATTTTCTGTCTAAGATAGGATTTTCTTAATGGTGAGCTAGTAACCAAGGTTGGTGGCATATGCTATTGCCCATGATTTAAGTAATATATATTATCCTACTTATGTCTTGGTAAAGACATCAATCTTCTAGAGGCAGAGAAAGAACATCACTAGTATGGAGATATCAAAGAAAGCCTCTCAATCAGTAGTAGGAACAGTGTAAAAGATGCCATCTACAGGCACACCATCAACAACAAGAAATCTTCGGTATGATTTTTTTCATTCAGCTGTAAAGGACATTATTGTATAAATTTTCATGCTACTAGGATTTTCCTTTTGAACAGAGGTAACACAAAGAGAGTAGGGCTCTCTCTCACAGAGAAAAAATAGTTGTGAGATGTATGAAATAACCATGATTGTGCAGAGATGGAACAACAGTATGGAAAATGAAGAGAGGCAGTAGGAGAAACAATGGAAGTGAATGTCGTAGATAACGAAAGTGGCAGTGTTAGCAGAAACTGTGGACCACAGAAAGCCACTGGAAACAATGTGCAGATCAGTATGGCAACAAATGAACATCAAATCATGGGTAATAGCTATTAGCCACCTTGACAATTATATGTGGCGTTAGTCCTATGTATGGCATCTCAGCACATACAACCCATCATCATCTATGGAAAATTGAAATGTATCTATGTCAATATATTCCATTGAACATAATATTGTTTAGGAAGGAGAGTAGGAACTGAAAAAACACCCCAATAGTTCTCCTCTTTCTTTAAAATATAAAAATGTTAATCCATTCCCAAGGTACAAGAGATGGAATTCAGCTAAATGAGGAAGGCTAAGATACTAATAACTTAGTCGTGTCTAGTTTTATCCTAGCGTTGTAGCATAGGTGAATGAGTTTTAGTGGAATATAGCGAGTTGAATTAGATCCAATTTTTTTCTTTTCTTTTATGAGATAAGAAGACATAGAAACTGGAATTTCTAGACATGGGTGGTACTAGATTTAACGTATTAATTCATGGAGACTACTGCATAGGACTCACTTATAATATAGGTATTCCTAGCTGCATAATTTATTTCTCGTTGATCTAAGTTTATTTCTTGTAGGGAGATATGATGGGGAGGTACTACACCTATAGCAAATATATTGGAAATAGTGACTTTAGAGTAACTTGGAAATACCGGATTAGAGCTCCCGATACGAGGAATATATTATATATTTATTCAATTTATTATCTAAGAATGCATGCCAGGATCATAGGAACTGACACTCCCATCTTATTATATGGTGGGCATGGGTGCAAGGGCATCAGACCTTTAAATTAAATGGGTGTATAAGCTAGTGTGAAATTGATATCTCCTATGACTGCTGGACTCTCGATGGAATGTGACCTATTGTGTTGTGACTGATGGGGGGGGGGGGGGGGGGGGGGGGGGGGGGGGTATCGACTAGCATGCATAGATGTTAAAATTGGCAACTAGGGCCAAATTCCAGTTTGGGTCTCCATAGTTGATGGAGATAATAATTCCATTGAATCCCTCTTTCTGAGAGGACGAAAATAGAAATATAGATTGTCCAATTTAGATAAGGAAAATATTTAATTATTAAAAAAAAATATTATATGTCATGATTTGGTTTAGGGGGGGGGGGGGGGAATTTGAAATTTGAAATTTGATATCCCTCCAAAAGTTAAGGTCAGTTTCACCAAATCATCATATATAAATTTTTATATGAGGATCTCTCCTCATCTCATTTTCACACATCAATTCTCTTGAATATGTGTTTGAGACATCCAAAGTCTTGATGGAGGTTGAATGATCTGTTTGAGTTAGGACCGAGATTCTCCATGATGGAAAATCGCCTATCTAGATAGTCATACTAAAGGAGGATGAAGGCCAGTTCTGGTTTTGGTTCATCTTTAGCAACTATGCTGAGATGCTTCACTTAAGGTTTTTATTGATCTGATCTCTTTCATGTGGGCACTCTCCTTGTGGTTCTAGGTCGCAATCCTTCTGGTAATTGCAGGAGCACCGCAACGCTATTCTAGAATAGCTGAAGGGGTCCTATGGTCTGGACTCTATATACCATGACAAATTCAAGCTACAGGAAGCAAGGGAAGGAAACATAAATAAGGAGGTTGGCCGCAGTAATTGGACGTACTGTTGAATGAAATTCAATGAGCTAATGTGGTCTATAATGAAGCTCTAACCAAGTTCATGATCTACACATGTTTCATCATCACGTTGCCTAGCATCATCTACCCAGTATAACACTATTTCAGGTCCATTATAAATAGTAAATATGACCGTACTATCTGGACTAGGACCGATCTCCTTGCGAAGACTTATTTTTCGCTGGTGTGTCTTCTATTAGGGTAGAGTTTTGCTACTACTATTTGAAGGCTGAAAGGAAGATTTTCCTAGGCTACTTCTCCATTGTATTCTCTCCCTCGATCTTTATGCTGAACATTTGATGATTAACAAGGATGGCTGCAAGGCAGCTAGTCCCTGCCTTGAGCCGAAGTTCGAATAGTGAACTGAAGTTCGAATAGTGAACTGCCATGCAGTAGCAATAGGTTAAGAGAAAAGTTTGTGAGTGTACAAAGAAAAGAAAAGTGGACCAAAATGGAACTTTTCTTCGTATTGTCCGGTGAAGTTCTAAAGATTCTATGCAAACTGTCTTAACACTTAGTATTGTCCTCTGAAGTTCTAAAGCTTCTATGCAAACTGTCTTAACACTTAACACCTTTGAGCTACATTTAAACATTGTCAAATAAGGAAACAGTACAATTATAGCAACCAAAGGAATGCTGTAAGTGCCTTGGTTGCTATGATCTTGGATCGAATAAGTTCCTGATGAATTTCCACAGATGCTCCTCCAGGGTAGGGGAAGACATGTTCAACACCCTCTCGCTCTAAAGCCTTTACAATGACATCTGCATCCTTTGTTGGCTCACTGTCTGCATAACGTGAAGTAAATGAGCTTGGAAGACTCTTAACAGATATTTGTGATGAGTTCTTCGGTTCCACTGTAGATTCACTCCATTCTTGTAATGCGTCTGAAAAATTGGAGCCGTAGTTTTATCAGCAAGATGTCGAAGACTCCTTTTTGCACGAATTTTTCCCTCGTGCCTGACATTCACTGGAAATAAAATGGCCAGATTATGCCAAAAGAATTAAGGCCTTGCTTCAGAATTCAACTCCCTAAAAATGTTCTAAAAAATAGCTAGGTTTAGATCAGGCCATGCTTCAGAACTCAACTCTCTGAAAGTTTGATCAACCAGCTAGCAATTAAAAGCTTTTGAACATAGATTAATTGGTTTTAGATCTAAAAATACTCAAATAGACTCATGTAGAAACACATTGCAGATTGTGTAACTGTTCAAAAGCCCCGTGCATGTCATCTTCCCTAGCTACATCGAAAAGAGAGCCAGATAAATGGTTTAATAAGAATGATTTTCCACTACACTGTTTGCCCATTCATCACCTGTAAAAAATTCCAAATCATCATTATATGACTTAATTGAATTGGCCCTGCTCACAGAAGAAAACATGGCTTGTGAACTTTAGAGGCCGGTGAGACATTATGCAGTACTATATTCCACCATTATTTAGCCATGAAGGTAAAACCAGCTTTCAACACATAAAAATTCATAGCAGGGAAACAAGGTCTGGGCTTTTGATGCCTTCACAGAGTAACAAGAAGGAAAGTGGTAGCCTCATGACTGTTTGAACATCACTCTCTCTCTCTAGATATATATATCTATTCAAATGTGTATTTTATGTATGTTAATGTGAACAAACATACAGAAAGCTCTGCTCCACAATCATAAGTTTACTCTACTGAATCAAACATTATAAACAGAATAAGTTTAGAGCTTAATGGAGCTACAGACAGAATTCAAGTATTCAATTCAAATTTTTTGGAAGACAGAAAGGTACTGCAATGGTGAGGCCTCGAAATACGTCCAAAGTAACAACTCTAGTCTTGGTTTCATTTGTGGGTTTTTCAACGATGAATCTTGAGTCCATCCCATCTGTCGGACGAGAATTTATATTTGAGCCCACAAAAAGCAGTTTCTTCCCACGATATACATAAACCTCGCTCTTGACAATCTAAGTTCAGTCTGCGTCACCCATCAATTTTCATTAAAGTGAAAGGAATGATTCATGAATAAGATAGAGTGTTTTCCAGAAATTTCGTGTTATTGGTTAATTTACAACTATTTACAACTCACACTGTTTTTTATATTAAATAAATTAAATATGGGATAAAAATACAAAAGTTTTAATATTTTTCGGAATTTTTGAAAATTTATGTATTTTGTTTTAAAAGTTTCAAGTTTCTGGTAAACACTCTAGTCACATTTGGAAGGACAAAAAATATACAAATTTTCTATATTATATTATTGATTATGACTGACGGAAAATTTTCAACAATATTATGTTACGAACTATAATTGACTATAGAAACCTAAACAACATTATATTCATGAGTGTAGAAACATAAACACATTAAAATAGTTTAAGATCAGCAGCAATAATGTCCCAGGAAGGTCTCTTTGACAGAATACCTTCATGCTTTACTGAGCAGCACCTGGGCAAGTTGGCTGAAGCCATAATTAACAACAAAATCCGAACGTGAGTTCCTTCATCGGGACATAAGTTGATATACTTTTTTAGCATAGCATAGAAAATGAAGATAGCTAAAAAGCACGCACATAGAATGAACACTCGGACAGAAGCTTGGAGCCAGGGGGCAGATTTATTGACGCTGATAATTAGAACTGATATATTCGATCTTTACTTTTCTCCACTGCAAAGTGTAAATAAAATTATAAATAAATAGAAATCAGTCATTAGATTTTTAATTTTTAATAATATATTTAGTGCGCAGGTCTACAACTCTGATAAATTATATTTGTTGTGTATGAGATTTAAAGTATTAATTTTTTTTAATGCGGATTTAAAATATGATGCATGGAAGTGTCTCATGTGCAGAATGACACACATGTAGAGAAAAGTATGATGCAAGGCAGTGTCTCGTGTGCCGAATGACACACAAGTAGTGATAAGTGGGGCGTACATGCAAATATGGAGTATGTGCCTGCCAAAACATGGAATGTGTGCCAAGAATAATATATAGTCCTCAGCAAAAATGATTTCTGTTTTTCCTGCAAATCAGGTAATCAAAAGAATTCTCAATATCTCTCAGGAAATTCTAATAGGTACACAATGCAGGGCCGAACAAAACACTCATTCATCAAGCTGCAAACGCAGGACACATCGCTGGAGAACGAGCCAGACATCAAGAAGTCTGTCAATGGGTTTACCTCACATCCATTTCCTTCGGAAGATAGTGATGCTTTCCCCCTATTATCAACAGAAAAATCAGGGATAACAGAAGTGGAGTCTGGATCTGGTATCCCTAGTGCAATTTTCAATCTGGCGACTACTATAATTGGTGCAGGAATTATAGGACTGCCTGCAACAATGAAAGTTTTGGGCCTGCCATTATGCTTTGCAGTGATAGTCTTGATGGGTATTCTCTCGGAAATTAGCATTGAGTTGCTGGTGGAGTTTTTTGTTCGCCTGAAGGCTTTTAATTATGGTGAAACTATTGAATCTGTTTGTGGGCACTCTGCCAGGGTTTTATCAGAGATTTGTATTATTGTAAACAATGCAGGGATTATGATTAATGTCCGGTTGCTCGCATCACCAGGGGATTTTTGATCAATGGATAGGAAAGGAAGGGTGGTGGGGCGACCGGAGGCTGATAGTTTTCATCACAATGGTATTTGTTAATTGGGGAAATTTGCATATGTATTGCAGGTTGTGGTGCCACAATGTTCACACTGGTTAACAAATACCACTATACCCAGCTGACAAATATCATTTTCTCAATCAGTTTTCAAATAATATTGATTTCTATTAGCTTAGAAGTCTGATATCCTACAATTTCACTTGGGTATACAACAAATTACATTAGTTTGAGAAATTGAGCAATCAGAGTACGCTTCAAAGAAAACCTTAGCGACGTACCTGAACGCGATGTTAAAGGATTTTAGAATGTTAAAGTTATGAACTCCCAGCGTCGTGATGATATAGAGTGTGATGGTAGAACTCCATCACTACACCGCTGAGTGAGATGAACAGTTGCGGAAGGAAAACAACACAGTCGACCCTGGCAATTCAGGTATGTGCATATCTTTTTTCCAGATAATATTTCCGCAATAAGTTAAATGATAGAAAAACATAGATAAATTCATGGTTATGCATTGTTAATAGCCCCATTTTCAAACACTAAAACAACTCTGTAGTTTTATTGGATTGTATTTTTTTAAAGAATCAGACGTTAGTTGTTTTATGGAAGATTATTAAACACAGTTTAAAAAACAGACATTCAATTTGACTTAGACAAACAGTGTTTACAGTGTTTTCATTTACCTGTTAACTCAAAATTTCATAGAAATGAATGGTTGCAACAGGAGTCTGATAAAATTGACTATTGTACTTAATGGAAATCATCATTGAAGAGGCTTAATAGAGGAGTTCCACTTACCCATGGGAATCGTGGGTCGATAGCGCACTGCTTTGAAGCTCCCGTGTGACTGGTAGTAACTTCTGTATGTAGCGCTGACAATATTTATTTCTGTTGGAACTGCTGGCAATGAAAGATTAGCTACGGAAGAGGCTTGGAGATGAAGATAACATTGTGCTGGATTGTATTTTCAACATGGAGCAAATAGGTGACCACTTGAAACAGGTGACCACGTGCAGATAGCCACTTCCTTGCATGGTTGTCCAGGTGGCAGTTGTAGCGCAGGGGCAGGGCAACCAACGTGCTACTTATCAGACCTACCATAGTGTGTATATACAATCTAGTATTTAATGTCATAAACTAATGCTAGCATTAGTTTAGCTAGAATTTACAACTTTCACAATGAAAAGCCAAACTCATAACTTAACCTATGTTTTTTCCTCCCGGCCTCGGAAAAAGGCCAAATAAGATGGCGAATTGATATGCCTTAAAAAAACATTGGCTATACGAATCATCGGGAACTAATAACAGAAATGAATAAAAAAACATTGGTTATAAGGGACTAAGAACAGCTTAAAAACAACTTGACTAATGCTAACATCTCCTTACCCGATTACAATAGTCCGTGCCTTAGCCGCAGGCGGCAGGGACTAATAATAAGAAGATTTTATCAAGGGTTTTCCCTATCTTAGGGTTGTCCCCTAGCTTGTGCCATATTATCATGTTCTATTATCTTGGCTTGTCTTCATCATTTATCATTTATGTTATTTCGTTGGTTAGTATCAAGTATTGTTTAATGTGAATGGTAATGGATTAATGGGTTCATGGTCAAATGAAGTAACTATCCAAAGAAAAGAACATGTTTCTTAAAATTAACATGGTTTAAGAGCTCAGGCGAGGAAAAGCCCAAGAAAAAGTGTAAGATAAAGCAATCACCAAGTGAAGTTTGTTGTGAAGCCTACATGGTCTCCTCCCTTTGCAAGTCTTAAGGTCCTAGAAAATTTTAGGCAAGGACATATGTGGCAATGAAGTGAGGAGGCTTAAGGGAAAGTCTAGGACATAATTTGGTCTGAATTTCTTGGTGTCTTAGGTTGTTGGTGCAAAGGTAAGTAAGGATGTTTCTATTCATATTTTAGCATGGTTTGGATCTCTGTTTAGTACCACAGAAAGCTGCAGCCACTGAGATTGTTAGCACAGGTAAACAAGGGTGTTTTTCTAGTGTTGATGTGGACAGAATGTTGATGGTCCGATATGAGAGTGTCCAAGGCCTACAAAATGAATATCTTGGCCTTACAGGAAACATCACATAGAAGAAATTACAACTTTGGACTCTATATTTTCGTTATGTAATCTCAACAGTGAGATTAGAAGTCATCCCATGGAGATTATTCAAATCTTAGATGTCTTGATCTTTGAAAGAAGTTGCAGTCATAAAATATCTTATATTTAGCACCCAGTCAATCATTTAAGAAGCCAAACTTGTGACAGTTAGTCTGAGGATAAATATTCTCTAAGTCTGTTCAATATGACGAACATTTCTAGTCTTCATTTTGAGCATGAGATTGCACAACATCTTAAAGGTGAAGTCAGGGTTACTCTTCAAAATTTTGATTGTTCAAGAAAATAAGAAGGCTAGTCCTTCCATAGTTTTGAGAAAAATTACTTAATTAAGACCCCAGTATCTCCTATCTCATTTCTATGCACAGGTAATATATATTCATAGCCTAAAATTGAGTTGAACTGACCTATAAACAGTGGTTGGAGCACTAAGGCTCAGAATTATGGTACGCACTAGCCCTTATTAAAATAATTACCTGAAGCAATCAACATTGTAAATAAGTCAGAGACATTGTGAACATGTTGACTCCTTGTCACAGTAGGGCTTCAATACTTGATTGAATAAATACACACTGTTTGATATACAAATCCTAGTCCACAATTATCATCCAAATTTTTGAAGCATGCGTCATCAGGTATGTGTTTGAAATTAAATTTTTTAGTTGAAAAATAAAATTTTGTCCGAATATTGTCGTGACTACATTAAGGAGGCACGTGAATGAACTGTCGCAATCAACCCAAAATCTTGTGAAAGTTTGGTTGCTCAAGTTTTGTATCACTTCTATAATTCTAATATCTGTAGTCACCATTTTATTTCGAACTCTCCGATGTCACAGTGTTGAGAATGAATCTCTTGTAATCGGGACGAGATTTTAGTACAACTATGTTTCATTCTGGTACAATGTATTGAAGCTTCCTAAGAGAAGAATTAAATATGAAAAGGTAACCCAAAGACTGAAAGTATGTAATCAAGTCCAATTCAAGGGCAATAAAATTCTAAGTATATGGAAATGCGGGACAATGGAAAACATACCTTAAATTATAGTTTTGGCACTTATGTCATAGCAAAGATGTGTGCAATAATTCTTGAAAGGAAATTTTTGGACTCTGGAGTGTTTCCCTATCAATCGCCTTGAGTAGGGATTGTTGATATCATCATGAAATACCCAACTATGATGACAGTGTAAGATATTGTTTAAAGTGAATCTCCAGTTTGTCACTTCAAGTTATTCAGAATAAAATCATAAGGCATTTCTTAAATATAATAGCATATATGTCCTGAAAGATATAATTGGAAGTAGAAGAGCTTGAATCTTCATTATTATTGTCAAGCACTCACTCAATATCAAAAGAAATATTTCCTGACATCTCTAAGTCTTACAATGGATGAATTTTGTACATCAATCTCTGTGATACAATGTGGCCTATTAGCCATCTATAATTTTTTTGCATTTCTCCTGTGTGCATAAGATATTACAGTACATTTGATCTTAACATCTTGGGTAAGGGATGAAGTACATATTGTAAACCTCATTCTTAAAGATCAGTTACAAGATCTTGGCATCCCATTGTTGGCCTTTGATTATAAAGTACAGAGGCAGATGTGATGACAAAGACACATGGGAGGATTTCTAGTGAAATATGGGGATGTGCATCTTGATTGATCCATGATATAAAGGAAGAAACTCACCATCTGGTGGATGTATCTTTATCTTAGTATCTAGAGGAATTCAAAGAAAAATTGGATCAATAAAGGGATATTTTCTATAGCATCTTATGTCTAAGCTAACACCATTTTTATTATCTCCATAAGAATAGTTAAGCATGACTGCAGTACCCTTTTTCTCTCTGTATGCTTTAAGCTATGTAGTATTTGATGTCAGACTTCCTTTGGCCCTCCCATCATAGAAATATTCTTTAAGATATTTAGAGGGAGCTATGATTTAGAGGGAGTTGATTTCTCCCTTAACTTAAAAGTTTGATGTGATGGAGAAGCTATTGGTCTACATCCTTGGTGTTCTTGATAAACACCCTATCAATCATATGCCTCGATATGAAGTCTTTAAGTAGATCTATGGAAGAACCCCATAAATTGAATAGTTTCTTATTGAGATATCTTTGAAATCTAAGATTCCCTGTGTATTCTGAAATTGGCTTAGTTGACAACGTGGTGGATGGAAAGAGAAAATATAGTGCTATAACTCTTGATTTGATTTCTCTAGAAGCATTATTGAGGTTGAATGTATATAGCAGCAAGTATGGTTTATTATGAAACCAGTTGGTTGAGGAAGCTACTTCATAAGCCATTTGTGCATAAGATAAAAATCAACGTTGTATATTTCAATAATGAAAGTGGGATTAACCTTTCAAAGAATCCATGATCGGCTTCAGGTAACACCTTATTTAGAATACTGTACAATCAAACTCCATCATTTTAGGATGGATGTATAGGTTCCTGTCATCCTCTCAAAGCCTCTTGGTAATGTCAAAATTTATCCTCATTCAGAAAAGAGGATGGGAGTCATGGAAATTCCCTTCTATGATGGTTACGGTTGAAGACTGAGCTCTGGGAGCTCCTGGGGGCTTGGGATACTTACTGAGCTATGAGCGACCATAGGGTGAGTGGTTCACCTTCCCCTAGTGGCGTGTTGTGTACAGGGTGAGTGATTCACCTTCCCCTGTGATACCCCATGATGGCTGACATGTGTGTAGGCTGAGTGGTTCACCATATCCTATAATTGTGAATACATGTGTGTAGAGTGAATGGTTCACCTTCTCCTATGGCATATGTGCAGTATGAGTGATTCACCTTCTCCTACAGACACCCCAGTGAGAGATGCATATAGGCATCTAATGACATGTTGGTGGGAAGTGGCTCATCCTTTCCCCACATGTAGGATGCTCATTCCCTACGATTAATGGTTGACATGTCGATGGGATGTGGTTCACCCTTTCCCCACTAGTAGGCTCCTTCCTACTATTGATGGTTTCTGCATGCGTGTAGGAGGTGGTTCATCCGTTTCCTACTATCTGTGTTCTTGCATGCGTGCAGGAGGTGGTTCATCCTTTCCCTACATATGATTATGATGTGCTTCTATAGGATTTAGTTTTTCCTTTCCCTACAAATTATTGTGATGATTTTTCGTAGGATGTGGCTTTTAATTTCCCTACGTATATGAGCAGGATGTTCGTTCCTTGTTGGTGTTTTCTTATCATCCTACCCATGTACTTTGGGACACATGGGAAGTACCTGTCATATGGCCAATGAGTTGGGAAATGAGGATAGAGACCTTAGCACTACCAATGGATGCATCATGTGCTGCCGTACTCTTTATGTATATAATGCATGGTGTTCATCAACTTGATCTGAGATCAAGTCTGGTTGAGGTTTTTACATCTATACTGACTTTGGTTCAGTGGAGAGTGGCAAGGTCTTGTGACTCACTCTTGATACATTTTTCTTTATTATTCACATTAGCGTTCAGAAGAGCAGAGAAAATCAAAGATGACAAAGATATTTCATGATGATTGGATGGCATGATGATCTATGGCAGCAGATGGATTGGTAGGTGGAATTCTCCCTAGTTGAGAGGGAATGTTAAAATTGGCAACTAGGGCCAAATTCCACTTTGGGTCTCCTTAGTTGATGGAGATAATAATTCCATTGAGTCCCTCTCTCTGAGAGGACCAAAATAGATATATATAGATTTTCCAATTTGGATAAGGAAAATATTTAATTATTAAAAACATATATTATACGTCATGATTTGGTTTAGGTGGGAAAATTTAAAATTTAAAATTTGATGTTCCCTCCAAAAGTTAAGGTCGGTTTCACAAAATCATCATATATAAATTTGTATATAAGGATCTTTCCTCATCTCATTTTCACACATCAATTTACTTGAAAATGTGTCTCAATCATCTGAAGTCTTGATGGAGGTTGATGATCTGTTTGGGTTAGGGCCAAGATTCTCCATGATGGACAGTTGCATCTCTAGACAGTCATACTCAAGGAGGATGAAGGTGAGTTTTGGTTTTGGGTTCATCTTCAGTAACTAGGGCGAGATGCTTCACTCAAGGTTTATACTAATCTGGTCTCTTTCCTTTCGGCACTCTCCTTCTGTTGATAGGCCACAATCCTTGTGGTAATTGTAAGAGCACCCCAAGGCTATTCTAGATTATTTGAAGGGGTCATATTGTTAATTTTGGACAACTAGGTCCAAACTCGATGTTGTGATGATCAGATGAAGATACCAATATTTTTATTGGGTTTCTCTTTTGGAGACGTGCAAGATCAATCTAAATATCATCTTGATCTGATCAACAGAACAATTCTATTGAATTTATTCAAGATATATGCAGGTCGGCCTTAAGGTTTTGTGCCCCATCAGTTGTATCACACACCCTCAAAGATGGATATATATTGATCAACATTGGAGGAAATTCTCAATCATCCCATCCTCACACATTTCTCTCTCCTCATCTGATTGGTTCGATGTCCTTGGTGGCACTTCTCTCCACACGTGGGAAAATTCCACCAGCAATACATTTCTAATTTCGGTCTAGCGTTTCTGTAACAAACTTTGAACAAAGTTGAATTTGCTCAATGCAAGTTCAAATCGACCTAAAACTCTCCCAAAAGCTTGATTTTCCTAATTCGCATTTTCTTGCACTATTCCCAAGGAAAAACGTTGAGTTTGACTTTTCAGCATTGAACTAGCTGCTGTTGTTGTTTGTGCTGACTGTTGAATTTTTGGGTTGATTTTTGAGTAGACCATTTGGTTTTCCTAGAGGGTTTTGTGACATTGCTGGTTGGCTGACCTTATTGAGACTTTGTCGGTTGAGGCATCCTGTTGACTTCCGTAATGCACCAACACACTTATATATTTCTTGCTTGTCTTATTTCGATCTACTAGTATGCTCTATCAACATTTTACTTTATTTTTTACATGATTGCTGTCTAATATTGAAGAGAAGGTAAAGTTGAATCAAGCATAGAACATCTACATAAATTTACATGGAATTGGAGCTGAGGTGAAGACAAAGTCCTAATTTGTAGAAATCACTAAAGAATAGGATGGGTTCCTCAAACTACAATGGCTTTAAGGCTGATGAAAAATTTACTGAGAAGAATGAATTCCATGCTTGGAAGATGACATTGTATCTTAAATTGGAAGACAAAGGTTTCATGGAATATGTGCAGGGTAAAATACAAGAGCCTACATCCACTGCTACTGCTACTGCCAAAACAAAGTATAATAAGGGGGAGATCAAATCAAAGCTGATGATCAGGGACTCAATTCACAAGTCCTTGGTTGCTTGCATCTCTAAGCTAGGCACATCCAAAGAGATGTATGATAAGTTGGTCCACATACTCAAGGCAAACAATGCAAATCAAGTCCTATTCTTTGTAGGTTTTAACCCTGAACCGAAATTATCTACACACGAATCTTATAACAGAAAAAAAAAAACAATAGCGAGAGCATAAAACATAAAATATATAAACACAAATATTTTCCCCTGGATCCCAAATCGGGAGGACCAGCTTGATTTTTCATTATATTCCTTTTAGTGTTACAACACTTACATGCCGAAGCATACATAAACCCAAATCCATTAACCTTGGATTAGAACATAACCGCAGTTCCCATGACCGGATCTACAAAATACCAGGGGCCGAAAACCATCGTACTCAAAAACCATGTGCAAACTCATGCACAAAACATGGGTGGGTCCGCACACCAAAAAAATTTCGTCGAGGCGCTGCCCCAGACCCCTACAGTGGGGGCTACCTCCCCCCTTGTGACCCCCCTGCTGCACCCAGTGCAACGTATAGTGCGTGGGTATAGTTGTGGAAAGAATATAACACATACCCAACATTCTCCCACTTGTTGTTTTCTTTCCACAGGGGGCCACAGGAGCGCTTAGTCATTGGGCCAATTCTTCAACACCCATTGTTTCTCTACACCAAGAGAACTTCTGAGTGCTCACAGACTTTTTCAATGCATCTGCAACATTTTTCAAAGTGTCCACCTTTACCAGCAACACCCTTTTAGCCTCAACCATATCCCTAACAAAGTGATATTGAACATCAATGTGCTTTGTCTTTGAATGGTAAGCAGGGTTCTTAGCCAATAAAATTTCACTTTGGCTATCACAGTCTATCCTTATAGCTTGTTGTACCAACCCCATACTTGAACAAAATCTCTACAACCAAACTGCTTCCTTGCTTGCATGAGTGGCTTATATGTATTCTGCCTCTGTAGTTGAAATAGCCACTACAGACTGTCTTTTACTCATCCAACTTACTGCGCCTCCAAATAGTTTAAACACATACCCACTTGTAGACCTTCTTTGGTCCAGATCTCCAGCCCAATCTGCATCAACAAAACCATGAATGTCCAACATTCTTTCCAATACTGGTCTTCCCTGGTAGCACAAGCCATATTCACTAGCGCCACGTAAATATCTGGAAACCCCCTTCACTGTTGTCCAATGCTCCTTCCCTTGGTTTGACATAAACCTGCTCAATACTCCCACTGTATGTGCAATATCTGGTCTAGTACAGACCATTGCATACATCAGACTACCCACTGCACTTGCATAATGAACATGGTACATATCCTCCTCTTCTTCTTGTGTCTTGAGACAGTGTTCAACAGATAGCTTTACACCTACAGGAATAGAAACATTCACCGGTTTACTATCCTACATATTGAACCTCTGCAATATAGTCTCGACATACCTCCTCTGGTTTAACCAGAGCTTCCTCTTTGCCCGATCTCTCTTAATTTCCATGCCCATAATATAGTTTGCAGCACCAAGATCCTTCATGTCGAATTTGGAGAACAGTTGGGTCTTCAAATCTTGGACAATTTCTTTGTCATTTCCAATGAACAACATATCATCCACATATAAGACCAAATAAATAGCACGGTCACCAATTAATTTAAAATAAACACAGTAATCCTCCTTGCTTCTGGTGAATCCAAGTCCCCGTATATAGGTATCAAATTTCTGATACCACATCCTTGGTGATTGTTTTAACCCATACAGAGACTTATTCAACTTGCATACCAGTTCTTTCTTACCATTCACCATAAAGCCTTCAGGTTTCTTCATGTAGATCTCCTCTTCTAGATCCCCGTGAAGAAATGCTATCTTCACATCCATCTGTTCTATCTCAAAATCAAATGCAGTAGAAACATATAAAAGTAATCAAATAGAAGTAACTTTGGCAACATGAGAAAAATAATCACCAAAATCAATTCCCAGCACTTGGGAATAACCTTTTGCTACAAACCGAGCTTTGTATTTCTCCACCTTGCCTTCTACATTCATCTTCTTCTTAGACACCCATTTTCTCCCAATGGGATTCCTTACAGCCAGCAAATCCACCAGATCCCATGCCTCATTTTTGTGCAAGGATGCCATTTCATCAACCATGGCCTCCTTCCAAAGTTTTCCATCTTCAGAATCTACTACCTCCCTGACAGTTCTAGGATCATCATCAGTTATAGTTAAGGAAAAACCTGAACAAAAAGTAGATGGACTATACCTTTCCAGTTTCCTTCTTTCCTAAATTGATCTTCTCAAAGCTAGATTTTGTGGCTCTTCCTCTTCTGAATCTTCTTCTGCTGTAGAGTCTGATTCATCCTCCTTTAGCTCAAACTCTATCTTCTCAGGTTCCTTTGGTATGATTTCATGTTTAACAACATCTTTCACCTCTCTAAACAACACATCTCGATTGTACACAACCTTGTTTTCGGGTTCCAAATATTGTAACCTTTTAAACCATCCTTATACCCAATAAAGATGCACCTTTCATATTTATTATCCAACTTAGTTCTTTTCTCCTTTGGAACATGTACATATGCATCACATCCAAATACCCTTAGATGTGAAAGAGAGGGTTTCTTACCAATCCATACCTCATGTGGAGTCTTATCCTCCAACACTGATGAAGGTGATCTATTCACTAATAGCATGCAGTCTCCACTGCCTCTGCCCAGAATTCTTGTCCTAACCTGGTACCACTGAGCATGCTTCTTTCCTTTTCCATCATCGTTCTGTTCATTATTTCTGCAACTTCGTTTTGCTGAGGTGTGTATGGAGTAGTATTCTACCATGCTATACCACACTTCTTATAGAACTCTTCAAATTCCTTCTTGCAGAACTCCCCACCATTATCTGTCCTCAGTGCCTTTATCTTCTTCTTCATCTAGTTTTCCACCAGAGCCTTAAATTCTTTAAATATGTCAAAGACTTCAGATTTCTTCCTCAAGAAATATATCCATGTATTCCTTGAGAATTCATCTATGAATGAAACATAGTACACAGACTTTCCCAGTGATGGAACTGACACAGGTCCAAACACATCACTGTGCACAAGTTCTAATATCTTGTTCGCCCTCTTAGAACCAGAAGGAAAACTCACCCGATTCTGCTTCCCATATAAACAATGTTCACAGAAATCAAAATCCAGAGAGCAATTAGACATACCTTCTACCATACCATTTCTCTGTAATATCCGGAGGCCCTTCTCTCCAATATTTCCAAGCCTTTGATGCCATAACATGGTCTTTTCTCCAGAGATAGCTATGCTTTCCACTCCACTTTCAAGAACCATAGAACTGTTACACCCATCAATAATAGTGCTACCTTGTAGCTTGTACATATTTCCAGTCCGAACTCCCCGAATTAATACCAGTGCTCCCCGAACCATCTTGCAGGAATCTTTCTTGAACACTATTTTTACACCTGTATCATCCATCTTGCTTACAAAAATCAGATTTCTGGCCAATGCAGGAATATGCAGAACACTAGGAAGTGTTCTAATCCTTCCACCTTGTAGATTTAGCTTTAACTTTCCACGTCCAATGATTCTGGCCTTCCTATCATCCCCTAGGAAGACATCACCATCATATTTTTCATACTCGTAGAACCACTCCCTATGGGGAGTGAAGTGAAAGGATGCACTTGAGTCAATCAACCATGACTCATGATCTACATGTGTATTTGAAGAAGAAGCCAAATACACATCCCCACCTTCATTCGAGGTGGTTTTTGCCTCTGTAGGAGGAGCATCATCAGATCCCTTTCCTTTCTCACGAGCTTTAGATCTGCACTCCTTTTTGTAGTGCCCTACCTTTTCACATTTCCAGCATACCTTTACAAAATTTCCAGGAGATTTAGATCTCCCTCTAGATTTGGATCTCCCACTCGAAACCTTATTCTTTTTTCTGTTTGGGACCTTCAGCGTACAATTAAGGCATCTCCATTCTAGCCCTCCATATTTCTCCGTCTCATTTCCTCCGACAGCAAGGCTGAGACAATGTCATCAAAATTCTAGTTGTATTGCTACCTATTGCAATAACCAGACTATCCCATGAGTCTGGTAGAGAACACAACAAACTAATGCACTTATCTTCATCTAAGATTTTAATATCAATAGATGACAGTTGACTTACCATAGTATTGAAGGCATTCAGATGCTCTGTCACCGAGTCTCTAGCCTTCATCCTCAGGCTATACAACTTTTTCCACAGGAACAACTTATTCACCAGAGACTTAGACTGGTACAAATTCCCAAGTTTTTCCCACAAATTCTTCACCGTAGCTTCCCCAGATACATTAAACAATACTGAATCTGAGACACACAACCGTATTGTGCTCTTAGCCTTCCGATCCAGTTTCTTCCAGTCTTCATCTAACATTGCCGTTGGTTTAGTACCTGGATCTACCGTGATCCACTAATCTTTATCCACCAGCAGATCCTCCATCTTGAGCTTCCACAACTCAAAAATATGACCATTAAATTTATTAATCTCTATCTTTTTGCCGCTCACCATCTTCTTTCACCGCAAGAATCGATCCCACAGATCTCCCACTGAACAGGGTCTACCTCAGGCTACAGAAAAAACCCTCAGCAGCAAAGGCGTCCCCTTGAAGCCGAAAAAACTCTGATACCAAATGTAGGTTTTCACCCTGAACATAAATTATCTAGACACAAATATTATAACAGGAAAAAAAACAACAGTGAGAGCATAAAACATAAAACATATAAATACAGAGATTTTCCCCTGGATCCCAAATCGGGACGACCAGCTTGATTTTTCATTATATTCCTTTTAGTGTTACAACACATATATATACATGCTAAAGCATACATAAATCACAATCCATTTACCCTGGATTAGAACATAACCATAGTTCCCTTGACCAGATCTACAAAATACCAGGGGCCGAGAACCATCGTACCCCAAAAACATGTGCAAACTCATGCACAAAACATGGGTGGGTCCACCTATGAGTGTGTCACACCAAAAAAAATTTCACCGGGGGGCTGCCCCCCCCCTTGTGACCCCCCTACTGCGCCCGGCACAACGTACAGTGCATGAGGCTAATCGTGGAAAGAATATAACACATACCCAAAATTCCTCAAGAATCAATTGAAGAATCTGAAGAAAGGTAGGGATGATTTTGTTCAATAATATTTTTTGAAGTTAACTAAGATCAGGAACAATCTGCTGGCTACTGGGGAGACAATAGCTGATTGAGAGATGGTACTCAATGCACTGGGAGGGCTCCAATTCAAATGGAATGTGTTCAACACTAAAATTATCATTAAAAATTTGATATCTGACTTTGACGAAGTACTATTGAGATGCGTACAAGAAGAAACAATAATGAAGGAGTATGAAAATTAAGGAGATGTTTCCTATGTTTCTCATTCTAGAAAGAAGAACTTTGGTGGTCCAAAGAACAAAGTAAGAGTAGGGGGCCAAGGAAAGAATTGAAAGTGTTACACTTGTCATAGGCTAGGCCACTATGCTAGAGAATTCACTTTCAAGAAGGATTCTTTTGATGGTGATGACAACAACAAAAACTGGAGGAAAGGCAATCAAAGGAACAACAGGTTCAAGGGAAATAGGAAAGCTCCCTCCTAGGAAATGGTCAACCTTTCAAAAGGTCCAGAAACTCCAGGTATGAGGAATCAAATGTTGTTGATAAAAGAAATGAATTAATTCTTGTATCTCCCCTCTTTTCTACATCTCCACCCGACACTATGGATGTTTGGTTGATATATAGTCTTGCCTCAAGGCACATCACTCTGTTCAAGGAAGCACTTTCTGATATTTTTGAGAAGGATACTAATGTGGAATTATCCTAGGAGATAATCTCACATATCCTGTGAAAGGGATGGGGACTGTGACCCTCCACTTATCTTAAGTTCAAGTCCTCCGCTTACACGATGTACTCTATGTACCTAATTTGAAGAAGAACCTTGTGTTTATATCAGCCATGGAAGACAAATGTTGCAATGTGGCATTCATTGATGGGAAGGTGCGCATGTGGAAGGAGATATTCAAGGAAGCTATCACGTTTGGGTTTAGAGTTAATACACTCTACCAATTTGGAGGAAGTCCACTGGGAGTGATGATGTGTGATACTATTCGACAAACTGAACTATGGCATCGAAGGTTTGGAAACCTTCACTACAAGGCCCTTCCTAAAGCAAGGAAGGTGGTAATAGGGATGCTTGAGTTTTCAAATAATCATGAAGGTGTATGTCAGGGTTGTGCCGAAGGAAAGCATACAAGGGGACCTTTTCCCTCAACTATCACAAAGGCATCTGATGTCTTACAATTGGTACATTTTGATCTATATGAGATGTTGCTTGTGACATCCTTGGGAGGATTTTATTATTATATGACAGTCATAGATGAATTTTCTCACAAAAACTCGATATAATTCTTGAAGAAGAAGGATGAGGCTTTCATGTGGTTCTGTACCTTAAAAGTATTGGTGGAAAATCTGATGGGGAAGAAGATAAAGATATTGAGGACTGATAATGGAACTGAATATGAGATGAACAAGTTCAAGAACTTTTGTAGAGAAGCTAGCATCAAGAGGGAGACCACAACTATCTATACTCCTGAGTAGAATGGTTTTGTTGAATGAAGGAACATGACCATTGGGGAAGTTGCCTCTACCATGCTATGTGACCAAGGTCTATCATAGTTTTTGTGGGGAGAAGCTGTGAACACTACTGTGTAAATACAAAACTAATGCACACATTCTGCTCTAGACTTCAAAACTCTCGAAGAGGTTTTCACTGGTAAGAAACCTGACTTCTCACATTTTAGAGTTTTTGGATGTTCTATTTATTTTCATGTGCCGAAATAGAAGAGGAGCAAGCTAGATTCTTCTAGGAAGAAGGGAATGTTTGTGGGATACAACGAAACTTCCAAGGTCTATAGAGTCTATGCTATCAAAGGGAAGTGGATATATGCCACGATATTGCCTTTGACGAAGATGCTTCCCTAAAGAAAGTAGTAAATCTTTCGAGATCTGAGGAAGATCATGAAGCAAGGCCTAGAAATCAAGAAGAACTGAAGGATGAGATGATTACTGATGCTGAAGGACTGATGGACCCGATTGATCCACCTCCTTCACTAGGGAAGAGAACATCATGGCTCAGGGACACTCTCGAGGATGCTGGGGGACATATGGCCCCAATGGGAACATTCTATGAAAGCAAGAAGCTGAATAGATACCAAGGGTATTTAGCACCTATGAGTACTAGTGTACAATATGAGCCTGAATCTTTTCAAGAAGTCATAAATCATCAAGTCTATAAGGATGCTATGCACAAATAATATGAATCCATAATGAATAAGGATGTCTAGGATGTGGTTCAAAGACCGGAGGAGAAAGGAGTTGTCACCTTGAAATGGCTCCACAAGATCAAGCTTGGATCTAATGGAAGTGCTAAAAAGTTCAAGGAAATATTCGTTGACCATGGCTTCTTACCTCAATATTTGCACATGTGGCCAGATATACCACCATTTGATCTATTATATGGATGTGAAGACCACATTTTTGCATGGTGTGATAAAGGAAGAGGTGTATGTAGAGAAACCTCTGGGGTTGAAATTCCAGGATCGAGACACCCATGTCTGCATGTTGAAGAAATCCCTCTATGGGTTGAAGAAAGCACCCAGAGCTTCGTACGAGAGGATATATAGCTACCTAATGAAGCTGGGCTTCAGTCGTAGTAATGTTGATATGAACCTTTACTTCAAGTTTGATAGAGAGAAGGCTCTCATTATAGTGCTGTATGTGGATGACCTCTTCCTCACAAGTGTTGACCCTCTCATTACTAGAACTGCATGGGACATAATTACAATATAGGTATTCCCAGCCCCATAATTGATTTTTTGTCGATCTTATATTATTTCATGCAGACAGATATGATGGGGAGGTACCACACCTCTAGAAAATATATTGGAAATAGGGACTTTAGAGTAGCTTGGAAATAGGGACTTCAGAGTAGCTTGGAAATAGTATATTAGAGCTCCTGATACCAGGAATATATTATATATTTATTCAATTACTTATCTACTTATCTAAGAATGCATTCCATGATCGTAGGAAATTACACTCCCAACTTATTATATGGTGGGCCTGGGTGCAAGGGAATCAGACCTTTTAATTAAACTGGGTGTATAAGCTAGTGCGAAATTTATATCTCCTATAATTGTTGGACTCTCGGTGGAAAGGGACCTCCTGTGTTGTGAATGATGAGGGGGTATCGGTTGACATGCATAGACCATTAGGGAATGTTGTTGAGCTATGAATTCGTAGACAGAGTAGGGAAGAGTTACACGTATCTATGTGAGTATCATAATAGTATTCATTTCTTATTCAAATGGAAAGGTTACAAATATGTGATATATTACATTATCAATGTATTAACTTCTTGTTACAGTGGACAAGGAAACCACCTCGATGTTATATTGTATAGCATTGCAAGGCAAAAAGGAGGGCAAAAGGCTAACCTATCTTATCAAAAGGTTTCTAAAAATAGAGCCTAGTCTCATATAATCTTTTATCAATTAGTAATTTCTCGAGGTTCAAGAAATAAATAGTTAGAGGTAACCAAAAACCTACTTAAAAATCTAGGATCTAGCCTTCCTAGGGTTTAGAGAGCGCTCTCTCTTGGAAGTTTAACTTTTTTTAATTTTTGAATATTAGGGTAGCTATGAAAGTGCAGATTGGGTTTGGTTTTGTTGGATTTGGTGGGAAAATCTCACTTGGAGGGATAGATAAAGGGAAATATATTTTTCCATTGGGCTATGGAGTCTAATTCAAGCTAACAGAACTGGGATCAACACCTAAAAGGTCAAATGTCTATAGGGAAAGATAGATAACCCTCGGAGATCTTGGAAAATTGAATTTTGAGAGGATGATCAGGATTAAGGGCACTTAAGAATCCTTAAATCCGGAAAAGGGAAATAGAGGATAGAGGCCAAACGGGAGAGGGAGCAATTAATAATTCCTACATTGGAAATCAAAAGAAAAAAAAGAAATGGTAACAAGTTAAAAACAGGGTGCTATTAACATGTCATGTATTAATACTCCTAGTTATACATTCAAATTCAAAATTAAAACACAAATGTATGCATGTAACAAAAGAAGAATAACAATGACAAGTTTTAAAGAGTACTTCACTCGAGATAGCTTATCACAGGGATTCTGAAGTATGATGCCAAACAGTTCATCTAGTATGCTACTCAAAATCGAAATCCAAAGCCTTCAAGTCAAAAAAATATCTATAGTAATCTCCAGCAATTTTATTCCACCAAAATACTTCAAAGAGTGAAGTATTTATACAAATTCTAAACTAGAATATCTTGAAAAAATATCAACATTGCTTTACAAATATCTCCAACTGTTTTACATAAACTAGAACTTAAGTAAAGGAAACTCAAAGCTAATGCATCTATTTGGCACTATTTTTTGTGGATAGGTGATGACAAAGAGAAGAATTCAAATTTGATCTCAAATCTTAGTTAATGATGACGCATCCAAGTCAGTAACTGTCTCCTTTTTTTGTGCATTTTTCTCCAACAATTCTGCAAAATTTGGGTCCAATGATACCTTTGTATTTCTCAATCTGAAATAGATATGTAAAAAGTGAAAGATGTTATTGTATATAAATATGTTTTTGAGATAAAACTCTATGATTTACATATAATTATTCTGCAGTTGTTCACAATAGTCTCTGCAACAATATGTGGAAAACAAAGTTTTCCACAGTCTAAAAAATAGGCTATAAATATGTGCATGTATCTCGCATTCTGTAATATGTGTCGAAAAAGTGAGATAGTTTTTATAGATGGGTCTCTTAGGAACAACAACCTCCTTCTTTCTTTTAAGATGTATTTCATATTGACCACAATATTCTCTTTAAAATGATGAATTAACAGAAATTTTCTGCAAAAAGTGCTTTCAAATATTATTTAATATTTCCAAATCCATAATGCCTGTTAGAAAATTGAGAGAGGTTTTTGTAGATGGAAATATTGGGAACATAAAATTCCTTTAGTTTTGAAAAATTCATCTTGAATTAGTCACAATAGGTTCTGTAAAAAAATGACCTAAACATGAAATTTCTGTAAAAATGTCCCCCTTTTCTCTATTTTCATCTTTTAACCTTACTATTCTTTAAATTTTTTTTACTTTCACTTTGGATAAAATTCATTGTTTTTGAAATTATTTTAATCTTTATTTACCATTTACTGCCTCTATATTTACTTTTACTGTTTTACCTTGACTGTTTTGTAACTTTGTTTTAACCTTTACTATGACTTTCATCTGATACAATTTAACTATGATGCTCTTTGACTGATTATGTTTTCACTGTCACTATGAATTATTATTTCATTTTTACCATTCACTATGAAATTTAATCTTTATAATCTCTCTCTGACTTGATTTCATTTTGTCTTTGCATACACATTGTTTGTTGAATAAATCTTTTGAATTAAAATCTGAGAATTTGGAGTAAACAATTTTTTCAACTAGTATTGAAACTGTTGGCCCAATTTCATATTCTGAGAATAACCTGCAAAAATCAAACAATTTGATAAAAAAATACAAGACTACAAGGAGGGATTATGGCTTTGATGAATTGGGAAAACATGTGGAATGAATTTTGACTCTGGAGGTTTAACTCTACTGGCACTGAGTAATTGAGTTTAACAGTTAGGGATTTGAACATTTGTAAAATACTTTGAATATTTGAAAGGGTTTCTACAGAAAATCTGTTCTTTGAAGGAAAATATAGTTATTTCTGTGGGAAAACAAGGTTTATGGCTATCAATTTCACAGGAAACTCTTTTTCAAATAACAGGAAGGTTGATTTTTCTGAGGAGTACCTGTTCTTGCAGGTATATGGTCTTTGAACAAGTTCTGAGGCATCAGATAAGTTTCTTATGGTTTTGGAGGTTTTTGGAAATGAACTGAAGCTTCCAGTGGTCTTGACAACAACTGTAATGGCTTTTCTGGTTTCTTTTGAGTGTGAAAGGAATGTACAAATAACTTTTTATCCTTTAATCAAGATGAATTAATGCACAAAAAAAGGAGAAAATGGTTTAATGGGCGCATATAAAGTTTATTAGGAATTTTTAGGTTTAGCATAGCTTGCAATAAATGGAGGTCACATTGGACAGTGAGCGGTTTTGTTCTTTGAAGAGAAGAAACCACAGGTGGTTTATCGCATGCCTTTTGGTGGTAAACAGTTTTAGATGAAATGAACGCAATCCAATGAGGATGGACCATGTAGAGGAGAGAGGAATGGGTGAAACCACCCATTTCATGCAGCTATGGCATTTGGAGGGTCGAGCATCTTTTTCATGTGATATCATTCTCTGACCGTCAGATCTGAGAGTTAAATGTGAACCATCGAGATCACTATGAGACTTTCTTTGAATGAAAAGGTGGGCCCTGGATGTTTGCATAGGTGGATGGGTTAAAAAGTGGCAGGGGATATAAGGTTTAAAACATATATATAAGGGTTTAATTCATATATATGGGTGCAATATTTTATGCATACGTGGCCACGGTTCTTGAACTTTATAATCAAATGTTTGTTTAATTCAAAAGCTT
Organism: Pinus albicaulis; assembly: GCA_034641835.2. Taxonomy (NCBI): domain Eukaryota; kingdom Viridiplantae; phylum Streptophyta; class Pinopsida; order Pinales; family Pinaceae; genus Pinus; species Pinus albicaulis. Next base: position 652,728,129 of record CM076576.1, on the reverse strand, counting down.
TGGATTATATGAATATCGAGGGGGGGGTTATAAAAATGTTTCTTAAAACATTTGTAAGATGTTTTAATATAACATAGGCAGGGCAGATTTTAGTTTATTATATATCTCTTAAACGTTTTGAATATTTTTAATACCATAGGGGCGGGGTATTTAAATAACGATAGGTTTAGACCAAAGGGCTTATAGTTTGGGGTTTTTATTTATGCACGTGGAGATAGTAAACCTTTGTCTAAATGTTAAAATAGTCGGTATTTGGGGTTCATTTTAAGTATAATGAAATTAATAACTATGGGAGGGTAATTCTTAGGGATTTAATAGAAATATGTTAAAAGTTAATACGAAATGGTAGTGAAATGTAAAACAAAATACATGGAATCTCTATGTAAAGCGTAAAAAGTAAAGCATTTCTCATCGTTATATTACTTTACTAATACTTAGGATAAATGTAATTTTGAGGGTTTTATGAATGCTTTTGAAGGGATAAAGTTAATTATTTTTTATTTTAGTTTTACTAAGTAATAATATGTCTTTACTTAGGAAAAATGGGTTTTAATGTATGAATGAAGGGTAAATCATGATAAATGTGGGTTTAACATAAGAACTGGATATTTTTAACTAGCCAGTCATCAAGCCTTGGATCTGGTCCTAAAAAAAGTCAGAGACATTCTCTGAGCCTGTTTGACTGATAGTTTAGAATACTAAATACTTATAGGGGAGGGGAAATTTCTAATTTTTCCCATTGATGCTTTATTGCATGCTTTCCAAACTTCTTTTTACCTACCCAACTTACTTCTAACATTTTTTCTTCATTTTATAGGTGCATTTAGGCTTGCAACCTTAAAACTTTTATCTTTAAAAGCATAAAACTATCTAGATGTACCTTATTTCATCCAAGGGCTTAGATTAAACTATTGATATCCTCATTATTCTCTACCTATATACTGATCTGTCAAGTTTAAACTGTTTGAAAATTCTTTATTCACTATCTAAAACATGAAATTGAAAACATGAAAGTTAGGATTAAACTGTCTAACTGATCATGGATTATGGAATTTATTGAAACTCTGCACATAAACATTATTCCTGTAATAAAGTAAAGTAGTGCATTTAGATTTGCCCACTTTCAGGTCTTATTTTTCTTTTTCTTTTGGGGTATATGTTTTTCTACGTCCTTTGATCTTTCTTTTAGGACCTTTTTACCCTCTTTTTGGTTTTTATTATTTTTTCATTTTTTTCAAAATATGGGAAAACAACTTGCAAAAATCAAGGTATGTACATATTTACGAGACTATCAAAGTCAATTCAAAATTATGAATCCTATATTTATAGGACCCTAACAATGACTTCACATGGCGATGGCATCTCCTTGTGAGATCTTAAGAACACCGTTGACTAGTACCCTGATCCTTAGAGTCAATCCCAAACGTTCATTTTCTTTGTTATAAAATATTTATGACTGAAAATCTTGAACTAAATTTACACCTTTTTCTGCAAACTGAAATCTGATCTGAGACAAAAAGGTGCTGCAACCTTCAAACCAAAATACTAAATCATCAATATCTTAGGTCCTTTTCCTTGGCTTCAAATACTAACGAATTATTTCAAAACTAGCTGAAAACTGAAAAGATGCTAAAAAATTTGAGCTTATTTGCACTCATCTACCTACTCGTATCTATTGATAATATTGTTGAATCAGGCAATACAAAAATTCCAATGAAGCTAGTCAAGTAGTTGTCGAAATGAATGAATAATTCGACTTCTTGTCATCAAACTCAGAAGCATAGATTGATCATGTGTCTTCATAAGAAAAGATATTATGTGTAATTTTAATTACTGGTATATTTGATCCTCATAGAGAAAACATATTTGTATACTTGAGCTAAAAATATTCTCCATATATTTTGCTATAGGATCATCAAAATAATAATGTATGATTTGTGCTTATAGGCCTTCAATGACCAAACGATTAGTTGTATTCCTAATATTAAACCCTGAAACTATTTCTTTAGTCTTGTGCTTGAAAGAATAATAATCCCTAATCTGCAAGTCGAAAGGTAGTACAATTTCATCTTGCTTTGGAGAAGGAATATTTTCCAAGAATTCTTTAAGATCTCGGAAATTGTAAGACTGAATTTGAGAATGCAAAAGTTTAATGCTATTTTCATATTTTTTAGAAATTAACTCAAGAACACATATTTTAAGTTGAGGAGAATACTTTCTTAGTTTCAAAATAACAAAGACAACCTTTATAAAATCCTCATCAAGATGAAATTATAATAACCCCTCCTGGAATTCATTGAAAATCACATGAGATGAAAGGTTTGACACAGACCCTGTCATGTTTTATCACCATTAATGATTTGGAATATGGATTTTTTTAGTTATGGTGTTTCTTCTGAACTTTGAATTTCTGGATCTTGGACAATGGAGTCACCGGGTGGATGATTTTAACCTCTGTATGTCTGATCATTGTCCACCATCATAGATCAGATCTAAACGTGTAAAATATTTCTGAAGAAGATGCTAGTCTTCCCCATCAGAGTCACCAATATGCTATCACTCAGTAATTTCTCCAGGTTCATGAAAGAAATAGTCCGAGTTAACCACAAATCTACTTCAAACTATAGGATCTAGCCTTCCTAGGGTTTAGAGAGGGAACTCTCTTTAAAGTTTAACTTTGTTTTAATTTGTGAATATTAGTCTCGCTATGAAAGTGCATATTTGGTTTGGTTTTGTTGGATTTGGTGGGAAAATATTACTTGGAGGGATAGATAGAGGGAAATCTATTTGTCCATTGGGCTGTGGAGTCTATGTCAAGCTAACAGAACTGGGATCAAGGCCTGAAAGGTCAAATGTCTTCAGGGAAAGATAGATAAACCTTGGAGATCTTGGAAAATTGGTTTTTGAGATGGTATGATGGAGATTAAGGGCACTTAAGAATCCTTAAATCTGAAAAATGGAAATAGAAGATAGAGGTCAAATGGGAGAGGGAGAAATTAAGAATTCCCTACACCAAAAATCAGAAGAAAACAAACAGATGATAGCTAGTTAAAAACATGGTGCTATTGACATGTCCTTTAGTAATACTCCTAGATATACATTCATATTTAGAATTAAAACACAAATGTATCCATGTAACAAAAAAACAATAACAATGACAAGCTTCAGAGAGTACTTCACTCACGATATCTTATCACAGGGATCCTGAAATATGATGCCAAATAGTTGATGCAGTCTGCTACTCAAAATCGAAATCCAAAGCCTTCAAGTCAAAAAAATATATATAGTAATCTCCAGCAATTTTATTCCACCAAAATACTTCAAAGAGTGAAGTATTTATACAAATTCTAAACTATAATATCTTGAAATAATATCAAGATTTCTTTACTAATATCTCCATCTATTTTACATAAACTAGAACTTAAGTAAAGGACACTCAAAACTAATGCATCTATTTGGCACTATTTTTTATGGATAGGTGATGACAAAGAGGAGAATTCAAATTTGATCTCAACTCTTAGTTGATGATGAGGCATCCAAGTCACTAACTGTCTCCTTTATTTGTGCATTCTACTCCAGCCATTCTACAAACGGGGGATCCAATGATACCTTTGTATTTCTCAATCTGAAATATATATGTAAAAAGTGAAAGACTTTACTCTAGATAACTATATTTTTGAGATAAACCTCTCTCAGTTCCTTAAATTTATTCTCCAACTGTTCACAATAGGCTTTGCAAAAAGCTATGTAAAACAGAGTTTTTCACAATCTGAAAAATAGGCTGTAAATATGTGCATGTATCTCTCATTCTGTAATACCTGTGTAAAAATTGAGATAGGATTTTGTATATGGGTCTCTTAGGAACAAAATAATCCTTCTGTTTTGTAATATATATTTCTGATTGACCACAAGCTTCTCTACAAAATGATGACTTAACAGGAATTTTCTGCGAAAAGTGCTTTCAATATTGTTTACTATTTCCAAATCCATAATGGATATAAGAAAAGTGAGAGAGTTTTTTGTATAGGGACATTTTAGGAACATAAAAATCCTTCAGTTTTTCAAAATTCATCTTGTATTGGTCACAATAAGTTCTGCAAAACAATGACTTAAACATGAAATTTCTGCAAAAATGTCCCTTTCTGCTCTGTTTTCATCTTTTAACCTTACTGTTCTTTTAATGGTTTTTTAATTTCACTTTGGATAAAATTCATCGTTTTTGAAATTATTTTCATCTTAATTTACCATTTACTGCCTTTATATTTACTTTTACTGTTTTACCTTGACTGCTTTGTAACTTTGTTTTAACCTTTACAGTGACTTTCATCTCATACACTTGAATTCTGATGCTCTTTGATTGATTATGTTTTCACTGTCACTGTGAATTATTATTTAATTTTTACTATTCACTGTGAAATTTCATCTTTCTAATGTCTCTCTGACTTGATTTTATTCTTTCTTTGTATAGAATTTGTTTGTTGAATGGAGATTTTGAATTAAAATCTGAGAATTTGGAGCAAAACATTTTGTCAACTAGTATTGAAACTGTTGGCTCAATTTCATATTCTAAGAATAAATAGAAAAAATAAAACAATTTTTTAATGAAATCCAGGTCTTCAATGAGGGATTATGGCTTTTATGAATTGGGAAAACCCGTGGAATGAATTTTCACTCTAGAGGTTTAACTTTGTTGGCACTAAGTAATTGAGTGTAACTGTTAGGGATTCTGAACATTGGTAAAAGAGTTTAAATCTTTCATAGGGTTTATACAACAAATGCATTATTTGAAGGAAAATATAGTTATTTATGAGGGAAAACAGGGTTTATGGCTATCAATTTAATAGGAAACTCTTTTTCAAATAACAGGAAGGTTGATTTTTCTGAGGAGTATTTGTTCTTGCAGGTATATGGTCTTTAAATAGGTTCTGAGGCATCAGATAAGTTTCTGATGGATTTGGAGGTTTATGGAAATTAACTATAGCTTCCAGTGGTCTTGACAGTAGTTGTAATGTCTTTTCTGGTTTCTTTTGAGTGTGAAAACAATGTAGAGGTAACTATTTTTTCTTCAATTGGGACGAATTAACGCACGAAAAATGGAGAAAAGGGTTTAATGGGTGCATATGGAGTTTATTAAGCATTTTTAGGTTTAGAATAGCCTTTAATCAATGGTGGTCACATTAGATAGTGGGCGGTTTTGGTGTTTGAAGATAAGAAACCGAGGTGGTTTATCACGTGCCTTTTGGTGGTAAATGGTTTTAGACGAAACGAACGCGATCCAATGAGGATGGACCATGTGGAGGAGAGAGGAATGGGAAAAACCACCCATTTCATGCAGCTATGAAATTTGAAGGGTCAGGCATCTTTTTCACGCGATATCATCCTTCGACCATCAGATCTGAGAGTTAAATGCGAATGGTTGAGATCATTACGAGAGTTGCTTTCGAATGAAAAGGTGGGCCCTGGATGTTTGGATAGGTGGGTGGGTTAATTAATATATATGGGTGCGGGCTTTTATACATAGGTGCCCACGGTTCTTGAAATTTATAATTAAAGATTTGTTTAATTCAAAAACTTTGGATTATATGAATATAGGAGGGGGTAATAAAAATGTTTTTTAAAGCATTTGTGAGATGTTTTATTAAAACATAGGCGGGGCAGATTTTAGTTTATTATATAGCTTTTAAACCTTTTGAATAGTTTAAAGACCATAGGGGAGGGGTATTTAAATAACGATAGGTTTAGACCAAAGGTCTTATAGTTTGGGGTTTTTATTTATGCACACGGGGATAATAAACCTTGGTCTAAACATTAAAATAGTGGGTTTTTGGGGTTTATTCTAAGTATAGTTGAATTAATAACTACGAGAGTGCAATTCTTAGGGATTTAATAAAAATATGTTAAAATTTAATATGGAATGGTATTGAAATGTAAAACAAAATACTTGGAATCTCTAAGTAAAGTTTAAAAAGTAAAGCATTTCTCATCTTTATATTACTTCACTAATAATTAGGATAGATGTAATTTTGAGGGTTTTATTAATGCTTTTGAAAGGATAAAGTTAATTATTTTGGATTTTAGTTTTACTAAGTAAGAATATGTCTTTACTTAGGAAAAAGGGGTTTTAATGTATGAATGAATGGTAAATGATGATAAATGTGGGTTTAACATAAGAACTCAATATTTTTAACTAGGCAGTCATTGAGCCTTGGGTCCAGTCCCAAAAAAAGTTAGAGAAATGCTCTGAGCCTGTTTGAATGATAGCTTAGAATACTGAATACATATAGGGGAGGGGAAATTAGTGATTTTTCCCATTGATGCTTTATTACATGATTTCCCAACTTCTTTCTAACTTCCCAGCTTATTTCTAACATTTTTTCTTCATTTATTAGGTGCATTTAGGCTTGCAACGTTAAAACATTTTTCTTTCAAAGCATAAAACTATCTAGATATACCTTCTTTCATCTGAGGGTTGAGATTAAACTGTTGAGATCCTCATTATTCTCTACCTATCGATTGATTTTTCAAGTTTAAAATGTTTGAAAGATCTTTATTCACTATCTAAAACATGAAATTGAAAACATGAAAGATAGGATTAAACTATCTAACTGATCATTGATTACGGCATTTATTGACACTCTACACATAATCATTATTCTTGCAGTAAAGTAAAGTAGTGGCATTTAGATTTTCTCACTTTCAGGTCTTATTTCTTCTTTTTATTTTGGGGTATATGTTTTTCTAAGTCCATTGATCTTTATTTTAGGACTTTTTTACCCTCTTTTTGGCTTTTATTATTTTTTCATTTTTTTCAAAATATGGGAAAAAACTTGCAGAAAGAAAGGTATGTAAATATTTAAAATACTATCAAAGTCAATTCAAAATTATGAATCCTATATTTAGAAGACCCTAATAGCGGCTTCACATGGGGATGGAATCTCCTTTTGAGATGTCAAGAACACCGTCGACTAGGAGCCTGATCCTTTGAGCCAATCCCAAACGTGCATTTTCTTTGTTATAAAATATTTGTTGGCTGAAACTCTTGAACTGAATTTACACCTTTTTCTGCAAACTGAAATTTTATCTGAGAGAAAAAGGTGTTATAACCTTCAAACCAAACTACTAAATCATCAATATCTTAGGGCCTTTTCCTTGGCTTCAAATACTAATGAATTATTTCAAAACTAGCTGAAAACTGAAAAGATGCTCAGAATTATGAGCTCATTTGCACTGATCTAGCTACTCTACTCTATTGACAATCTTGTTGAATTAGGTAATACAAAAATTCCAATGAAGACAGTCAAGTAGTTGTCTAAATGAATGAATAATTTGACTACTTGTCATCAAACTCTGAAGCATAACTTGATCATGTGTCTTGATAATCAAAGATATGATGTGTAATGAAAATTGCTGATATATTTAATCCTCATATAGAAAAAATCTTTATAGACTTGAGCTAAAAGTATTCTACATATATTTTCCTATAGGATCATCAAAAGCATAATGTATGATTTGTGCTTCTAGGCCTTCAATGACCAATTGATTAGTTCTATTCTTAATATTAAACCCTGAAACTATTTCTCTAGTCTTGTGCTTGAAAGAATAATCATACTTAATCTGCAAGTCAAAAGGTAGTACAATTTCCTCTTTCTTTGGAGAAGGAAGATTTTCCAAGAATTATTTAGGATCTCAGAAATTGTAAGGCTGAATTTGAGAATGAAAAATTTTAATGCCGTTTTCATATTTTTCAGAAATTAACTCAAGAAAACATATTTTAAGTTGAGGAGAATATTTTCTTGGTTTCAAAATAAGAAGGACAGCTTTTAGAAAATCCTCATCAAGCTGAAATTCTAATAACCCATCCCTTAATTCATTGAAATTCTCATGAGATGAAAGGTTTTCCACAGACCCTGCCATCTTGTATCACCATTTATGATTTGGAATACATATATTTTTGGTTATGATGTTTCTTCTGAACAATGAATTTCTGGATCTTAGAAAATGGAATTGCCAGGTGGATGATTTTAACCTTTGTATGTTTGATCACTATCCATCATCGTAGATCAAATCTGAACCTATAAAATATTTCTAAAGAAAATGTTAGTCTTCCCTAGCGGAGTCACCAATATGTTATCACTCAGTAATATCTCCAGGTTCAAGAAATAAATAGTCTGAGGTAACAAAAAACCTACTTCAACCTCTAGGATCTGGCCTTCATAGGGTTCATAGAGGGCTCTCTCTTTGAATTTTAACTTTGTTTTAATTTGTGAATATTAAGCTAGCTATGAAAGTGAAAATTTGTTTTGGTTTTGTTGCATTTGGTGGGAAAATCTCACTTGGAGGGATAGATAGAGGGAAATATATTTATGCATTGGGCTATGGGGTCTAATTCAAGCTAACAGAACTACGATGCAGGCCTAAAAGGTCAGATATATGCAGGACAAGATAGAGAACCCTTGGAGATCTTGGAAAATTGGTTTTTGAGATGGTATGATTGAGATTAAGGGCACTGAAGAATCCCTAAATCTGGAAAAGGAAAATAGAAGATAGAGGTCAAACGTGAGAGGGAGAAATTAATAATTCCCTACACCGAAAATCAGAAGAAAACAAAGAAATGATAACTAGTTAAAAACATGGTGCTATTAACATGTCCTGTAGTGATAATCCTAGTTATACATTCAGATTTAGAATTAAAACACAAATGTGTGCATGTAACAAAAAAACAATAACAATGACAAGTTTTAGAGAGTACTTCACCCATGATAGCTTATCACAGGGATCCTAAGGTATGATGCCAAATATTTGATCGAGTCTGCTACTCAAAATCGAAATCCAAATCCTTCAAGTCAAACAAATATCTATAATAATATCCAACAATTTTATTCCACCAAAATACTTCAAAGAGTGAATTATTTATAGAAATTCTAAACTAGAATATCTTGAAATAATATCAAGATTTCTTTACAAATATCTCCAACTCTTTTACATAAACTAGAACTTAAGTAAATGACACTCAAAACTAACGCATCTATTTGGCACTATTTTTTATGGATAGATGATGACAAAGATGAGATTTTAATTTTATCTCAACTCTGAGTTTTTGATGAGGCATCGAAGTCACTAACTGTCTCCTTTCTTTGTGCATTCTGCTCCAGCCATTCTGCAAACTTGGGATCCATTGATACCTTTGTATTTCCCAATAAAAAATATATATGTAAAAAGTGAAATATTTTATTGTAGATAAATATGTTTTTGAGATAAACCTCTCTCATTTCCCTAAATTTCTTCTCCAACTGTTCACAATAGGCTCTGCAGAAAGCTATGTAAAATAGTGTTTTCCACAATTTGAAAAATGGGCTATAAATATGTGCATGTATCTCTCATTATGTAATACCTGTGCAAAAAGTGAGATAGGTTTTTGTATATGGATCCCTTAGGAACAAAAAATTCCTTTTTTTTTTGTAAGATGTATTTCTGATTGACCACAAGCGTCTGTGCAAAATGATGACTTAATAGGCATTTTCTGCAAAAAGTGCTTTCAATTTTTTTTTAATATTTTCAAATCCATAATGGCTGTTAGAAACGTGAGAGAGGTTTTTGTAGATGGACATATTAGGAACATAAAACTCCTTATTTTTTTTCCAAAATTCATCTTGGATTGGTCACAATAATTTCTACAAAACAATGACTTAAACATGAAATTTCTGCAAAAATGTCCCTTTCTACTATGTTTTCATCTTTTAACTTTACTGTTCTTTTAACTGTTTTTACTTTCACTTTGGATAAAATTCATGTTTTCATTGTCACTGTGAATTATTATTTATTTTTTACCATTCACTGTGCAATTTCATCTTTCTAATCTCTCTATGACTTGATTTTATTATTTCTTTGTATACAAATTGTTTGTTGAATGGAGCTTTTGAATTAAAATCTGAGAATTTGGAGCAAACAATTTTGTCAAATAGTATTGAAACTGTTAGCCCAATTTCATATTCTAAGAATAACTGAAAAAAATAAAACAATTTTTTAATGAAATCTAGGTCCGCAATGAGGGATTATGGCTTTGATGAATTGGGAAAACCTGTGGAATGAATTTTTACTCTGGAGGTTTAACTCTGTTGGCACTGAGTAATTGAGTGTAACAGTTAGGGATTCTGAACATTGGTAAAAGGGTTTGAATCTTTCAATGGGTTTCTACACCAAATCCATTATTTGAAGGCGAATATAGTTCTATCTGTGGGAAAAAAGGGTTTATGGCTATCAATTTCATTGGAAACTCTTTTTCAAATAATGGGAAGGTTGATTTTTCTGAGGAGTATTTGTTCTTGCAGGTATATGGTCTTTAAACATGTCCTGAGGCATAAAATAAGTTTCTGATGGCTTTGGAGGTTTCTAGAAATGAACTGAAGCCTCCAGTGGTCTTGAGAGTAGTGTAAGGGGTTTTCTGGTTTCTTTTGAGCTTGAAAACAATTTAGAGGTAACTTTGTTTTCTTCAATCGGGACGAATTAATGCAAAGAAAATGGAGAAAAGGGTTTAATGGGTGCATATGGAGTTTATTAGGCATTTTTAGGTTTAGAATAGCCTATAATCAATGACGGTCACATCAGATAGTGGGTGGTTTTGGTGATTGAAGATAAGAAACCCCAGGTGGTTTATCGCGTGCCTTTCGGTGGTAAACGGTTTTAGATGAAACAAATGCGATCTAATGAGTGTGGACCATGTGGAGGAGAGAGGAATGCGCGAAACCACCCATTTCATGCGTCTATGGCATTTGGAGGGTCGAGCATATTTTTCACATGATATCATCCTTTGACCGTCAGATCTGAGAGTTAAATGCGAACAGTTGAGATCATTATGAGAGTTGCTTTGAAGTGAAAAGGTGGGCCCTGGATGTTTGCAGAGGCAAATGGGTTAAAATGTGGTAGGGGTTATAAGGTTTAAAATATATATATAAGGGTTTAATTAATATATATGGGTGCGGGATTTTATACATAGGTGTCCATGGTTCTTGAAATTTATAATTAAACGTTTGTTTAATTCAAAAAAATTGGATTATATGAATATAGGCGAGGTGGATTTTAGTTTATTATATAGCTTTTAAAACTTTTGAATAGTTTAAAGACTATAGGGATGGGGTATTTAAATAACGATAGGTTTAGACAAAATGGCTTATAGTTTGGGGTTTTTATTTATGCACATGGGGATAACAAACCTTGGTAAAAACATTAAAATAGTGGGCTTTTGGGGTTTATTCTAAGTATAGTTGAATTAATAACTACGGGAGGCTAATTCTTAGAGATTTAATAAAAATATGTTAAAATTTAATATGGAATGTTAGTGAAATGTAAAAAAAAAATACATAGAATATTTAAGTAAACTTTAAAAAGTAAAGCATTTCTCATCTTTATATTACTTCACTAATACTTAGGATAGATGTAATTTTGAGGGTTTTATGAATTCTTTTGAAGGGATAACGTTAATTATTTTGGATTTTATTTTTACTAAGTAAGAATATATATTTACTTAGGAAAAAGGGGTTCTAATGTATGAATGAAGGGTAAATGATGATAAATGTGGGTTTAACATAAGAACTCAATATTTTTAACTAGCTAGTCATCGAGCCTTGGGTCCAGTCCCAACAAAAGTCAGAGAAATGCTCTGAGCCTATTTGAATGATAGCTTAGAATACTAAATACTTATAGGGGAGGGGAAGTTAGTGATTTTTCCCGTTGATGATTTATTACATGCTTTCCCAACTTCTTTCTACCTGCCCAACTTATTTCTAACATTTTTTCTTCATTTTATAGGTGCATTTAGGCTTGCAAACTCAAAACAAAATTTCTTTCAAAGCATAAAACTATCTAGATCTACCTTATTTCATCCGAGGGTTCAGATTAAACTGTTGAGATCCTCATTATTCTCTACCTATCCACTGATTTGTCAAGTTTAAACTGTTTGAAAAATCTTTATTCACTATCTAAAACATGAAAATTAGGATTAAACTGTCTAACTGATCATGGATTATGGCATTTATTGACACTTTGCACATAATCATTATTGTTGTAGTAAAGTAAAGTAGTGGCATTTATATTTTCTCACTTTCAGGTCTTATTTTTCTTTTTCTTTTGGGGTATATGTTTTTCTAAGTCCATTAATCTTTTGTATAGGACTTTTTTACCCTTTTTTTGGCTTTTATTATTTTTTCATTTTTTTGAAAATATGGGAAAACAACTTGCATAAGTCAAGGTATGTACATATTTACAAGACTATCAACGTCAATTCATAATTATGAATCCTATATTTATAAGACCCTAACAATGACTTCACATGGGGATGGCATCTCCTCGTGAGATGTCAAGAACACTGTCGACTAGTAGCCTAATCCTTTGAGCGAATCCCAAATGTGCATTTTCTTTGTTATAAACTCTCTATGAATGAAACTCTTGAACTGAATTTACACCTTTTTCTGCAAACTGAAATTTGATCTAAGACAAAAAGGTGTTGTAACCTTCAAACCAAACTACTAAAACATCAATATCTTAGGTCCTTTTCCCTGGCTTCAAATACTAATGAATTATTTCAAAACTAGCAGAAAACTGAAAAGATGCTCAGAATTATGAGCTCATTTGCACTCATATACCTACTCTAATCTAATGAAAATCTTATTGAATTAGGTAATACAAAAATGCCAATGAAGCCAATCAAGTAGTTGTCGAAATGAATGAATAATTTGACTACTTGTCATCAAACTCGGAAGCATAACTTGATCATGTGTCTTCATAATAAAAGATATTATGTGTAATGGAAATTGCTGATATATTTGATCCTCATATAGAAAACATCTTATTAACATTTTCATAGACGCACAACCATATGTGCACAACTTCACCTCCAATTTAATTCTGATTCTTAATAATGTCATTTGATCAGTGATTAACATTCGAAACTCTGCACATGATAGCTCTAAGGGCCTACCTTTGCACAACCGCCTTCGTACAACTAATTTAATATTTATGAAATAAATTCCTACATAATAATTAAAAATTAAAAATTATTTCACCACAACATTTTTTCTTCACAGGGATTGAAAATATTATTTTTTAGCACCCTTTTTTATGAAAAATACCTGAGTTCTCTCACACATACTCTTCCCTCTACATGTTTTCTCATCTTCATAGCTAGTAGTTTTGTTGTTTTAGCTTTCAAGATTTCATTGTATGAAATTCTACATTTAACCACCTGAATTAAAGGAAATATCAAAACATATTACAATTAGAAGACTCGTTTGGACTTTCCTAATTCCGCACATGAATTTTTCACACAAGAATAACCATCTTTGCACCTCTCCCTCTATACAACTACTTTCGTGGTCAAAAAAAAGTTCCTATATAATAATTAAAAAATTCCATTTTGCCGAAGAAGATTTGAAGGTTTCATTGTGCGGTTGTCCCTATTTGAACCATTATTTAATTGATTATCTTTGCATAAATCCTTCTACAGAGTGGAAGCTATTTTCAGACTCAATAAAATTTGTCGGTCAACCTATGTTTGCATTAAATTATTTTATTGAAAATATTTTAGTATTAAAAATGATTACTCAATACTTATATTATTGATAATATATTAATTTTAAATAACACGTGTTCTTATTTTCTAATATGTTTCAAATTAGGCAGATGTACATAGGTGAAAAATAATTGTATTGTGCAGAGGAAGCTTTAAATGTCTCGATCATCTCACTTAGCATAAAAGGATTTTGTTGTTAATATTTTAGTGTTAAGTAAACCATATTTGATAAACAAGATTGTCGATGGTTAGATTATTTAAAATAAGGCATATGTGCATTGCACAGAAGTGCAGACAAAGATTTCAATGTGGGATACATAATTCATATCTTCGTATCCAGAGCTAATTAAGTTGGGCCTGCATTTCTCCCACATTTATGTCACAACACATGGTTATACTACGTGAGAGTAAGTAGCTATTTTAGTAAGAGGTTGAAATATACAAGCTATTTCTAATATTTTAATTTTAAATAATGCTTATTTTCGTATTTTCCAGTATTTCGAATATATGTTTCTTTATGCTCTTGTGTGGAAGTGCTCATTGTGTGTACTTGGACACTTTAAATTAATTTCTAATATTATTGCTCATATTTTAGTTATAAATATTGCTATTTAAGTGATTTCCTACATTTTTGTATCAAACCACTGATGTTCTCAATAGGTTGTTCCACACAATGACGTCTGGAAAGCTTCCTCCGCACACACTATATCTGGACACATTTCTTGCACACATGATCTAGGTTCGTCTTCACTAGAGTGAGTATATATTTTAGTAAATTATTGAAATATACAAAGTTATTGCTAGTATTCTAAATTATGTGTATTCTAGTATTTTCAAATATTTCAAACATTTGTTTTTTATATTATTTATAATACTTTAGTTATATATAATGCATATCAATATTCAAATTAGTAAAGGTTGTGCACAAAACCACACCTTTGAATTTTCCACTATGTGGATAATGTCATTGTTTATGAATATACAATTGATAGTGTTTTAATTGTAAATAATGCATATGTTTATATTTATGACTATGTTTCAAATCAGGCATGCATGTGGAAGTTTGAAGGAAGTCCATTGTGTGGAGGAATCTTTCAATGTCCATATCACCACATAGTACCTACATTTACCATTATTTAATTCATTCTCTTTGCATAAATATTTTTCGTTGAGTGGAATCTATCCTCAGACTCAATAACACCTGTCAATTAGCCTATTTTTGCATAAAAGGATTTTTATTATGCTTATATTATTAATAGTATATTAATTGCAAATAAACATGTGTTCGTATTTCCGAATATGTTTCAAAATAGGAATATTTGCGTAAGAGCGGAGAATTTTTTCAATGTGCCAATAAACGCACTTGGCACTAAAGGATGTTATTGCTAATATTTTAATATTAAACAATGCATATTTTCTATTTTCAATAAGGATGAAGCAAGTGATGGTCTTATACGATATTTTTTCCAATATATTAGCGATAAATAAGTAAGTGGGGACCTCATTTGGTCCATGTTTCTATCTCATCCCATGCTTATTCCGCACAAATTCCTCAACACATACTTTATCTGGACACATATAAGAACTTATTGTTAGTATTTTAATTGTAAATAATTCTTATTTTCAAATTATTCAAATATTTTTTTTCTTAGGCTATTGTAGGGAAGTGATATTTTTATAGGTTTTTTCACTTTACACTAACTTATAATATTATTTGTCATATTTTAGCTAAAAACAATGCATATCAATAGTCAATTGAGTAAAAATTAGGTCATCCAGTTATCTCAGAAGAATAAATACACCTTTGTATATCTTCGAGTGAACAAAATTTGTACTAAACACTTTTATTGCTAATGCTTTAGTTATATATAATGTATATCAATAATCGATTGAGTAAAATTTGTGCACAATGCACACAAGGTTGTCTACAAAACCACATTTCATTAAGTAGTAGCTTTGTTTGTGCATAGGAAGTTTAATGTATGTGGAAAATATTTTTGTACGAAACTAAACACTTCACAATAAAAGATTTTTTTGCTAATATTATTGGTAATGTTTTAGATATAAATAATGCATATTTATGTACTCTCATTCCGTTTTATTTTAATAATCAGGAAAGCATTCATTTTATGCCATAGGTGTTGTTGGCAATTTCAATTTTTGTATCATTGAACAGATTCACAGTTGACACTTAAACAACTTAGTCAAATATTAACTCAAATGGATTACAGCTAGTAATAATGTTGATTTATATTTTAGTAAATAATTTAGTATGAGATATAAACAAAGTTTCAAACCATATGTTTGAATACAAATAAAAAATGTTATCATAAGATTGATATAGTCAAGTAGTTTTGAATGAAAAATAAACCATGTAGTTTAATTTGTAAATAGTGACTAGTTCATAGAGTGTGTCAAAAACGTAACTAATTAATTACTCTGTGGAATGAAATTTTTTCAGTTCTAAAGAAATTGCTTCATTCTTCTATTATTAAGAGATATAAGTCGATGATGCCAACAATTTCCAAATGTTCAATTTCACTTAAAGCAACAATAGACTAGTAAATGTAACAGAAAAAATGAAAGCATATTTTAAGAAATTTATAGCGAACATTATGTAAAAATAAAATGCGAACAAACATGGCCATAATGAAGGCTTATACGAGATCATATTAAACATAGTATTAATAAACAAAATTTATAAATAGAATCACAATTGTCCATAGAAAATTGTAGAGTAAATGGATATGTCTAGAGGAAATTGGTGTTCCACTTCCCTTAATGGAATTTGTAACCACAAAACAAAAATATTTAAAATGTGTTACAAGTCCATGACTCATTGAAGAAATATGTTCTGCATGTTTTTAATGTAGTCGTTGTTGAGGACAACCGTAACTTTCGTTTTCACATTTTTGGTGAGAATATCTTTTTCAATTTCCTTAGTTTCTTCGTGCACATTGATAAGAGAGTCAACATTCTTCTCATTCACCTTGGGAAAGGTAATTTGCCATGTGTCAAAATGATTTGCAGCAAAATCAATGATGCTATCAAACTCTGCTTCTGTTTTCTATTTTTTCTCTTGCAATTGAGTTTGTAACATCTAGTTTGAAATTAAATTAGAATCCTGCAACATGTGTGGAATGTCTAAGCTTTTTATAATATCCGTTACCCTGAAATAGGAATTATCTCTCCTTTTGGATAGTTCACTACAAGTAGAATTGACATTCTCAAGTGTAGCTACCATTTTCGCCCATCCACTTATAGTTGCTTCACTCTTTCAACATTTGGCAGTTGTTGGTTTTTATTTTTGATATTAGAGAGTAGTGCTATCCTACACTTAAAATTATCAAAATCATTCTGAACTAATTTTTTTTCTTCTATATGATTATTGTTAACCAATTTCATGAATATCGTTGTTTTCTCTTGAAAACAAGTTAAATTAAAAACTGCTTTCTAGGCATCATTAATAATATCTAATATTTTGCATATGTTCTCGAGGATATATTTCTTCAGTGTATTAATTAGATTCATAGCCATGGTATATGTTTGCATTGTTGCAGCAGTAGATCTTGACACTAAAGCTGACTGTCCTTTTAGTGGATTCATTAACAGAGGAACTAGATTTTCAATGTCTTGTAGTTATTTTAATTTCCTTTTCAACATGTTACTTTCTACAGACACATTGGTAACATTTTGGGTAATTGAATCATTGGTATATTGTTGTAATACCATGTGCCCCATCACATCAATTCTAGAAAGATAAATATCCAAGTGTTCTTGTTTTATATATATTTTAACCTCTACCTTTCCAACTCTCAATTTTTTGTTGGTCTTGTCATACTTTGTATTTCGCAATGTGACAGGATGTTCATAAAAAATAATATCATCTTCCTCAATTTTCTATATTACTTTCTAATTATTTTCTGAATGAGTAGCAACATAATTAGTTTGTTCAGGGCTATAAGTTTGTATGTCTATCGCCCTTTGAATTCATTCTCCATTTATGATACTTTTTACTTGGTCGTTTGAAGTATATGTGTTTGGCCTGAATTTTTTTTTAGGAAAATTATCTTGCTCATCTTGATGATTTTTTGAGTCAATAATAACCATTTTCGATAACCAATATTTTTTCTCCTTCCTAGAGTAATGGATGACGCTACACTAGTAACAAGCGTGGAAGGTAAAGATTGTTGTGAAGGATTTAGGCATTTATATTTCTATTTTGGC
The DNA here is from genome assembly GCA_034641835.2 of Pinus albicaulis. Classification (NCBI taxonomy): domain Eukaryota; kingdom Viridiplantae; phylum Streptophyta; class Pinopsida; order Pinales; family Pinaceae; genus Pinus; species Pinus albicaulis. The sequence goes on along the minus strand of CM076576.1, from coordinate 652,710,338 downwards.
TTAATTATTTTTTGAGCATCCATTGTCGATACTCGGTACATGATTTTCTACAAATTTTAAAAATTATCTGTTGTGTAAAATACTTGAATTAGACAAATATTTAGAGACAATATTTTCTTGTAGATCCTTACATTCAAAAATTGCATTGTTTCTTTGTTTGAATGAAATTAGGTTATTAGAGAAAAGAAAATGAAAATGTGAGAGGAAAAAGACTATGTACTAATGAATTTATAAGAGGGCATGACTACTGCATATCATGAAAAATTTTATATAGTTCCCGTGTTGATAAAATACGTACTGAGAAAATACAGATCCCTAAACTATTCTGCAAAAAAATAAATACATTGTAGAGAGAATCGTTAAAGAACCTTAGCAATTGATTCAAAGACTGTTCAATACTGCTAAATTTGTTGAGAAGTGATACCAAGAAATTATTTACTACTACATATGTCTATGTTTATCTTCTTTTCTATTAGAAGATTGAAATATTGCTTGGCTGTTGTACAAGTGACAAAATCTTGATTTATTTATCTACTACTTGTATTCGTCCCAAATATCAAGTAAATTTTCAATTTGTTGTGAAATTCGTAATTACCAATTGTTACTATATTCATGAAGAAAATACCACATACAACACTCTTAATAAATAAAAATTGAAACTATCAAATTCAATGTTTACGGAAAATAATGGAAATAAGTATCGATATTACAAAACCATATTCTCCACTTACTATGTATTCTTCTCGTGATTTAATATCATTTAAATACGTGTCATATAAATAGGAATTTTTGATACAACATAAGGCCATTTTCTATATGTACTACGTCTTGAAAGTTTTTCCGATGCATTTTTCGGCTTAAAATTTCCTAAAATCTGCCAACATTTTTTTCGATTCACAATTATGGCTTGAAATTTCTCCACAATCTAAGAGTTCTATAATTTTTTAAAATGGCTAAGTGAAAACATGTAGTAATTAAAAATCCCTTGATAGTTATGAGAATTACTTTTGAAACTACCAACAGTAATTGTTAATCTCATAAATGAATATCATTATTTGATTTAGTTACTAAAGTACCCCACTCCTAAATTGTTGACGATTTTTTTTTGTTTTATACAAACAAGACTAATTTTGTGAAGCTTGACTGTTGTAGCCCAGATTTTTGAAACGGTTATCATTTACTAAAGTAATTAATCATGATTAATAGTGGGATGTCATCACGCCTTACCGATATTTTTCCTTAATCGTTCATATCTAATTTATTGACATGTTTACCGCTTTCAATATAAATTGATAATTTCAAAGTGAACGGAAATGGTAGTTGGTGAAATAAATTCTGAAATTCGAAATATTTTTTTTATTTTTTACATTGGTAATGGTTATTTATTTAATGTTTTCGATATACATGTAATAAATAGAAGGGATTTAAAAACTAAAATAAATACAAGTTCATTGTGATCACGTACATTATTTTACAAGTATTTAATATGACGGAAGAGGAATATTGTGGACAAACAAAAGAAAAAATTCATTAGCCGGAAAAATGCCAAAATGATTTACATTTAATCTTGTAATAAAGGCTAATAACTAATTATTTTATTGACACTAAAACCTATCACTAAAAATTGGCATATAAATTCCTTTGCTTGTGTACAATAAAAGCATTGTCGCATATGCATTTTTTGTCAAATATGCACAACCATTTCTAGATATCTACTTCTGTATTTAATAACATGGTTCAATGGACACAATAAAATAATAACACATGTGAATTTTTCCTTTGTACATGCTTCCCCTGAACAAAATCTAGGTCATTCGGTAATCTCAAGATAATAAAAACAACTTCACATACCTTCCAACGTATATTATAGTCATTAGATTCAATGTTATTAAATAATCATATTTACAATTGGATCAGAAGTCAATCTTATTTCTTTGAAATGACTAAATAACAGTTTCAAATATGTGCATAAGGATGGTTTGTAGAACAAGGAACATATATTTATGAATTCACATACAATCATATTTCAACGTCACTCTACACAGTGAAAGCCCCACACAAGGCCTCATGGAGCCTGTGCATGTTCAATTTTATACAATTTATGCTCTAATGCTCTTATTAAGTGAAAACATATTTTTTTTCACTAAGTACTTTACAGTCTATTCTTTTTTTCCAAGAAATATAAAATATAAAATCCATATCCAATATTGAATCTCATTTACAAATTTTAATGTTGTGTATTGTAGCAATTTTTTGACAAATTAATATTTCATGACACACTGTATGTCATAATCATCATAATAATAGAAGAAAAAATATTGAATGTTGAAATAATTCTCTACGTTCACAACGTAGAAACTTTGTACTCACACTTATCATGAAAAAAGTAATCAAAATCAAGTACTACCATTAATATTTGTTTAGTAAATCCACACGCAATGATGTGGTCACAACTATTTGCAAATATATCAATAAGTTCATATATATCGATATTATAAAATTCTACTTTCGATATCTGTTTAGTGAATTCAACTATATATTATTTTAAAATGCCGATATTTAGCATTCGATTGAGTCGTCACGGACTAGAGAAAAATATATGAGGATTGGCTAGAAGTGTTGTTAGTGCTACAATAAAAAAAATTTAGACAAGAAAATATGATAAGTTGTAATTATATAATCGGAAGTGCCTTTTTACATTGTCAAAAGAAACTTTACAAAAAGAAATTTTATTATTTATTTGATGAACTAAGCTCCTTTAATATTGAATAATACGAGTAGAATTGCCAAATGTGCAATTATCTAATCCATAATTTGAAAATAGGAAAACAATTTTACATAATGAATGTTCTGACTATGTGTTAGTTTGTTAAATACATCACAAATAAAAATTGTGTTTATTATTACACAATCTAGAATATTAATGGAACACTATCATGTTATTTATTTGTAATGTGTTGAAAATGTATCTACTATTAGTACTACCGAAATTGCAATATTGATGATGATCACTGCTTAATCAATACCACTAAAATAAATAGTATTTAAATGTCATTTTATGTCATTAACAATGATAGTAGTTAAATTTCATTTCAGATATGATATGTTCAATTACCACAAGATTAAGGTGGTTTCAATTTCTTTGCAAAAACGATGACAGGATAGAAGGGGTGGGGATAGTGGGGGGTGGGTAGTTGAAAGTAGAGATTACATGATACAAAATATGGAATGATTTCATACATTAGGTGTTAATTCTTGTTATTTTTTATATTTTTTTATTAATGTTTATTTTGTATTTTCTACAAATAATAGAACAAAAAAATTGCAAGGATTGGGCAAAGTTACATGAAAATATTCAAAAGTAAAAATGGACTTTTTTATTAGTGTTATAAAAAACTAAAATACGTAATTCATATATCAACAAATGTATTCAAGCTCAAACTGTATTTACCATAGCTATGATTAAAATAAACATTAAAAGTGAAATGTATTTCTCAGAATCAAAAACTAGTTATTAAATAGTTATTTTAATTTCCATCAATTAAAAAAACAATATGTTCACATTGTTCACAAAACTGATAAACAATGCCCTGATTTGTAAAAATAAATGCATTTTTAGCAATAAGGTAAAAAATTTGTATAACAATAATACTATACAACTACTAATAATAGTTATTTTGTCGATAAAAACACTTTTTATGATATGAGAGTTTAGTACCATATTCACAGTTGCCATTTCGGTTCTTTTGTCTCTTTAACTTTGTCCTCCTACATTTTAGAAAAATAGAAAAAATGTTTTGTAATTAATTAAATACGTATAATATATGATAATGTGAGTCTGAAACCAATCTATGTAGGGAAAGAAAAAGAAGAAGAAAAACCATGTGCAAATGTAAACCACCTCGGTATTTTTTCATATACAAAATAACATTCGATTTCAAAAGAGTTTATCAAAACATTTATACCTAGCCACATAAGTAAATGCACTACAATCGTGTAAAATTTTTAACCTTAAATCCATTTGCAATGAAATACAAAAAAATGTTTCCAGTGATTGACTAAATTCATAGTAATATATATAAAATTCTGAACATTTGATCACTAGTAAACAGAAAAGAAAACTTTCCATGATTTAATAAAGCTCACACTATGTAAAAGTATATGTCTTTATTGCTTAATTGTTAAATTTTTTCAAAGCTATCACATTCTTGAATAAATTTATTTAAGTTTACATGTATGCAATATTTCATAGGAAGATCTGTAATTTCCAATTTGATACTTTGATTGAATATAAATTTCTTGGTTTATGCAATTTCTCCTTGCAATTCCACAACCCAAAAATACTTTTGCCCATTAACATTAACAAAGTCAATTATCCATCTTGTGCCATAATGTGTACTAAAATTAAAATCGTCGTCAAAATATGATGCATTTTACTTCTTCAGCTTATGCAATTCAATTTTGAAATTTATTTTTGAAATTAAACTAGTGACACATGTGATTCGTGGGCAGTTTAGATTCTTCATGATCTGTATAACTTTGACATATGAATCTACCCTTATATAATAGCCCTAGTAAAAAATACATGTAAAAAAATATAAGACCAAGGTAACGGGACACGTATTCCAAGCTGAATAGTGGGAAAAATATCCTAGTATGTGTCAATTTTGTTTATAATGGCTAAAGGAAATTGGAAGAGACAATGGAAAAGGATTTTAAAAGGTAAAGAGACATTATTGACATTTTATTTATGAAATTAAAGGAAAATAGAAGAAAAGGGAGGTGAAAGGTCAGAAGTTGTATGTGATGAGGAAAATTAAGGCCAATAATGGAAAATAAAGAAAATAGAGACCTCATTGATAAAAATTATTTTGAGGATCAACGACTAACCGTTTTTCAGTTTTGTGGTGGATATCTCTTCTATTCTCTCTCTCATACTCTTGGAAACTTGGATTTTCTTTGCCCACTCCTGGATTTTCTTTGAGAACCCTTGGAGGAGTGTGGCATACTTGGTATTTGGAGAAAAAATTCAAAGGAAAGGGAGGAATCACAAGAGTACATCGAGATTAACAACTAAAACTAGATTTGTTTGTAGGTATTGAGTGACATGTATCGTTTTCTTCATACTTGGCATGCATGGCACATTCATGTGGTTCTTGATTATGATCTGTCATTGGCATGGAGGATTTCTTCGATTTATAGTGGTTTTTCCTAGCCTTTCCATTTCCTTGATACACATAGTGTTGTGGATTTATTTCTCTTTTCTTTTGGTTGGTTCTCATGTGTCTTTGGATATGACTTAAGTTATTAGTTCCTAGAGCCTTGTTGTAAAAATGCTCTAGAGACATGAGACAAATTAGGTTGAGTTAATGATCCTGGATCTGTGTTTGGAAAAACACTCTAGAGCCCTTGGTGGGTTCAGTTACTAGTTCTGGTGCCTTAGTTGGAGAAATGCTCTAAAGCCCAACATCAACTGTGGGTTGAGTTACTAGTCCTAAATCCTTGGTTGGAATAAACTCTTTAAATCCATAACATGTTGGGTAGAGAAAAAAATCGTGATTTTTAGTGATGTTCAAGCATGAGGTCGAATCAATGGTTGAGGTTTGTGATAGATTGGCCTCTGGAAGCCTGGTTTGGTTTTGAATGATGTGTTTGATGAGATCCCGCATTCTTTCTTGGAATATGGCATGGCGATGATTAGCTAAAAGAAATATTTGGTTCAGCCCAATATATGGTTAGGGTGTACATGGAAGTCCTAGACCTAGTTGAATTTTTCATATGTCAGTAAGAGCTCCTTCCCTCTTGTAATTGATGGGTAAATATACTTGTTATTATGTGATCTTGATGGCTTTTTTATCATTGTTATTTTTTTGGTTATATCTTGGTTATGAGCATGGTTTTATGAGAGTTATGACATATGTATCTCATCATGTTTTGATAAGTATGCAAAATAATAATTCACGAATAACCTAATATATGATAATGAAACTAATGTGAGAAGGTGTCAATCCCTCTTGACAATACTCAGATAAGTATGAGACCAATATGTTCAAATATATTGTTGAAATGTGTAGATTTCATATTTGCAATATGTTTGATGAAATGATTGTCATTGTTGGGATTTTTTAATTCAATTACATGATAAGGCTTTGTGTTAGAGGGATTTTATTTTTCATTCATTGTCTTGAAAAGTCTCATCAAGTTTCAGGAAGTGGTTGGAGACTATCCCTGAAAAATGGCTTAAATCTCATAATATCTAGTGCATAGCTTGCTAAAAAATATTACAATCTCTCCCTTGTAGGAATTGTGGTAGAAATTGTGTTATGAATATCGACAAACTATTTTTTTTGTGATATCTTCCTCATCAGTATAAAATAAAAGTTCATAAGGATTGTGTGCATAGATTTGAGTTGGACAACAGATTACTTCAATGGTTTCTTTTCAATGTTCTTCAACCAGTATAATTATATGAACAAATTGTAAAGCATGAACTCATCAAACTCTTGAAAATAAATGTGCATGAAACAACAATACAATAACAATTGATGAAGGAGTTCACCCTTGAAATCTACATTTCATAGTCTGTCAATATGACTAGACATCTCTTGTATTCGGTGTCAAAATTACATATCGATTTTCCCCAAGAACATGTGGTTATTACCCCTTCAATGTAATGTTATTCTACAAATAACTCTCACAATATAAAAAACACAACATATCTCCTACAAAGATGAAATTATTTCACTGGTGAGAGCTAGAAGACCCTCACATACACCCTTCAATTCCACACAGTAGTATGCAATAAAAAACTTCATGAATAAAGGAGTCAAACTAGATTTGAACCATGTTGGTCACAACTGCTATAAAAAGTGTTGTGGAATTGGGAAAAACCCTACAAGGTCTCTTGCATGCTCAATAACATCCAAAACTTCTTCAAACATCTGATTGATACATACATCGTACTTTTGAAGCCTACAATATGGCCCTGAAGATGTGCTCAAATTAGTAAATAGAGGTTACCAATGGATTCACAGCATCCAAAAACCCCTAAGTAGCCTCCTCTAGCTCCACAAATGGTCTTTAGGTGAAGCAGACATGGCCTCCTCTCCTGGTGGCCCTCGTCATCTTTAATCTTCAAGCTAGAAAATTTGCTTCCATAAGTGCTCCTCTACCTCTGACACCCACACCAAACTCTTCAGAATATCAAAAAAATATAGGATAGAAGCTTTTTTAACCCAATTTGGTCGGAATTTGCTCAAGTTATGGTGTCATCAATTTTTCCTAAGAAAAATCCTCCAAAACTAGAGTAATGTAGATTCAAAAGTGTCCTCAAACACATACTTTTATTGATCACGAAAAAGATATTACATGACAAATTGCAGGAGTTTACAAACTTAAACTCTCTCTACAATGAAATTAGGAAACTAACCTATTTATAAGCTCTATGTCCTAACTTAATTTAGTTATGGACCACTTGGTAAACCAACAAGTGTCCATTTACAATAAATGATATTCTATCCAATATACTAACTTTATTCCTATTTTAGAGCCTAAGATATGACTCTATTCTAGAGACCTATTTTTTTTAACAATACTATATTTCTAAGTGTCTCTAATATTTATTAAATATTCTTATTTAATAAATATATTTATCCTAACTTTACATTATTTAATTTATTTATTTTGGATTTATAATTGGCTTATGAAAGAGGCTAAAACTCCCCCCTTCAAGGATAAATCCAAAATAAGAATGAGGAACCATCTTCCCGGTTCTGAAGTTGATGATAAAAAAATCTTCAATCTGAAGAACCATGAGTCAGCTATATGTCTGATTCATCTCTAAATGTTGCTTGACAACTCCATCACTTGCCAAGTTGCAAAAGGATCCATCTATCCTTTGTGTGAAATCAACATCCTTTGTCCATTGACAAAATTTGTTGAATGCCCACTGGCTAATGATGTCAAAAAAAAATCACTGTTGCTTTTTCTGTGTGGAAAAATCCTCACTACTTCTTTGCTGTCGACTACCCACTGGAAAATTTGTTGATGCCCACTGGCTGCTTTTGCTGGTTTTGTCGAGACTTTTAGTGTGACAACCACCATCAATTTCATTAAAATTTTCGCCCCTTTGTCAGCTGAAAGGAGAGACACTTCTCTGGAAATTATTCCTGAACTCTACCTTTCAAGTGTAGGAGTTTGAAACTGGTGTACTCCCCCGTTAAACTGCATGAGAGTACCATCATATTTTCACTATTGGCTACACTATGTGTGATTTTATTTGATTGTAGAACTGAGACAATCTTTTGACTATGGATGAAAATTTCCAATGGTCGATCCATTCATAATGTATCTTCAATCTGGTTGTTTGTTGTTGGTTGCGACATTTCTCTGAGGAATGATTGGGCTTGCCACAATGGAGACAAGGATGGAGATCAAAACACTGATCTTCCATATGACCGGTTCTTTGACAATGAGGAAATTTTTATTTGACTTCAAATTCAGGTTGCGTGCAATTCTGTTTGGTTGCAACTTTGGGTTGCATGTATTGCTGGTTGTCTGCAACTTTCTCAAAACTTACTGAGGTGAGTTGTGTAAGAAATCCTGCATTGAAAAACTAAATTGGCTTGGAATAATCTGGGATATGCAAGTTGGTTTCATCATTGACATATCCTAAACCTCGTCGATTCTTATTATTTTGAATTTCATCACATGGCTTGATGATGGGCTTGCAAGAAATTGGAACTGGAACAACTTTGATAGTTGAAGCTATTTGGATGAATGACTTATCATCTGGATGGTTCAAAGACTTGAAAGTATCACTCTTTTCTTGCAATTCATTCCTTTGAAGTTGCGACTCTAGTTGAAGAAAATCAATGGTTTCTTTTGTTTGTTGTAGATGCCGCGAAATATTAGCAAGAGTTTCTTTGCTGATTTGCACCATGTATTGATCACCGGAGATGATGGAACTGTGAAGAATGTTTAACAACTAAATATGCTGCACCATCTGAACTTTCTCACTTGAAATCAGTCTCTCTTGTAGGAGATGTCGTGCTTTGAACTATTTCACTTCATTTTTGTACTTGAATGACAGGCTTGCTTGCTATGTGGCTTGCATGGCACGCTCGCTTGATTTGTTGCTTATTGTGCTTGCTTGGAACACTTGTGGAATTTTATTGCTTAAACTCTGGAATGCATGCTCACTTGATGATGATCGTGTTTTCTTGAATGCTCACTTGACTTACTTGATGACTTCACACTCACTTGAATGAAGACTCATGCTCGCTTGCTTTAGAATCTGTTGGATCTCTTGCTTGGTGAAACTTGTTTCTCGTGTTTCAAGTTTACTGGAACTCACACTCTCTTGCTGTAGAGTTCAAATTTCTTGATTGGTGTTAGAGTTGAACTTTTTTGGTTGCTTCGATGGTTGTTTCAATGAAATTCACTCTGGCTCGCTTGAAGGTTTGAACTTTGTACTGTCTTGACACAAGTTATTTGAATGAATACTCATGCTTGCTTGCACGATATGTGAACTTGTTGCTTGTTTTCTTTAGAGTTTAAACTTGTCCACTCACTTGATTTTTCTTTAAAGAAAGGGTGTTGAACACTGTTGAAAATGCACCCAAGAAAGCTTACAATGATTTGAATGATTCACTTTAAAACAATGAATTCACTTGTCCTCTTAAAAATTCATTAACAATGAATTTTTAATGATTCACTTAAAACAATGAATTTGATTAAAATTTCTTAAATGTATTTGCAAGAATGTTGATGTAGAGTTTGTTTTGAAACACTGGAGTTTCCAGATTCATGAACTTGATTGATTTGGGTGAATTTTCTTGTTGAGGTAGAATGCCGATGTTGAAAACTTTGATTATTTGTTGTAGTGACGCAAATCCATATGTTGAGTTGAATTATTGTTCCTTGAAGCTACTTCATTACAAGTGTTGTGCTTTCTTGCATTAAATTTTATGTATGCATTAAATGAGATCATTTATGTGTCAAAACTAGACACAAATCACAAGCAAAAACATGAAGCATGCACCATGATTAACACATTATTCGTGTACCTAAGATCCCCTTATTCAATTTCGTGTGGATATAGGACAAAATCACCAAAAGAATGATATTTTTATTAAACTTTGGAGTAAATAATCGCTTAGATTCGCAACATCTTCATGGAATCAAATTTCCATAACATTTTGAAAAAAAATGTCTTCAAAAAATTGGATGTTCACTGACTCAATCTCATTCAAAGTAAAAATATTACTTTGAATTACAACAATGACTTTCCCTCATCACTCCAAATTTACAAAAAATAAATCATCTTATCTCTTCACAAAGTCACTTCAAAATCATTCAACATTTAAACTTATCACTCCACTAAAAAAAATCACTTCAACTTTCTCACACATTATCACTTCAATTACAAAGAGAGTCACTTTACATCCATTTGAAAACAGTTTGATGAAATCACTTTATAAAGTGAATTGTTTTCCAAAACTCAAATCTAAAACACTCCTTATCACTCCTTTTCAGATGGATCAGTTTACAAAAGAAATCTGCTTTACCTCCACTCTAAAATTTTGAAAAAATATGAATATTATGAAGTTATGCTTTCTGAGGGCTAGTCATTAAATAAGAGGCCATTTGAGGTCAAGTCAACAGTTTATTCACAGTTTCCACAAGTATACAAAATGAATTAAGCTCATGTATTCTTATCAGTCTGGCAAGACCCTTTTTTCAGCAACGTGGAGGAAGTTCTGGCCATTCTACCAATTGATTTGAAATTACTGTTTCAGGATTGCATTGACCATGTATGCAATATTTGGATGTTTTTTATTGGAATCCTACACAAGAAACCCAACTTCAAGATCTTTATGTTAATGTCACTGAAAGAGATAGATATTTACATATATATGCCCTTGATTTCTTAGAAAAACTTAACATGATTCTGGGAGTACAACAAAAAATTTCTAGCTAACTACACATTGTTGTTCCAGGTTGTGCTACAGGTACAACCTGTTTTACAAAAATTCCCAAAATGCAGATTATTTTTAAATACACCATTTTACCAATTATAAGGTGCACTTCTTCATCCTGCTCCTCATCAGAATGAGGGAGACTTCACCCTTCAATCTCCATTGGATTCCTTAGCTGGTACACTGATTCTTCCTATCTTAACACAACTGGGTATGGATTCTATGTTCTCCTATTATTGGAAGCAATTGTTGAAGATTTCACATGCGAGTCTACAGGGAGATTACGCACCCTCACACATTCGAACCCAAGAAACTCTGTCCTCTACTTCTGTTTCTCAAAAGACGTTCATTTCACTACATTCTTTCAGTGGTAGGCTTGCTCTTTATCTACCAGAGTCTAGTTAACTGTGCCATATTTTGAGTTTTGCCGAAAATGGAGGAGTCCTCCAACTTCATTGCCAAGTTAATATTGTATTACTTAATGGATAAGTAGAGATTAAGTGAACTTAAGCACTAAACACGCGCTTTAATTTAATCCAAACTTAAGAGAATTTAAAAATGGCTTATGGGTTAGTAAAGTGTCGTTAATGTTTTAATTTCGTGCATTTGGTTGGAGCTCCGCCAAGGTCATGGTGTATCATCCTATGGAGCGAGGCTAGCCCTTTGGGGCTAACACCTCTTTTCCCTATCATAACGTTAGTTTGAATACAAACATAACCATATGATAACATTAGTTTGAATACAAATATAAATAGACAACTATGATATGCAAGGACTATGGTATAACAGAGGTAGTAATCATTGGTGTTGTGTGGCGGTAGGTCGCAGGCTTTAACCCCAGTGCCTCCATAAAAGACTTGACCAACCAATTACATAAAATTTCTCCCTTTCGGGGGGCACATGGCGACCTCCGGGCTAGCCACGTTTCATGTCCTCATTCATCCAAACCAATACCTATAAGCCAATATAATTCCAAAACTTGTCACCATCTCATTCATCCACATGGGGGAATATTCCTTGGAATATACCTTTTGCTCACTGGGATGTACGTATGCCTAGTAAGCATCTGTGTCACCAAATTTTATCGGTTTGTGAAAATGGTGAGAATGCTATAACTTTCCCATATGAAATCCATTTTGAGCAAAACAAAGTGCGCTAGAGTTTGAAAGATGAGGAATATCCGATCGTTGAAGTTTCTAACAATTCTGAGCACTTTCATTTTTTAGCAAAATTTTTCCCCCAGTCCAGTTTCTGGTCACTCCTTCCCACTGAAAGACATTTTTACCCACAAAAGTGGGTTATATTATGATAGCTTAATCTTCTTCACCTTTCAAATTTCTATTGACTTGATTCTACTTGGAAAAATCTTCATGACAACCACTTTGGTTCCTTGACATGCCTACTCTAGCAAATGACATGGTACTCCAATCAATGTCCTCATTTTGTTGTTGACCCTTGTTAGATTTTTGCTAACTAATGAAAAATATCATTTTAACAAAGAGATATCTCTATGCTTGGAAAGCTTAACAGATGGCCTTCCCACTGAGAATCATGTTCCTCCTTTGCATAAACATGCATTTGATGCAAGCTTATCCTTGAAAACTATTCCAATTTAAGCCCATTTGAGTGAACTACAGCAATGAGTTAAAATATCAATAACCACTAGAAATGAAATGGCCATTATTTTACCTCCATGATACCAAATTCCACATCTAGAATAATTCATTTGACATCTCTTTCGCTTCTTGGCATCATGCATATTATGGTCTACAAAAGGGTTGTTGTTTTTGCTGCAATATTTTTTCATCTTGTTCCTCTTTTTGCTTCTTGATTCCATCATCCTAAAGTATTGACATGCTTCTCATGCCATAATTTGAGAATGAACACTGATCATGAGCCTCTCGCTCAAGAGTCAACCTTCCAAAATCCTGAGACATCATTTCACAAGAAAAACCATTGACTTGAAAAACACATCATGCAAGAAACACAACTTGACGACCTCATCCTTTTTCTCCTTCAAAGAAAAAAATGTCACATCCTGTGAAAATCACCATGCATTCTTACATATTGATGTACAAACTCATCAACCAAACAAAGGTCAGCAAAAAACATGTCTTTAAACCATTGACTCTTATGTCAAACAAAAGCATGCACAACACTTGACTATTATTTTCCCAAAAAAACAAGAATTTCACATCTCATGAAAGAATTCTTCAAAATATCCCTTTCATTGTTGGAGAATAAATCAACTCTTCCAAATCGATAAGACATACATGTAACAATCAATCAATCAACACAAGTCGATCGCTCATGCATGTGAAAATTATAAACATACAACATACATGTTAACAAAGAAATCAAGTTAACATACTCTCAAGTTGGCAACATACATGTTAACAAAGCAATCAACAAACACAATTCAATCACTAATGCATGTTCAAGCACAATGAAACTATAAAAAAATGCAATGTTCACACACAAAAACTCTAATGCATGTATACAATTCTAAACTCTCTCGCAAGTACAATCACAAGTACAAGAATCCCATTGGTATGTATTATTACGTAAAGAGATGAAATGACCAAATTTGCTGCAAAAAAGTGAGTCAAAATACTCCACTTTCAAACACCTTCCTCGCATAAGCATGCAACATGCATTCTTGAGAAAAATGAATGCATTCAAATGCAAATTGAAACTACAAATTTCCATCTTTGCTGAATCTAAGTGAGTCAACATAACTCTACTTTTCGAACATCTTTCTTTAAGCAATATGCAGCATAATTTCAATAGAAAATAAATAAACCGAGATAACAAATAAATGCATCAATAAGGAAATATTTTCATCAATGATAAAATAAATGCAAGGACTTAATTGGTTTAAAAGTCTGACCATCTCTTTCGAAACCACTTCAATGGCACTTCTTTCAGCTACAGTTCATCATGTGTATCATCCTAACCCACATCAATGATTGAATACTCTTTTCCATTCTTGTCAAAATCTCTCTTCACCTTCTTGAAATTCCATGGATGAATTTTTGTATACAAATTAGAACACTTTTCTACAAGATGACCCTATTTATAGTAATGAGTGAAAAATAATTGCATCTTCTTTTCAACATGGTTTTTATTGTCCATTAGAACTTTGGCTTTTTGTATCCTTTGTTTTGAAAATTTCCTGTGTATGGCTATCTTCTTCCAATACCTCAAAATAGTATGGTTATTCAAAAGAAAAAATTAACATGTAAATTTTCTCCAAATATTATGTGATTATTTTCCATCTTTATCATAATTAAATGTAACTTGATTATAAGCATATTTATACCTTGCACATTCACCTTTGTAAACTTCTTGAGGAGTTGAATTTGATGAGGTAGTGGCTCCCTTAGGAATACCGACAATGGCTTGAATGGATTTAGAGCTTTCAACATCCTCTTGTTTTCCATTTACATTAGTTGCATGCTTATGAGAATCTTCTTACAAAGTGGGTGTAAAACTGTTGCATTCCTCATGAACACAAACCTCATAAGCTTGAAGTAATGAACATGTAATGAAAGTATTTCTTGGAACACCTTCATGTTCCTCCTTGGCTTTGGAGAATTATCCATATTCTTGTTGTCCATAATCACTACTTTCATGGCTAAAATAATTCTTTTCAACAGTGGGTGTAAGCTTGTTGTATTCTCCAAGAACACAATATTCAGGTAGTGAATATTTAATGGAAGCCTTTCCTGAAAAATGTCCAAAGTATTTCTTGTTCACCAAAACCTAGACCCATGTACCTAGAACTTCCCTCAACAAAAACATGGTTTATAATTCCTTGTGCATGTTTTCCTTACCATTTACCTTCATAGAAATTTTTTTAAAACAATTTGGACCCTATTCCTCTACTGTGTCTTTCAAAAACACAAAAAAAAAACATCTTGAGAGGAAATTGAAGATAAAATTGATTTTCCTACCTCATTTCCATGCACATACTTGGCTAGTGTTTCCTTGGCATCATGCAAACGAGTCTCCATCTCATGCATCTTTTCTAGGGTTTCATTTGCAATATGGATTTGAGTATCCATCTCATGCATATTTTCTAGGGTTTTATTTGCAATATGGAGTTGAGTCTCCATCTCATGAATGTTTTCAAGAAGCTCTTGCTTCTCCTCCTTCATGGCCATCAACCGCTCTTGAAGCATACTTCTCTCTTTCCTATCTTCAACCATCTCTTGCACCATATCTCTCATGATGATGAGCTTCTGCAACAACTCTTCATCAAAGAGACTTGGTAGGGAAGATTAATTAGAAACATCACTTTATTAAGTTTACATTACACTTCTAATGCATAAAAAACTTCTTTGATGTGATTTGAGAGTTGGGTCCTCAATCTTTACCTTCCCCAATCTTCAACTTACACACATAACTTTCACACAGTTAAATTCTCCTTGCACAAATACAAAACCAATAACTAATTTTATAGCTAACATTGGAAAACCATGAGATAAAATTGGGCTAAACTAAGCTAAATTGTGCTCCAATACCAACTTGATCTGAATATTGAAAAACTAGACTTGATGTGATAACTTCCTCATCAGTATAAAATAAAAGTGCTCAAGGATTGTGTGCATATATTTGAGCTGAAATTCAGACTAATTCAATGATTTCTTTTAAGCATTCTTCAACTACCTTACAATCTCCTTTACGTGTTCTTGGAAAAACTGTCCTCAGACAGGCAGCCCAGAAGGCTTCAAATTAATTCAAGCAAACTGTTACACACCAGATTATGCCACAGAGTAGAGCTAAAGAGCTTCTGAACTCTGCACAAGCTATTAAAATACAGACTCGCTCACACTCATACCCACACACTACACTCTGCCTAATAACAAACCATACACACCTATATATACAAATTAAAGAGACTATTGAGGGTCCTTGTCGGGCATTCCTGACCCAGACGGTGTCTACTCAATATTATCGGGTACAATAATTGACACAATAAAGATACCTTACAATGATCCTTTCGGACTACGATCAAGATCATCTTGTTCTCTTGGCTCAAAATCACTGGGCCATCTATCAAGTGATGGCGAGGAATTTGTACTCCTTGTCCGATAAAGCCATTCCAAGTACTTGGATTCCCACTCACTCTCATCCTGTGCTTGAGCATCCTGATAGATGTCGACAAAAAGAGTACCTTGGTCTGCGGATTCCTTTGCTTTTCCTTTTCCTGTAGATGCATTTTTCGTAGCGATTCCTTTTCCTTTAGCTGCTTTTGAAGATTCGCCTTTAGATGGATGACCTGTATACAACTTGACAAGATCTTTTGTGATAAAAATATTCTGTTGTGGGAACAGATACTTGTCAGCCAATTTTGTCCATTTATTTACATAAGCCATTGGATCAACTTCAATATCAAGAAAAGGATCTTGTCTACTTTTCTTAAAGCTGATATCCGATTGGACTGCCAACTCAACACCATCAAGTAATTCTAACTTGAAAATCTGGAACATATTTAAAGAGTGTTCAATACAACATTGGATCCAGAATTTACAAAGATGATTTAACCCATGAATTTCTTGCCAACCCAAATCAAAACTAACTGCTGAGCAAACATGGTTGGATAATAGTAAACTAATAAGGCATACCACATCACTTGTCCAATTACCATGTTTAACATTAATAGTAATCAGTGCCTTTTGGTTGATCATTAATTTAATGGCTTTAATATTATGCTGGAGTTGTTCTAAAGCCTTGATCATGCTCAATTTTTCTTGAATATTTAACTAATTAAATTCTTTCAACCATGAGAAGATTTTCTTGACTTCTTCCATATTATCTACTAGCACTGACTAATCAAATTTTTCAGGACCATAGAGTTGTGCAAATGGACTGGGCACAATTGATTTTCTCAATTCTAGGCTTTGATAATCCCAAGGAGTAGAAAAAGTTCTTAAATACTGTAGGGACCTTTCGATGCATTGATTTGCTCTAACCTGGGGCTTTTTTCGGCAGAGCCCATTGTAAATCTCCCAGTCTGCAAAGGGTTCATATATCTCATACTGAGGAAAAGTATCTGTACTGGCAAAATATTCATTATTGCTCTGGAGATATGCTGCTTTCATTTCTTCAAATAAATCTGGGATTTGAAGGGATATGAGAAATTTTTCAACTTTATCGTGCATATTGATCTCAGAAAATATCAAGCATTTTTGCAGTGGTATAAACGGCAAAAGAAAAATCAACTGCACCAATCAACTGATAATAATTCAACCTCTTTAGAGTTTCTATCATTTCATCTGTAAACAGTCGAGACCAATAATCATCTAGAGTTTTGAAATATAGTTTGACCTTCATATTGGGTAAAGGGTAGACCTTAACCAATTCTTCATCTAGACCCAAATTAACTCCGACATTCTTTGACTGCCAGGCTTGGCAGCGTTGAATCCACTGATTTCTTCTTATGTGAAAACCATCAATCTTCTTAATTTGCTGAGCAACATCTTCAAGAACTAATTCTAGAATGTGAAAACGTTTAACAAAAGTTTGAAAGGTATCATCGGATGGTGTTTTACCTGGAAGCTCAAAAATATCTGTTCTTCAGCTTGGGCCTGAGAAAGTATGCATCTTATTCATATCTCTTGTGAGAAAATCTGCCAGATAATTTGAAATTCCGGGAATCCATTCAACATCAAACTCGTACATATTAAACCATATCTGCCATGCCAACAATCTACCTCTAGCTAGCTGTCTAGAGATTTTAGCAGATAGAAAATGTGTAAAATTCATTGAATCTGTTCTGATTAAAAACCTTGCTGGAGCTAGATAAATTTCAAATTTTTGGATCCCATTGAATATTGCAAGTGTTTCCTTTTCTGCTGCAAAATATCCTTTCTGATGTGGTAAAAACTCACCTGATGCATATGCACACAATTCTTCTTCACCTGATTCTTGCTTCTCAAACAATACTGCTGCCCAAAAAGAATCAGAAGCATCAGTCTGTAAAATTAAAAATCCTTGTCCAGGGGGATTAAGTTGTGGTAAATGCTTACATTCTTCTTTAAGCAATTTTACCGCATCTATAGCCTCAGGGGACCATCCTGAATGCAAATGCTGCCTAATTGGGGCTGTTTTTTCTGATAACCTTGGAATATATTTATGAATATAATTCAACACACCAAGAAACCTTTGAATCATTTTAGTATCAGAGAGTTTGTCTGGAAACTCAGACAATTTTGTCAAAAAATGCGGCTGCATTTGTATCTTTCCATGAATAGCATGAATGCCTAAAAAATCAATACTATTTTGAAACAACACCATCTTCTTTTCTGAAAGAAAAATACCATGTTGTCGAACTTCATCTAATTCCATGAAAAAATTGTAAAGCATGAAATCATCAAACGCTTCAAAAGAAATTTGTACCAAATAAAGGATAAAAACCATTGATGAAGGAGTTCACCTCTCTTGAGCTACATCTCCTGGTTCGCCAACATGACTAGACCTCTCTTGTATTTGGTGTCAAATGTACATATCAGTTTTCTGCCAATAACATGTGGCTATTACCCCTTCAAGGTAATTCTCTACTTCAAATAACTCTCACAATATCAATGACACAACATATATCCTATAGAGATGGCATTCTTTCAGCAGTGAGATCTAGAAGCCCCTCAGATACACCCTTCAATTCCACACTAAAGAATACAATAAAAAACTTCATGAATAAAGAAGTAAAACCAGAGCTGAACCATGTTGGTCACAACTATTGTAAAAAGTGTTATGGAATTGGGAAAACCCCTATACGATTTCCTCCATGCTCAACATCTTCAAAAATTGCTTCAAAATTTTGATTGATCCATATATGATACTTGTCAAACCTACAAGAGGGCCCTGAGTATGTGCTAAAATAACTAAAAAAATGTTACCAATCGATTCTCAACATCCTATAACCCCTAAGTAGCCTCTTCTCACTCTTCAAATTGTCTTCAAGTGAAGCAGACATGGCCTCCTTTCTTGGTGGCCCTAGGCATGTTTAATACTCAAGATGGAAATATCACTTCCAGAAGTGCTCCTCTACCTCTCAAAGCTACACCAAACTCTTCATAATATCCAAAAATGCTCAGATAAACTCTTTTTGAGCCCAATTTGGTCATAATTTTCTCAAGTTATGGTGTCATCAATTTTCGCTAGGAAAAATCCTCTAAAACTCGAGCAACTCCAATTAACTCCACCAAAAATGGTGGACTCCGCTAACTCCAACACCAAGTTAGGATTGGATTAATTAATGGATAAGCTGAGTTTAAGTGCTATTTAAGTGCACTTAAGTGCTAACCATGCACTTTAATCTAATCCAAACTTATGTGCATTTAAACATGGATTATGGGTTAATAAAGAAGGGTTGATGTTTTAATTATATGCATTTCATTGGATCTCTACCGAGGTCATGGTGTATGGTCCTATGGACCAAGCCTGGATCCTCTTTTCCCTACCGTAACATTAATTTGGATACAAATATAGACAGAAAACTATGATATGTAAGGACTACGATATAGTGGAGGCGGTAAGCATTAGTATTGTATGGCGGGAGGTTGCGGGGTCGAACCCTAGTGCCTCCACAAAATTTTCACCAACCAATTACATAAAATTTTGACCTTTGGGAGGGCACGTGGTGGCCTCTATGCTAGCCACGTGTCATGTGCTCATTCATCCAAACCAACACCTATAAGCCAATACAATGTTAACACTTGTCACCATCTCATTCATCAACCTGGGGGAATATTCCAAGAATATTCCTTGGAATATACCTTTTGCTAGCTAGGCTATATGGATGCCTAGTCAACATCCTTGTCACCAAAATTTGCATGTTTTTGCAAATTATCAGAACACTATAACTTTCTCATACAGACTCTTTTTTGAGAGAAATGAAGTGCGTCAAAATCAGGAAGACAAGACCTATCTGGTCGTTCAAGTTTCGAGCGATTTTGAGCACTTTCAATTTTTTTCAAAGTTTTTGCCCCAATCTAGTTTCTGATCAAATTGGAAGGTCCTAGTCACATTTATTCCCATATTATGGGAGTGATTGAGGTTTTTTTCAGTGAAAAGAAAATTTGACTCAAGGCTTGGGCACCTGGAGGGGTGGTTTAGCTTTTATGGGTCCAGTAGCTCCTAAGGAAGGTCAGTAAGGTTTTCTTGTGTCGATTCCACTTCCTTAAGGTGACATAGGAGGTTGAGTCATACCATAATAACTCTTTGCCACATGTTTACCCATGTTGGTCGGTTACATGAGTATATGTGGGAGGAGGGTGTTAAATAGTGGTATTGAAGCATGGTTCAACACTTGGACTAGATGTGAAAAATGTGTTTGTCATGCGTACATGTCCATTTCATACGTGCTCATTATGTTTGTCAACAATTTTTTTTCTTTTTATGCATTGTGGTGGTCATTATTACAGTTGTGTTGCCATGTTGAAGTTGATGGTGTTGTTTTTGGATGTGATAGTCATGGGTGCATGTAAATATGCATTTGTTATGCATGCTAGTGTCTATATGTTGTTATGCATGCACTTTCATTGTTAGTTTTCCATGAAGTCATTGTATGCATTTTAGGTCATGATGTTATTGTTGTTGTGATATGATGCTGAGGTGTTGAATGAGATAGAGAAAGAGCTGCAAATCATGGAAGTTAAACTACATCATTAGACTTCAAGGTAAAGGCAGATTATCATATAGGTCTGTATGTTTGGCATACATGTATGTGGTTAATGGATTTTTATATTAATTAGGATTATATAGATGTTTTTAATTTTATTGTTGTTGTTGTTACATGCATGCTAGATGTGAGTGAATCAATGTGGTCATATGGAAATGTGTCGAATAGTCATGAATGATAGTAACTTGTTGTTATATGCTTTGTTGTTGTTGTATTATGATAGTTAACTTGATGATAATGTCATATTTTGTTGATGAGTATGTCATATGTTAACTTTTTGTTGTTATATGTTAGTTAACTTGATGATTAGGGTTTGTGCATTAACATATTGATGTTATATGTATCATGTTAATCTAGATTGGCCTATGAAAATGGTTATGGTTATGATGTTAAGGTACGAGCCAACATATTTGTGATATTGTGTTGTACTAATTTGGATTGACTATGTAGATGTGAATGAAAAATTTTTATGAAATTATGAAGTGAACATGCTATCTAGTTATTATTATGGATATCATGAACTTATTTATGTTTGAATTGATGTGTTTTGAAGTTATATCATGCTAATCTAGATTTATTTTGTAGACAAGATAGCCTACCCTAAGATACATTAAGGTATGAGTTTGATTATATCATGAATTTGGTTTATCTAGCATGGCATGTTTACAAGTTGATTGAATTTTTGATTAATTGCATGATATGAGCATGTGTATATGATAATTCATTAATTAATGATCTTGTTTTAATATGGTTGCACTAACATACTATGTGTTGATATAACTTAGATGTACATGAGTATAAGTAGGTGATAGTTGCAGTATTATCATTTTGACTATTATTTGATTATGACATGGTGGTTATTCTTGGTAGAGGATGATTGTAGTTAATAGATATTATTTATTGATATTTGGAACACGTGCTTGACATGTGTGAATAGTTTCACGGAAACATGCTTGTTATTGGCATGACAAGGTAATAGTTGATGTGTTTATATAACTAACATATGGGTGATGTGACAGTACATAATAGGAATCAATTGCAGTAAGGCAAAAGAGATTAATTGAGAAATAATTTCTTTGGAATTTTTTTGGTAATCGTAATTCCAAATGAATGAGCACTTGTGTGAATTCACGAAGTCTTCTTAACCCTAATTTTGTATGGAATTATGTGGACATGTGCTATATTTATCAACATGTATTGGACAAGTATAATAATTGGTTTCTAGTTATCGTTGGATTCACTTGAAATAATATATATATATATATATATATATATATATATATATATATATATTTGTGTGTGTGTGTTTGTTCAGATACAAGGCAATGTGCCTGACATAACAAGGCTAGGTAACTAGTATATTTTATGTTTATATTATACATGGACAGTTATGTGTTTATGGAAGTACAATACTTGGGATTTCATGGCAAGATATTTCCATGGAATATTGAAGGAGGATCATGTTGATATTTCCCTTGGAAGCACTAGGAACCATGGGGATTGACACATGGTGTTGTTGCTACTCTCCCGCTATTAGTATTTTTTGATTTTTTGTGCTTGATTTGCAGCATTGTTTATGTTTGGTGCAAGGCGTTGCTACTTTGTTTGTGGTGTCATATTGATATTGGATTTCATGGTTTTAATTCAGGTTGTTTCTTATTCTTGTATTTTATGTTTTGAGGGTTTTGGGGAATTGTTGGGAAGAGGAAGATAATGGAGCTCAGGAAGTTCTGTATGAAACCTAAAAGGTGACGTAAGACTCGGCTAAAGCTAGTCTATGTATAAGGGTAGCATGGGAAAGTGAGTATATTTTTGTTGTTATAAGGGGAGAATGCAAATTTGTTGTGTTTACTTTCTTGAAGCTCCAACTACATATTTTTTTTTTATGTATATTAAGAAATATTTACATAAAATTTAGATTATAGGCATCTGCCTATTGGAATTGGCTACTTTAATGATTTTCCTAATTATTTTTTTTGATTCGATGGTCTAAATTAAAATATGTCCGTATATTCTCATCATTTCCACTCCATAAAAAAATGAAATTGAAAGTGATAACTTCCTTGCATCTCTAAATCACGTGTTTAAATAAAAAATACATGGAAAAGTGGCTATGTGTATGTTACACTACCAAAAGTGTAATTTGCAATTGGAATGGTGGCATTCCCGTGAGCTACTACCATTACTAAGTGTTCCATGTTTTGATCGTGCGATGCCCATGACCCGCCTCCATTGTTGGGTATGAAAAATGGATTTGAGAGGCAAACGGCCATTATTAATTACTCAACGTCGTGGTTGTAACGACCAGTTTTAATAAACTCATGGGATCACCCATGATGTAATGAACGGTTTTAATAAACTCATGGGATCACCCTTTCTTCTTTTGGTATCGATGGTTTTATGGTTTTATTTCGCCTTCTATGTGGATTTAGTTGATTTAACGTCTTCTATGCTCGTAAATTCCCCCTGTGATTCCTATTTTTTATGTTTAGATCTTTTATTATTAGTTCTGTCTAATATGTTGAGATATTTCTAGTCGTTTTCAGAGATTCTTTATTCCCAACTTTTTTGTTTAGTGGTTAGAGATTCATGGTCGATTCCCTTATATTTATTTATGAATTAAATTCTTTTTTACTTCCACATGTTTTCATAGTCTCTGAAAAATGGATGCAGATAGATGTTCAAGTCAGCTAATGAACGTTTCTTGGTATGAAATGGAAGACTCATAAGCTGCAAACGTGAAAGAAGGGGCCATACTATATAAAAAAAATTAAAATATGCTGCAACAACTACATATATATTTTGTTAAGGTAAAGACTATTCAAAAAATAGTGAACATCATATTATGTGTTCTTGTTTTTTCCAGTTAATTTGGATTTTGTAACAATCAGGTTTTCATCAACCACAAGAGAATTTTATCTCATATGCAAGGCTGAAAATACTTTCTCTGACCACTTGGTTTTGGTTGCCAGAAAGGCCTCGTATATACTATAAATTTTTTATGATCGAGTTTCTCTTCTCAAGAGCTTTTGGGTTTCTCTGCTGAAGAGCTATCATATTTTATTTATATTTGGTGAAATATTGAAACATTCGGTTTTCATACATTATTATTTAACAATTTTTAACTTTTAATTATTTTTTTAAGAGATAATATTAAAAAAAATTGGTCCTTTCAGTTTTGGCTCTACACCCCTACATATCTCTAGTCTCATGTCCATCACCTCCTCCAACCAGTTTCTTAAATTTGGTTGCTTAAAGTCGTAGAAGTGATCTGACTGCTATCGAATAACCTAAACAGTTTTCATTATATGACTGAAGATTTTATAAGTTCTTGCAAAAATAGTTTTGTTATTTTGATGGTTTGATATTATTACTTCTGATTCTTCTTTGTGGTAGTTCTGAAATTTCACAAATGTTTCAATTCAAATTCCAATTTATATTTTATTAGTAAAATTGGTGATTAATAATATAAATAATTTGATAGACAACTTCACAAATATCATTTGTTTTTTTAAGTTACAAATAAACAAAGACATTGAGATATAACAGTGTATGTAATATTTTTTGTAAATGGAAGAATAGATTTAAATTCTTTTCATTTTAATTGAAATTTTTTCCAAAGTGAAATAGTATAGAATAAATTATTTGAATGTGAATATGACTAAGAATATTTATTTCTTTTTCCCAAAAATTACAGATCTATTTTAGTAAATATTAGTAGTCAAATAAGTATAAAAACATTAAGAATGTTGATCCTTCGCCTCATAAATAAAAATTTCACTTCACTATAAAATTAAATTATAATTATAAACATGTACTTTCTTATTAAAATTACAAATTTAAATACAAAGAAAGATGCACTATCAACCTAATTTATTTATTTTTTTAAATAAAGAAAAGTATCAAATTCTTTTCTTAACCTATCATTTATTTTTCAGTCTTATATTAATAATAAACTATTTTTAAAGGAAAACTCATCTATATGATTTTTCTACACTTCTTAAAAAAGAAAAATTTCCATCCACAATTGTTAAATAATCCATTTACTAATAAGGTTGGAGAGAATAAATCTCTCGTATAATATATATAAGAAAGAACAGTAATCCTTTATACCAAAAATATCTATTTATATTATCTTAATACTATGCACAAAAATAAAAGAAAAATTTCCATCCACAATTGTTAAATAATCCATTTACTAATAAGTGGGAGAGAATAAATCTCTCATATAATATATATAAGAAAGAACAGTGATGCTTTATACAAAAAATATGTATTTACATTATCTTAATACTATGCACAAAAATAATAATTGATAAACATATTCATAACATTACGCATAAAATAATACATCTTTCACTTCCTGATCATTTAATTTCCATACACAATGGTTAAGTAATTCATTTACTAATAAGGTAAGAGAGAATACCTCACATATAATATGTATAAGAGAAATGATCCTTTGTACCAAAATATGTATTTTCATTACCTCAATACTATGCATAAAAATAAAAATAAAATATGTATTTGCATTATCTTAATACTATGCATAAAAATAATAATTAATAAACATATGCATACCATTAACATAAAATAATACGTCTTTCACTTCTTTATCATTTAAATATTTGTGCTTTACCTGTTCAGCTGTGACCTGAGTATTTCCATGTTTTAAGACAGAAAATTATATATATATGGTAATTTTCGGAGATGTTTTTTAAAAATATATATATTTTATATTTTTAAATATATATTTTCAATAAATTTGATTTAAAATCTAATTGAAAATTACTAAGTCTCTCACCCCGGATTCACTAATTCAAAGCTGGGTGATGGAATGGACAAAAGAGTTCGAAGCAGTATGGAAGATTTTTGATGGGCTGCATCTACATGAGCCCGAGTATAGACACTACCCTCCCACGCTAGGCTAAACATTTCGAGGAGCGATGTTGGGCTCTTATAATGATTCTGATTCTTATTCTCAATACTTATCAAAAGAGTGAACAAACTTTTTTTCTTTAATACTTTATGATTAACATTGTCATATACATGTTAACATTATCATAACATTTTTAATATTCATAAAATTATTATTAATATCGTTAAAAACATTTTTAACATTCAAAAAATTATATTAATAAAATCAATATAGTATTAATAATTTGAATAGTATTAATAGTTTTAATAATATTATATATGAAAATTTATTTATTATATTATAATGATTTTATTAATGATACTAGCAAGATTAATATTATTACTATATTATTGTTATTAAAATTAAAATAATAAAATTAATATTTGATAAGAATAAATTATATTAATAATTATTAGGAATTTTTTTTATATAATACTTAATTAATAGAAATACTAATTAATACATTAGTATATTTAATCATTCACAATGAATATTATAAATAATTTTATTTTAGGGTTTACAATATTAATGCTTTGAGTTGAACATTATGTCTTAGGATTGATAATCCATTGGGGTTTTATTATTTATCGAGTGGTTTCATTGTTTCTTTGGGTTTATAAATTTAATCTCGTGGGTTTATTAATACAACCATTGAACTATGGTCAGGCATGCTCCAACCATCGTCAAACATGGTCAAGCAAGAGTAAGGTTGAACCATGGTCAAGAGAAGAAAGTCAACAATGGTCAACCATGATCCAATGTTACATTCAGGTAATATTATCTCAATAAGAAATATTACTCATAGGATTTCTAATATTAATTCTATAATTTAGTATAAATCTCTTTGGGTTATTAATTAAGGGTTCATATTCCTACTCTATAATATTACTCATAAGGTTTTTGATATTAATCATAAGGACTAATTTAAATACATTATGATTATAATCATGGTAAACCATGTTTATTTTAGGGTTTTTAATTTTTTTGTTAAGGTTTATATACATTGGGTTTATAATATTTATTTTTTGGATTTAATATTAGTCCCATGCGTTTACAATCCCTTGGATTTTTAGTGTTTATCTCTTGGGTTTATTATATCAATTCTTTGGGATTATTAATATAAGGGCTCATATTCCTTGGCTACAATATTATTCACAACGTTTATAATTTTAATCCTTAGTTTTTATATAAATCTCTTGGCTTCATGGTTCCACTTTAATATTAGTCCCTTTGGTTTATAATCCCTCATCTTTTTAGCGTTGATAGCTTGGGTTTATTATTCCTTTGGGTTTATAATATGAATCCATCGAGTTATTAACCTAAGAGTTTATATGCCTAGAGTGTAATAGAGTGTAATATTATGCATAGGGTTTATAATTTTAATCCTTACTTTTTATATAAAATCATTTGGGTCATGGTTTCATAAATTATTATTATTATTATTATTAAAAAAAAAAATATTTGTAATTTTTAATAATTAATAATAATAATTAATTTTTATTGTTAATTAATTAAATATTATTAATATTTAGTTGAGGTAATGTATTAATTATTATCAATATTTCTTAATTATTAATGATATTATTATTCCTGATATTATTAATTAATTAATAATTATATTATTAATTAATACAATTATATTACTATTGATAAAATTACTATATATATTATTATTTATTAAATTGTATAAATTATTTATATATTATTTATTATATAATATTTTTACCTTTGATTTATAATATTTATATCTTGGGTTTTTAGTATTAATCATTTTGGTTTACAGTTCCTTTGGGTCTATAATGTCAATCCATTGGGTACTTAATCTAAAGGTTCTTATTCCTAGGGTATAATATTATTCTTAGGGTATAATATTATTTATAGGGTTTATAATATTAATCCTTAGATCTAATATAAATCTCCTTAGTTTATAATCATGGTCAATCATGTTCCAACTTCACATTGTGACAAATATTTTCTCCATATGAAATTCATCCATGGTCCAATATTGTATTGTTACAAATATTGTCTCCATATGAAAATCAATCATGTTCAACCATGGTCAAATGTCACATGGTCACAAATATTGTCTCAATACGACATATTATCCATAGGGTTTATAATATTAACCCTATGGTTTAATATAAATCCATTGGGGTTATTAATTAAGGGTTCATATTCGTAGGGTATAATATTATTCATAGGGTTTATAATATTAAACCTAGAGTTTAATTTAAATCCCTTTTGTTTATAATCATGGTCAACCATGTTTATTTTAGGGTTTCTAATATTTATGTTATGGTTTATATACATTAGGTTTATAATATTTATCCCTTGGGTTTAATCTTAGTCCATTCGGTTTATAATCCCTTGGCTTTTTAGTGATGATCCATGGGGTTTATTATTCCCCTGGGTTTATAGTATCAATCCATTGGAGTTAATCTAATGTTTCATATTCCTAAGGTAAAATATTACTTATAGGGTTTATAATTTTGATCCTTAGTTTTTATATAAATTCCTTGGGTTCATGGTTCATGGTTTAATATTAGTCCTTGAGTTTATAATCCCTTTCCTTTTTAGTGTTGATCCCTTAGGTTTATTATTCCCATGTGTTTATAATATCAATCATTTGGGGTATTTAATCTAATGATTCATACTCCTAGCGTATAATATTATTCATAGGGTTTCTGTTTTTAATCCTTAGTTTTTATATAAATCCCTTAGGTTCAACCATGTTCTAACGTGATATTGTGACAAAGATTGTCTCCATATGAAAATCAATCATGGTCAACCATGGATGCAACATCGCACTATGAAAAATATTTTCTTGATTTGAAAATCAAGAATGTTCAGCCATGGTCCAACATCACATTCTGACAAATATTGTCTTAGTACAAAATATTATTCATAGGGTTTATAATATTAGTGTTAGGGCTTAATGGTTGATAATGATCCATCACATCTTTGTGCACAAGATTGTATCAAAATGAAAATTTACTATGGTGTGATATCATTTGACATGTTTATTAAAGAATGTATAATATTTTTGTTGGAATTTATATATGTTCATTTTACATTATTCAATAGTGTTTAATAATGTTCCATTTGGTTAAATATGTTTCCATTCCATTTATAATATGTTCAGTTTCCTATATTAATATTTATTTTTGTATTTATATATCTTTGGTTTATAATAATTATCCATTGGGATTAATATTGTTCTCTTGGGTTTATTAATAAAAGGGTTGTTATTCATAGGGTATAATATTATTCATAGGGTTTGTAATATTAATCCTTGGGTCTAACATAAATCCTCTTGGTTTATAATCATGGAAAACCATGGTCTTGTGTCACATTGTGAAAAATATTTTCTCAATATAAAAATCAATCATGTTCCAACATTGTATTGTGACAAGGATTGTCTCCATATGAAAAGAAATCATTGTCAACCATAGTCCAATGCCGCATTGTAACAAAGACTATCTCAATATGAAATATTCCTTATAGAGTTTATAATATTAATCCTATGGTTTAATATAAATCCCTTGGGGTTATTAATTAAGGGTTCATATTCCTAGATATACTATTATTCATAAGGTTTATAATATTAATCATAGTGTTTAATTCAAATCCCTTGTGCTTGTAATCATGGTCAACCATGTTTACTTTAGAGTTTGTAATATTTATGTTGGGGTTTATATACATTGGATTTATAATATTTATATCTTAGATTTAATATTAGTCATTTGGATTTAATAAATTATTATTATATTAACAACTTTATTATTATTAAATTTTATTTAAAAATTAATATTCAAATAATTAATTTATTATCTTTAATTAACTAATTATGAATTTACAATGAATCAATTATTATTATTGATTAAACAAATAATTATTATTAATTAAAATTATTAACCAATTATTATTAATATTTAATTCATTGAATGTATTAATTATTATTAACATTGGTTAACTCATAATCATGTTATTATTTATTAAATTATTATAAATTAATAATTATATTATTAATTCAAAATATTATATAATTATTGATATTATATTTTACCAATATTAATGATATTAAATTTAAATAATAATATTAATTAATAACTATAGTACTAATAATTAGTAATTCTTATTATAATAATAACAATTAATTAGTAATTATCTCTTGGGTTTACTAATTTGTTGGGTTTACAATATTAATAATCTCATGGGTTTATTAAATCTATGTATTTTTACTATATATATTTTTGTTTTGATGATCATTTAGTTTTATAATATTTATCACTTGCTTTTACTAATTAATTGGGTTTATAATATTAAACCTTTGGGTTTATTAGTTTCTTCGATTTATAATATTAATATTTTTGGTTTCTTAACCCCTTCAGTTTAAAATATTAATTAATAAGATTTATTAATTTCTTGAGGTTTTAATATTACTTTTTTGAATTTATTGATGGCTTGGTTCTATTAATCTCTTATGTTTATTAATAATTTTTATTTATAACATCAATCCCTTGAGTTTATAATTCTTATAATCTTTTGAATTTATAATATTAATAATCCCCATATATTTTTAATTTACTTTAAGTAAATATTTTAAAGATAATAAATATTATATTTATAAATATATAATAACTAGTCTACTAGTATACATATGTAATATAAATAATAACAAATTATTATTTTTATATTATATGTGAACTATATTACCGTTTGACTTATAAATATTAATATATTAACAAAGTTTTATAATATATTATTATTATTATTATAAAAGTAATGATATAATATATAATATTTATATAGTTAAAATTATTAACATAATCCAAGTAAATATAAGATATATTGACATTTATAATCATAAATATATAATAATTATTGACAATAAGATAATTGTGACAATAAATAGATATTAATACTAATAAATAAATGTTATTATTATGTTATATGGGAGTTATATTATAATTTTAAATATTAATATTAATATATTAGCAAAACATTATGCAATAAATAACATTATGCTCCCCAGATGTTGGTGCTTAGTTTGATATAGGAGGTGGCAGCTCCACTGTGTGGCACATGGCCTAGCCACATGGCCACACATGGGGTCTATCCCACAACCCTTAAATGCTCCAGCTTCTTGCCTCAAGTTAACATTATTGTCTCTGCCTCACGCCTTAATGCTTGTCTGGTCCACAGGCATCAGCATTACTTTATGGCGCTGCTCCCTCCTTCATTGTCATTCGCTTCCTACCTCCTTCATCTCTCGCCGATATTTGCTTAGTGCTCCTCTTGGACCTCTAAGATCCTCTATGACCTTCATCTCAAGTTGGCCTTGATGCCTCACTACACTTACCATCCCACTCCATTGCTGCCTCTGCACACCAACCACCCCACCACCTCGATGTCTCTTCAAGATAGCCTCCCCACTGTCACACCTGCTCAACCTCATGCTCTTTATTGCTCAACCATGTTGTGGAGGCATAGAATTTGTTGCAGGCGAGGTTGAGGTAGGGGCCAGTCCTCACACTCGCCGATATAAATTCATGAAAACAGTCACTCCCCACCTCATGAGAAAAATTCGTCTCAATCCCATTATGATTTCTCCCTAGTCAGACCTTGAGTCACCACCACCATCACTGTAAGATTTCAGGAGATGACTTCGAGCTCTGTTGGGTCTTGTTCTAGAAAACGTCCCAGGAAATAAACAATTTCTCTAGCTCCCCCTCAACACTCTTGGAAATATGAGGCTCTGCCAATCAAACTGAGAGCACACACCTCAAGCAGCGAACACAGTGGAAGCAGCAGTCCGGAACGCTCTATGGATGAGAAGAGGAAAGGTAGTGGTAGCCTTGTGCGCACCGTTACCATGCCTGAGCCCAATGTGCAACATTCAAAGAAATATGAGGATTATTCTAATGATTACATGTGTCTCATTATTGAAGAGCCTCCACCACAGCCTCACGACACTTCACATGACATGCAGCCACAACAATGAGAGGTTACCTCTCCCGATTTTGTTTCATATCTCAGATATCATGTTTTCCTGAACCATTTGGAAAACTCTTGGTATTTTTTTGTTAAAGCTAGTTTCCCTACTAAGGGAAATGACTTTTGGACAAGTTTCCCCATCTAGGGTGGTCAAATTTTTGTCTCTCTAAACTGTAATCCCTCAGGAATTAGCTAGCATAGCAATTCCTGAGGCAAGCTTCGAATGTATATTATGTGAAAATTAATAGATTAGTTTTATTTAAAAAAACTAAATAACTAATATTATATTAATATACAAAATACTCTTATAATATAAGTATAATTATATAAAGATAAAATAATATGGCTGTTATTATTTATATTCTTATTAATTAATCATTAGAAATAGTTAGCCTTTAATAAAATACACCTAATGTTGTGGGTGATGGATATATGCCTATCTAGATATAGCAATGTGGTTGTATATGTATTTCATATAAGCCTATTGGTGTAAATCAAACATATTGGTAAATGTAGTTGGGCTAGTAATTAATGCTATAAAATCTTGTAATACTCATAATAAATTTGTTAAAAATTCCTTCATACATTAAATCTGTAATAATATTTATATACATATAACAATTTACATTAATGCATTTTCCATACATGAATAAGAAGAGAATCATGGTAAGTAATTTTACCTGAATTATGATCATTTAGAGCTAGATGCAGAGAATGGTATTTGTAGATCTTTGATTAATTACCTCAATAAAGGTAACTCTCTCTAATGTTTAATACAAATTCTCTAGCGTTTGATGAAAAACCCATCACTATCGATATAGAAATGCAGTGTTCACAGTTTTTTCAGGGATCAATTTATTGATTTTATTGGTTTTGCTAACCATTGATGAGTAGTAAGAGTTGTGGAATTCACAAATGGTATTTTCAGAGATAATGTTTTTCGTTTTTCTAACCATTAATGAGTAGTAAGATTTTTGGAATTTAGTATAAAAAATGGTGAAAGATTAATGTTTTCAAATGTAAAGGTTACAAAATTTAACTACGGCCAATGGAAGCCTGGAAACCCTCGAAATTTCCACATGAAGTTTACTTACATGTGTAAATTCTTGCGATATCATTGTCCACTAATTTTTTGAATTTAATGGTCATTAATGATTAATTGTTTACATAAAGGTTTCATTTACTTTCCCAATTTTAATGATCGTTGAGTTTTCATGAGTTAGGTAACTTCATGTAATTTAATGACAACTAATGGAAACCATAGACAATAAAGGGAAGGGGCATTATTTTTAAATGTCATTTTTTTTTCATTTACCATAGAAACTTTTGTATGGTGTTCGAGGGTAAATTTTTAATGTTATAAGGGTGTGTTAATTAAATATATTTATATTTTATTTCCAAGATAGGGAGGTGAGACTACCAATAAGTTTTGAATTGGTGTTTTAACATTAAGAAGTTCCTTAATAATATACCCAATAACCATATATTTAAAACCTTATTGGAAACTTAATTGATTTTTTATTAAAATATGAATATAAATATATATACATAAATATTTTAGGTTATTAATATTAATTAAATTTCAACTTAACTAAATGCAATGTAATTAACCATGAGCAAATGGATGGTATGAAAGGGCTAGGTGACCTTAGTGTTGACATGGCTTCAACCCTATGATGTTACATGGACTTAGGGTGTAACTTCATCTAGCAATTGTTAGTCATTCAATAATACTAAGATGACAACAAAGTTAAAAATATTAAAATGAACATATCTAAATGATATAGACTCTTGATGAAAGTTTGTATTATAGGAAAGCTCTCAAAAAATCGAGGATGATGCAAATCTCATGAATTTTTTTTGAGTTGAATTAGATAAGTGAGTAGTTGGTACCCCATATTCTTAAGTAGTTAGTAAGGGATTGTGTAATGTTGCATCCTCCTATTACTCTTTCCTTATAGCTATAGCTTCTTATACAATAGAGGGTCCAGATAAGTTGTTATATGTCACATTTTAAAGGACTGAATGAAGAGTTTTACATTCTACTTATTTTTTTTTAATTTACATTTTAACGCAATCATGTTGTAATTTCTATGTTGTGACACTTTATGGTGAAAAAATCCTATTCCTGTAGCTAAATTTTGTGGGAAGAATATATCCCCTACTATCCTGAATGTTTGTGTCTTGTTCACACATAAGAGCATGCAATTACTCTTTCACACACTTGAGGCATCTGAAAGATGTTCCACACATTAAAGAATCTAGAACAAAAATGAGAAAAACTAGAGTGAAGTCTAAATATTTGAAATTTTCAGTGAATGAGGCTAAAGGGTTCCCACTCAAAACAAAACCCAAGTTTCAATCACCTTCAATATGGGATATCACCAAGCCATAATGAACTAGCCCCATGATGGTTAAAGTTTTCTTAAAAGCCCCAATTCGAACTCAATTCAAAAAACGAATGAGGAAGTTATGATTAGTCCTAATATATAAACATATGTAAGTAAAATAACAAAGAAAACACATATGATATAAAGTATACAAATACCTATGACCTTCTGGAAAGAAGTTAGGAGGCTAGGGAGCCAAACTCTCCCACATTTAATACCTATCACTAAAACATAAAAGAGGACTTTGATTTCTCCACTATTGATGATGAAAATATAACAAGGTATCAATTCGATGATGCCCCACATGAACTCTAAGTTGGAGAGCCATGGACTCCCACACATGCATCTAAGGAGTCATTTATAACACCATGCATGCATCCAAGGCATCATTTATAATACCATGCATGCATCCCTATAGACAGACGTGACCATGCTTGCATATATGGTACATGCATCTAATCGTAAAATCCATGTTGAATTTGTAGGGAATCCATATTGACATCTAACCATGGATAAGGAGAGTTATTCCTTGATCCAAGCATGGGAAGTTTTAACACTACTTCCAAAAACAAAGCTTGTTCCTCCAAATCTATTTATAAATGATTCCAGCTCCTGCTATGTACATAGTTTGGGATACAAGCCCATATTTTGGTCAAGAAAGAAGTTAATTACCATTGCTTTATCATCAACATAGGCCAAGTAGTGAGGAACAGTTAATTATTCCATTCAACCCATTTGGTTGTAGCATTTCCTTTCTGAGCTTGGTCTCATTGCCCGAAATTGGACTGAAATATGGTGTAAAAATCATAGTACACTAAAGTTTTGCAGAGATCTAGTCCAGCAAAAAATGGACCAAACATATTGAGATCCACATGCACTACACTAGAGGATGGATTCCCAATGGGATCATATATTTGTAGTATTATCATATTTCTAAGAAAAATACTAACAACTTCACCAACAATTTGATTGAGCATAATTTTCACTTTCTATGGGATTGTCTTTTCGTGAAGGACACAACTTCCTAGTACTTTCCTTTTATTTTAGTTTTGCATTCTACTTCGAGGGGGGTTTTGTTCCCACTAGGTTTTCCATCTTTCCTATTTCATGCATTCTACATGGGTACCTAAAATTACCTTGTTGATGGGACTCATCCATCATGCATCATACTCACCTAATTAATGCTTGAGGGGGGATGTTAGTGTGCATGCACATTGTGTATAGCTTTAGTGCTTGAATTAAATTAATAATTTAAGATTAATATGTCCTTTTATTTAATTAATAAATTTAATTAAAAGACAAAAAATAAATTTATCGATAAATATCAGTGGTTGATTTGTGCATACTAAGAATATTCTATAATATTATGTGGTGCTTTGATCCCTACCATCGACTTAATAACTCCTAATAATTAAAATAAGATTTTGGAAGCCTATTCCAAAATAGACACACCTAAAGTAGAAAATTTGAGACATGCACACACAAAGAAATAATTATATTAGCTGACACAAATCACACAGATACATCACATATTTATCATTCTTGTGAGATCCAATGAATTCCAAATATGGATAGGGAGGTTGAGATATTCTCTCAACATTCATCTACAAATTTGCAATCTATTCTAAATTGAGCATGGAAGAATTATCTTGCCAGTCTCTCCCTTCATTCATACATGCACAGTTAAAATACATATTATAACAATGAAATTGATTTGTGTCTCACGGGTCTTCATCAACAACTCTACCCACTCTGAAGTCTTCTGGACTATGCTCTTTCTCTCTCCATATCTTTGAGCTTACCTTTAGACTCATTTAAAGTACACCTTCTTCTAACCATCAATGATGAATTTTTCAAGATAAAAAATATTGACAACTCAACTCGTGAGGATTTATGCCATAAGAGAAATCAAGCAATGAACCATCCTATGGATGAATCACCATTTGTTGGATATTTCACTTTCAGTTGTCCATGAGTTGCTAGGCAAACAATCTTAATATTGAGCATGTTCACAAGATGATATAACAACTTAACTTGTTTCACATCGATGGACTCATGTTGTAACTTGTAATCGTTGTTCAAATTTTTCTGAGCGCTAAGAACAACAAACCATAACATTATAAACAAAATCTAACTAGTGATGTGTTCAACGGTCTCGAAGGGCCAAGAACCACTAATTTATATTATGTAGTTCAATAGTTGATTCTGTACCAAATATAGCTTAGATACAACATAAATCACTGATAGCTTAGAAAAGTTTGAGAGGTTCTACATTGAGCTCATCTTCACTACCGTAATCTAAGAAGTCCTCAAAGTTTTCTTCTCGCAAGTATTCAATAGTACTTATGTTAGAAGATTCTTTTAATTTCCCATTTAAGAGATATTTGGCACGAGTCTTACAATAAAATTCCGTGTGACCATGTTTTTGGTAGTAAAACCATTTGACTAATTTCTTGTTTTTATGGACGTTGACCTTGGAGAATAGTGCTATATAAGGTTGTAAGTTGTCCTCTGCATCACCTGATTTTATTCCCCTTTCCTCTGCTGAAAGCGCTGATACAATTTCATTTAATGATTTCGAAGAAAATTGACTCACGCTAAAAATAAAATTATTATAATTGGAAGGTATACTTTTTAACATAGTAGCTTTAGTTTAATAAGTGAAGAGGTGAACTATCATATCATTTCCAGTAAGATTCTTATGTTGGTCTAAATAGATTAAATGATTAATATGACTCAGTAAAAACTGAAAGATTTACAACTGTTGTCAATCTCTTCAACCTAAGTTAAGCCATGATGATCCCATTACCTTTACTCCCAATATAATAATTGATTATCATGCATGCCATAAATTCCACTAGAATGAAAATATGCATTCCACTTAGGGCCTTCATGAGTTGGGATCCTACATATTTCCACCTAACTTTAATGCTACTATCCTACATATCTCCACTAACTTGAATCCCTACAAGCTAGTTGCTAGATGAAATCCATCCCATTTAACTTGTTAGTTGAGAAAATTATAGAAAATGGGGAGGATTTCAGAAACATCTAATTCACCAAAAGGACCATGTTTCCTTCTCACAAATGGAAGAGCTAACTACATGATTCTCCTAATGGAAAAGAAAGTAAAAGAGATATTGAAAAAGGAATTTTAGAGAAAAGAGAGTAGAGATAAAGGAAAAGAAAATAAAAGAGGATATTGAAAAAGGAATGTGAGAGAAAAGAGAGTAGAGATAAAGGAAAAGAAAGTAAAAGAGGATATTGAAAAAGGAATGTTAGAGAAGAGAGGGTAGACACAATGAAGGTGTGAGACCAAATTTTCACCATGTGACTATCACCTCCACTAATAAATGCGAAAGTGTCTTCGATCTGCACTACTCAAGAACTGATCCTAAGGGCTTTGGATTCTATTGGATTATTTAGGCTACGGCTTCTGCTATTACATAGGCATCAGAGCACTTGAACTTCGTTTACCTGATTCACTATGTCGTCATAGAACTGTTCAAGATTTCGCCCACATATAACACATCGAGTTCATTAAAAGAAATTATCATTTTATGACAGTACTACCGTTTAAACAAAATTATTCAGATTAAATTGAACTTCAAACGACCTTCTCCTAGTGCCTGGTTTACGGAAAACCAACGCACGCTGACGACACTGATAAAAAGCCACATAATGTTGGCCTAGTGGGCAAAGAAGACATTGTAGCACATGTACGTATGCGCCTTGAGATCGGATTGTCCCTCAATAATTGCTTATACAATCTATGCCCATTGAGCAGAGTGAGGAATGAAAAATGCGCATTGAGGAGAGGGAAGTGGACGGAATATATCATAGTGGAGTGGGATAATGAATCAAGGTTGTCATTTTCGACTTTTTTAGACAAAAATAGGTATTTTCGGAAATTGAAATGGAGCATAAAATGTAATGGAGTATATATTCTGACGGAAAAAATAAATTCAGTTATCTTTAAATTCAGTCCTAATATACAATTTATGATTTTATCATATAGAACAAACAAAACTAGTTTAATCCAACAAGCAATTATTTTATCATTGAATCACCCTACTCGTGCGCTTTAATTCATGGCATGAAACATCAAGCTGATTAAAGTAAAACAAAAGTATCACGATGGGTCTCTTCCCATCAACATTTTCGAACCCTACTCCCTCAGTTAAGTAGTGCCTAGTAGAGCCTCGAACGTTAATGGGATTAGATAACTTTCTCACTAAATTATAGCTTGGCAAATCCCACCACCAACCAAAACTGGCTGGATCCCACCACCAAGTGTGCCGTCATGGATGTTCAATCTCACTCCACGCTATCTGCACGCAGACATCGGCCTTTAGCGAGTAAAGAATATATAATAATTAGGTAGAGAGACTATATAATATTCCTGTCAAAAGTGGGAACAAAGGATTCACAGAAGAGTAGACTGGTGAGTAAATCTTCACTTCCGGGCCATCAGAATTCTCATGAGCTCTGGTGTGTTGTATTAACCCGCGAAAGCTTTCACCTCTGGTCCCAGGCCCTCTAAGCCCTTACGTTGTAGTGATGCTAGGTTTTAGGGCTTTTTGTTGCAACATTGTGCCGGGACATTGGATAACAAGTAGCGCAAGAAGAAAAATGGGGGGTTTGTTGATGATATATTATCCCTATCATGTAAAGAAGAAGGCAAAGACCACCTGGGTCTTCTTTTTCCTACAAATTCTATGCGCACCACCCTTTTTTATAACAATCCCGAAGAGAAGCTGGCAAACATCGCATTGCAATTTCTTAAGGGAACTCCTTTTTATCATCCCCCTCTTCTGCTGCGAATAATGCATCTTGATGTGTCATGTATAGGTGCACACTGGCAGGTGAAAAAGGATTTTCTATAGGGTGGCCCTTGCATCTGGGCAAATCATTGTTTGGCTATTCACATATATTAGTTTAGTTATTTCCACGGTTCGCAGCACTGTCAGGTTATTCTGAACGATATATATATGGTTATGTGGTTTATATTCAGGGGATTTCTAACCCCTGTATCATATGCTTAAGAAGTAATATTTCTCTATGGAGTTCAATAACAACCATTTTAATATCCGGAGCCTTTGTGTTCTATTTCACCTATACAGATATTGGATTTTGATCATTGTATTAGAACGGGTTTTAAACATAGTTACCCAATTCGTCCAAATTGAGAAAAAAATTACCAAAATTTGCCAATTCAATACTAACACCGTACTATTCGATGAAATTTAATTTGGTTTCCAGAATAAGTGGTTAATTGATGAATTCAAAATCCATAGTTTACAGAGACGGAACTTGTTGTTCAGTCACTACCAGAGAATGCTAATGGCAGTACCTGCACAAATAGGTAGATAGATAGTGGTGAGATGGCCTCCATACAGAAGGAAAGAAATGAAAATTTCACCATTTTTCAATTTCACTTTTGCTGTCTAAACATGAAATGCCAAGAAAACTGGAAAGGGAAGAATCTGTGTGCTATTTTCTGATACTATGGTAATTTTATAAAGAGCCACTGAGTTTCTAAATTTCTTTATATTTGGAAGGATTTTAGATAATTTCTAAATATACTTATATTTATTATTATTAAGGAGTTTAAATAAATAAATCTAGAAATTAAAAAAAATATTTTAGATTTAAGATTTAAAGGAAGAGAATCTTTGAAGAGAAATGGTGAGTGTGTTTTTGCTTAAAGTTGTTATAGTATCTAATTTAATGTGAGAAGTTACTTAAAATTCAAAATAAATTTGAGAGAAAAACGAATGGAAGATATTGCAATTATGAAAACTAAAAGACTAAACTAAAGTCTTTAAGATGTATATTGTCTTGTAAATTTTTATTATATCCTTTCTAATATGAATAAAAAAAAAATGATTTTAAAACATTGCTGATATGAATCTGTATTTTAGGTTATGCAGCATCTAAAATTTATTTTTGTCAAATTCTCACACACACGTTTCCATTAGTTGCTAAATGCAGTCAGATTTGTTAATGATCGTGGCTGAATTATATTAGTATTTAGTGTCCCTAGACATAGATATGAAGTTTTGGCCAAATAAGTGGAGGGTTTCAACTTGGTACAGAAAAGCTCGTGTAATACTGCAAAGTATATGGGCGATGCTAAGTAAAAATTGTTACTAAACACGGTCAATAAGGTCGAATTTGTAAATGTATTTCGTTTCTAATATTTCTCCATAAATGTTATTGTGTGAGGATTCTTATATATCAATCTCATATATTTTATAGATCGGACGTTTCGGACCAAACCACTATCATCCATCATGAAGATGAATGTATTTTGAGATTCTTTTTCCTAAAATGGTTCTTCACCAAATATTAAAATCCTTGACTTGTCTAAGAAACCGACTCCAGTGGAACTGGGTATGGCAAAAAAATATCAGTGATACATGTGCGTCGCACCGTAAATTTTTGTTGTGCGGAAATACGAGGATTTAAGAAGGCACATCCGTCGATTCAACGACATCCTCCTTGTACATCATTAATACCAATAAATACTCATGAACTTTGGAGCAGGTTTCAGACGGTATCATTTTCTGATAACTAAAGCTGGCAAGTTTCTTGGCACCACACATGATTTTTTTGGAAATAGCGAATGCAGCAGGTTCAAAAATTTGAATATAGCATATGCAAGATGGTACAGGAGAATGTGAAGGGTATTTGCATAGTGTAGCTGGTATGCGTTTTTTCTTATTCATTTATATGGTGTAGTGAAGGGTATTTGCATAGTGTAGTGTAGGGGGTATGTGTATTTTTTGGTTATTCATTTATATGGTGTAGTTTAATTTATAGATTAAATAATTTGTTTAATTGAAATTTTATTTTGTGATACAATTTTAAGTAAGATTGTGATTTTATTGTTGTTTAAAATATATTTTTGAATGTATGAATAAATTTAGTACTTTCAAAAATTTTTGAGGCATTTTCAATAATTTTAAAAAAAATCAAATTCTACAAATCAAACAACTTAAATTTTTTTAAATGTCAAATTCTCAAATTCTATCAATCAAACAACTTAAATTTTTTAAAATCTTAAAAAGATCGTAAAAATAACCATTTCATTT
This sequence comes from Pinus albicaulis, assembly GCA_034641835.2. NCBI lineage: Eukaryota > Viridiplantae > Streptophyta > Pinopsida > Pinales > Pinaceae > Pinus > Pinus albicaulis. The sequence continues at coordinate 652,669,269 of CM076576.1, read as the reverse complement.
ATAAATTAAACTATATTATATAACTAACAACTTTTGTATATCATCATGTAAAATTAATTATTTCATGTATGTAAAAACCTTCATGGCCGCATAATATGACCAACTGAAAGGCCATTGGTAATTGAGTTGTGGATATTTTAGATTGTTTCAGAAGGATAGGGCATAGCGGCAGCGATGATCTACTGAACGTGGTCGTTATCAGGACAGATAAACATGCATTGAGCAAAGCTCTTCCCTTATTGTAATTTATCGTGTGCCAGGTGATATTGCTTCATTGATAATTTATCACTAAATGTTAAAGTAGTATTTATTTGGATTGTTGGTCTTGGTTCTTAATATTTTGGAGTTAATAGTTTTATTAATATATTGCGTAATATATGTTAATTTTAAGTTTGTACTCATTTAAAAGATAAACATATTACTTAATATATCAATAAAACTATAATTCTAAAAATATATTAGTAAAATTCTAACTCTAAAAATTATATAAAACTATAACTCCAAAAACCTATAACTCCAAAAATACTGGTAACTTTTCTCCTTTCCTATAAAACTGGACCAAAGCTTATGATTGACATACATCTCTCTTTTAACCTTTTTTGTGCGGGAAGGAATAGGATCCTCGCGTGGGAAAGGCTTATGATTGACATCAGGTGTGACATCTCGTTTTAACCTTTTATGGTGAAAGCAATTGGGTCCTCGCATGCGCAAGGCTTGCATCTATTTAAAACCGACGTTGGCATTAAAAATTGAATTTAGCTCGATTTTCAAAGATACATAGTTGCTATTATCCAATTAGGTAGCCTCTTATCCTTAAATCCGTTTCTTAATTTATTCCGAATGGATGCTCAATCCATATTACAAAGTGAGGTGGAAAACTTTGAATGAGATGCCGAATCTATATTTTAAGTTGAACTGGAAAACTTTGAATTGCACAGGCATTTTTTCTTCCGAATTTTGAATGAGAAAATATATGTTATTATACTTCTATACTCATCTTCGTGGCAACATCCATAGATAATGGATATCTTCGTGGCAACATGCATGGGTAATGGAGTTCGTACTTTTATACTCATCTTCATCGCAACATGCGTGTGTAATGGATTCGTATGGTAGTGATTTATACTTTATTTCCTTTCATTTTTTACCCTTCTCTCCTTTTCAAGAATGAAACAATTTTATTTTGTTTGTTATGCGAAAATAATAATTAATATCTGACTAGATTTTAAAAATAAAAGGCTATTTCAATTTTTTTCATATTTTATTTTTATACTATAATTATTCAGAAAATTATTTATATCTGATTAGATTTTAAAAGATAAAAAATTATTTTGAATTCTATAATTGTTAAGAAAATTATTTATAGGTCATGATAATTTCATTAATATAAAGGTTGGTAGCTTAATAAATATTTTAGAAATTTCACTTTAAAGTGAATATAATGTTTATAAAGTTTTCTTTATCTTCAACTCTCTTAAGGTCACAAAAGCAAGATTCTCTTTCATTTCATGTCTTTACTTTCAATGTGAGGAAGTTGAGAAGTTTTTCTAATTTTAACAATGTTTATTTTATTCTTTACACTAATAAAGATAGAGATAATTTTGATTTTCAATATTTAGATTGATCACAAGGTTATAATATATAAGTTACCTTTTTTCCTCTAGTTATTTATGACCTCACTAATGCTCATGATATTTTTAATATTATTCTTATTCTACAAACTAATCTCTTCCATTACCCCTTAATGGTCTACGCAATATTGTACATCTTTATGCCATCCTAGTGGTGGTTTTAGTTTTAGGAAATGCCTTTTTTTCCATTTTATGTATCTTCCCCTTATACCTAAGATACCTAGTCATACCATTCTTTCAATGGGAAAATGATTTCTTCAATTAGGAGGATAAGAGAGGATAGGGGGTATTTATTTAAATGTTGTGATTCCAGGTTATAAATTTCCTTGGGATATATTCTATCTTTCTCCATGATTCTCTTTGAGATATTAAAACCCCACACCTCACAACCATATAAAATAAGAGTACTCGTGACACTCAAATTCCAAATATCTATTCACTTACAATTTTTTTCAAACCAGTAATAAAATTTCCATCATCCATTGTATTTTTGTAGATTCCATACTTCAAATTAATCCTGTGATGGATATTGATTGCAAGATATTTCTATGAAGGAACTTCCTCCAAGTTGTTATTATTATGTATGAAAGTATCAAATGTGATTTATATGGATTTAATTACATGAATTTTGTTTTGTTAATACTAACATCCATATCCAATTGGAAACACAATAATGGAGAATTTTTTGCTGAAGATAATGGAGAAACTTAATTAGAGAGAGTCGGTTCAGAAGAACCTTAGATTAGGAGTTTGTTCTTATTTATTAGGTATTGGTTCTAACTCCCTATAAGCATGTAACCTATATATTGTATGTATTGTAATGACAATATAGAGCGAACTGTGGATGCAGTCCCTCCTGGTGTAGTCTCTCACTATAGAGCTAACCAGTATTTCTTTAATAAATTGATCCTGCCATTTTTATCATGGTATCAGAACTTCAGGGCAGATTCAAAGCTAGAGTGATTTTATACTTGTGAGTGTCTAGGCAGTAGAAGAGAAGCCCCTATTGGCCTGAGTGAGGGTGAGTGAGGCAGTTTTTTTTCTTCTCTAAACAAAACACCAATCAACGCGTTCGTTGGAGGCACAGAAGCATCTATCAACGCGGACCCATGCCAGAGAAAGGCATTGATCTTCAAAATCAGTGTGAGATCGTGCAGGAAGATCACATTGATTACTGGAGGACTTATGAGAATTTTTCCCAATGCGACATTACAAAGGATATTGAGTGCTCTTGACTTCGCCGTGAAGGTGAAAGGGGAGCCAGAGAGCTGGTGCTGTGGAGCATTGTTAAGCCAGAGAGCTCATGTTGTGGAGCATCATGGAGCCCAAGATCTTGTGTTGTGGAGCACCATGGAGCTAGAGAGCTCATGCTTTGGATTGTTAATTGAAGCTAGAGAGAATATTCTTGTTGAGTTAGAAAGCATGTGCCTGAAGATCCAGTGAGATCGAGCCAGAGGATCAGGTGAGCTGTGGAAGTAGAGGCAATAGCAGATCACTGGTAAAGTGTGAGGATCATTGCAAGTGTGATCTGTGATAGAGGAGCACATGAGCTCGTAGAAGAAGAGGTTGTATTATAGGAGCCTGTTAGCTCATGGTGCAATGCGTAGAGAAACTTTTCGGAGTGGTCAAATGATCCGAACGGAGAATGACATCCACCCATGGTATTCATCTATCCATGTTATCCATCCACCCATGGAATTTACCCATGGTATTGTAAATGTCATTAAACCATGGTATTCATCCACCCATTCTATTTATTCACCCATGGTATTGTAAGTGACATCTATTCATGATATTCATCCACCCATGGTATGTATCCACACATGGTATTCATCCACACATGGAATTTACCCATGGTATTATAAGTGGTATCTACCCATGGTATTCATCCATGGTATTGTAAGTGGTATCTACTCATGGTATTGACCCATGGTATCCACCTATGGTATCTACACATTGTATTGTAACTCAAAATAGGCTATAAAGAACAAGCCTCAGTTTGTAAAAGGATAGATGGTCCACCACAATGTAGCTTCTACATTTATTCTCTGTTTTAATAAAACAAGTTTCTTTGTGGTTTTATTTGCAGTGTGTTCTTTTTTTTTTCTTACATTCTAGTTTTTCAGATCTTGTCAGAGCCATTTCATTTTTTTTGATCTTGGGGGCCACCCCCAAACATCTGGATCAGTGGTATCAGATTCAGGTTATGGATCCATGGGAATGATGGTTTTAAATATATTTCAGTTTCAATTTTTGGCAGCAATCTTCACCAAACTCCATGAATTATTTTTTTGGTGGTGAGTTTGTAGATCATATATGAAAATTTTGGTGAAACAATTACAAAAAAAAATACCAGATTTGGATTCCTTGCGATAAAATAATCAAATTCAAAAAACAGATCGGTTGAATTGGAGTTCAAATGAGGGAGATATCGCTGATTCAAAATCAACAATGTTGCGACAATTTTTCTGACGATAATTCATGGACGGCCGATATCATATCATTATTGCAGTTTTCCATGGGGAATTTCAGATAAATGGTTATATATCTTTTCTCCCCTTGAAAATCACCCGATTTCAAAAAAAAATTGGTTGAATCGGAGTCTGGACGAGAGATTTATCACTGATTTAAAATCAGCTATTTTTTTTAAAAAATCTTATGACAGCGGGACAATTCCAGCGCGAATCTGAGAGTCTAGGGTCTCCAGATATCGATTTAAAATGTGTGAGAAGATGCAAAATGATCATTCCATTTCCAGAAAGACATTATAATAAATATTCTAAGCTACATTGATAGATTTATGCTCATTTTAAATTTGGAGCAACATTCGAAGCGGGTTCCCTTTGGAGACGTGTGCCCCCACCCCAAGCTATATAGGCACCAACCACTTCATCAAAAATCAGCATCACGGTTATGGGTCAACTGCACAAAATCCTTCTCATCGAAGTCCATTTTCTAGGCTGCACACTGTTAGTAACATAGTTGGTCACAAGAATTACAAGGTATCTCTATCCTCGGATATTTGTTTGTCATGGTTTTGGGTCATCCACAAACCAACACTTCATTAAAATCCATTTGTTAGGCCACACACTGTCAATATCATAGTCGGTCACAAGCATTACATGGTATCTCTATCCTCAGATCTTCGTTCATCACGGTTATGGGTTAACTACAAAAAACCCTTCTCTTCAATGGCTCTTCATATTCAACAAAGGCTTCTTAGGAGGGAACTTCATGCAATGGGGACCATTGCTTCTTAAGGAGGGAGGAATGATCCAAATGGAAAATGGCATCCACCCATGGTACTCATCTGCCCATGTTATCCATCCACCCATGGAATTTACCCATGGTATTGTAAATGTCATTAACCCATGGTATTCATCCACCCATTCTATTTATTTACCCATGGTATTGTAAGTGACATCAATCCATGATATTCATTCACCCATGGTATGTATCCACACACGGTATTCATCCAAACATGCAATTTACCCATGGTATTGTAAGTGGTATCTACCCATGGTATTGACCCATGGTTTTTACCCATGGTATCCACCTATGGTATCTAGACATGGTATTGTAACTCAAAAAAGGCAATAAATAACAAGCCTTAGTTTGTAAAAGGATAGATGGTCCACCACAATGTAGCTTCTACATTTATTCTCTGTTTTAATCAAACACGTTTCTTTATAGGTTTATTTGCAGTGTGTTCTCTGGATACAAGTTTCTGGATAGATGTCACTTACCATACTATGGATGAATAAATAGAATGGGTGGACGGATACCATGGGTCAATGACATTTACAATACCATGGGTAAATTCCATGGGTGGATGGATAACATGGGTAGATGAATACCATGGATGGATGCCATTTTCCATTCGGATCATTGAAGATTAGGTAGTTTTCTTTCTTGACATATTTTATTGTGGATCTAGGGTAGATCAGTTTGTAGATCCAGTTTCTGTCAATTGATACGAGTCATTTTTTTAAAAGTGTCAAGGTGAATAATCTGATGGAGGTACACTTGAATGAGAGAAACAAGCTCCAAAGTTCCAATTATTCTAATTGGAAATTCAAGTTTTAGACTATGGTGGAAGGACATAGTTCATTGGGGATTGTGAATGGCAATGAAGTGAAACCTATAGTTGTAGGAGGCACAACAGCTATAATAGTACATGATTGGGAGAAAACAGAGAACAAGGTGGAAACGATGTTGAAAATGGTAGTCAAAGTCTGCATCATCTGTCACATCAGAGATTGAAAATCAGCAAATGAGATCTTGAAAGACATCAAGGATCTCTACAAAATCAGAAATAGAAATCATCTACTCTTCCTAAAAATCAATATTCTCTCCATTAAAATGGAGGAGAATGAAATAGTAGTTGTGTTCATCTCACTCATCTAGGACATCAAAGACAAGCTTGGTGACATAGGAGAGGCAGCAAGTAATACTAATATGGTAACAATTACTATGAATGGTATGATTAGCAACTATCAGATTATTATCACAGGCTTGAATGCGAGAGATAAAGCCCAAAAATTTGAAGAATTGACAGGGACTCTAATGTAATAATAAGAATGGCAAATGACTCTGAAACTCTGGAGTTCAGATCTCGCTTTAATGGCAAAGAAGAAGTGCTCTAGATGGAAGGAAAATAACTACAAGGAAATTATCCTCTAGCATATGTTTTCGAGGAAACCCTTACAAGAATACCCCATACATCTATTTGTAGCATAGGTTACTAGAGGAAGTTGGTGGCTGGAGGTTTTTGTAGATGTTTTTCTTCTCGTGCGTTTATCATCCTAAATTGCACCAGTGTGTTCAACTAGAGATAACACTGATGCACACAAAATATTGGCACATTGGAGCACATTGCGCTAGTTACAAACCCGCCCAGTGCATCTTATAACTGTAGCATCCTATAACCCCGTGCCAAAACTGAAACAACCCGGTGCGGTTTTAAGAAACCACACCAATGCGCCTATAAAACCCACGCACCAGAACATGGTTAAATAAAAAATAATTACGGCCAAAAATCCTCATTTTTCAATTTTCATTAGCGCAGAGCTCTTAAGCACTGGCGAAACTTTACCTTCTGTGAGGCACCTTGCCATCGGTGCTCCCATTGCACGTAGTGATAGTGTCCATTTCCCACCATCTCCATTTTGAATTTTGCAAAACGGCGGGCACATTTAGTTTTGCAAATTCTACAGGTAATATGCCTCCTGGATGGCCAAATGTACAGGTATTTTCCTTTTTTTTCCATAATTAAACCTTTTTGCGGATTAGTTTTGTAAAATAGCATAAAATTCACCTTCTTTAAAAGGAAAAAAATCCCCTCGCGGTGCGCTCGAGCCGTTCGGATCACCTCGGTTCACAGTTCTGCCTGTAAATGTACATGATGTACCATGACTGGTGCTAATGATATCCACAATGGTACTGAGGCAGTACTGAAACGGTGCACCCTGATTTTTTAAAATTTTAAAAATTGTGGTGCAGTCGGTTACTCGGGCACACCGTTGACCCTGTCAAATAGCGGGAATGTGGTGCATTGACGGAAATAACCACCCCAGGGTAGGTAATTTTATCAGCGCACTGCATTTCAAAAATTTGATACGGTCAAGGGTACATCTTTGTAAAATATCATAATGTTGACTATGTAGTGATGTGAGAAGGGTGGTGCCCTAACCCACTGCAAATTTTCTGGTGCATTGCCTCGGGTGCGCGACAAAAAAAAGATGCACTGTTACTGGTGCATGCTTGTTTTTTGTGGCACACCGACTGCTTTTTAATTTTTTTCAAAAATAATTATATATGTATATTCCTAAATACATGTCTCATTTAATAAAAAAAATTGTATTTAATATGTCAATCATTAAATGACGTGAAAGGAGAGATGAGAGGGAACAACAACAACAATAGGCAAACTAGTATAACATGGCTTTCCTGTGGGAGGCACGACAGAGGGAGAGAGATGCGTACCCTCGTCATATTACAACTACCTAGGGGCTCCTAGGGCACCTAGGTAGGCCTCCTCAAGTTCTATGAGGAGGCTACATTCCTAAAGGGCCATGGTGTGTTCTTGCGACATCTTATCTGCAAGTTGAATGCCCACCTACAGGCTTTCTAGGTTGGTCCTAACTAGTGGTACGCGCCCACTGAGGAGGAGATCTATTTCATTACCAGCCAATTGGTGTAGCCTAAGCTGCTCAAAACCCACAACTACAGATATAAATGCGTGTTCAAATTAAAACCCCAAATAAATCTCAGTCAGGGGTAACTTTCATAAGTGGAAGTTGTTTTATTGTCTTAAACCTATGGTTATAAGCCATATATCAAAACCTATTTCATGAAATTTAAATTAATATTCTGACTTGACTTTGGTTAAAATTACCAAAGATGCCAACAATAACAATATAAAATTTTGGCCACATTTACCAACCATCAATATTCGAGCCCATGCAAACATTTCATTGATTCAAAAGTTTGACTTTGGGTAAAATCCAAACCACCAACATAATAATAATATCCAGGCCCACAACATTTACAATTTACCTATTTCCACTGTCGGTCCACACCTTCGTTAACCTCTGTGCTACTTCAAGTGTGAGCATCGTCAGATCTCCGATGTCTATGATCAGACAGATATCGCATTCAGTTAACCTATGACAGTTAAAGGGTCCAAGGCAAGCGAAATAAGTGGTTTTAAACCACCACGTGTCATCTTCTGGGGTGTATCGCGCAAATTTATTAAACACCATTTACCATTTTATAATCACACGAAAACCATTTCTTGTTTTCCGAAAACGCCTTCAATGCTATGCTATTGCTCACAGTTTTGCTATCAACTCTTCAATACAGCACCTCTGCATACTTGGTGAAACACTTAAAAAATCCATTGATTCATTGCACAAGCTTAGATCACTGATATTTGTAGAGAATGGATTCCATTACATTGGTTCTTTTGCATAGAAACCCTCAATTTGATTGAACTCAACCTCCTTTCTTAGTAAATAATCTCAGAATTAACGTTCATTTCTGTCTCATATGTCACTTGGCAATAGTTCTGTCTCTATCGCTTGCAATTGCAGCAAAGCCCTAAATGGCTATCCACAAAACATTAATACCTTAAATTCATCAAGCTTTGGACCTAATTGTTCTCCATCAAATACGTACTTTACTATTTATTATACAATAGAATGTGTAATTTCTCCTTGAAATTCCTTTTACAATGTCAACTCCAATTGAAAAATACATCTAGGAAAATTTAATACCTCAATTTAGAAGTTCAAGCAATTTCTTTAATGGCATCGATCCATTATGTGATCGATGCTAATTTTCTCAATCACACAGAATAGATGAATATTCACCCTCAAACCATACAATCTCTTAAAAATGTAGCTTGAATATAAAATGACGGAATTTCCTTTGTTCCTATCAATTTCACTTGCACACAGTGTACACTCAAAACACAAACTCAAAAATTGAGTTGTGTGTACTAAAACACAATAATTACATAGGAAATTCCTTTCTCTGGCCTGATCTTCTGTATCAGTGGCCTTTTCCCATTTCTGCCCGTAGGCTTACAATTCAAACTCTACCTCTCTATCTCTGTTCTAACTTTTCTCCCTTTATGTCTTGAGGCTTATCATTTTTATACAAAAGGTTCTGAAACTATTTTTGGTTTCAGATCCTTCATCCTCTCAAAAAAACCCTGAATATCCTCTAACTCCTCATTTGCCTCAACTAAGCCCTAAGGACCATCTTTCATCATAAAATCATGAAACTAATTCTAATTTAGGATTTACCATTAATTCCTAAATCTCTCAATCCCTCTACACTGTAAACTATCCTAATTCTTCCATATTCTCCAACATTCGAGAACATTTACAACATTCCTTACAATATTTAATTAATTTTCATTAAAATAACTCAAAACATCATATAAGAAACCAACTTCCTTGAAAACACAAAACCCTTAAGTCTATTAAAATATAAGAATTCTCTTGAGCCTAATGCTCCTACATCAAACTCCCAAAGTAGAAATTTATCATGATCTCCTGATCATGTGCTTCCAACCTTTTTCCTCCTGGATCCCATACTCTCTTTTGCTGTTGTTCATAAGTTGTATCATTCTTCTGTTGTACTTCTCCAGGCTTCCATATTTTATTCTACGTCTTGCCACTAGCTATGCTTTCACAGTCTCTTCTTGTCTTTTCCTTGGTGTTGTTACTTTCACTACAAGAAAAAAGAACATTGGTGAGGGGCGAAAATGGTCACCATAAGCTCATTGGTGAGGGTCAAAAGAGCCTTCGTCACCAAAAACTAAACGTCACCAAAGGCGGCGTCGCCGAAAGTATAGGTGTTGTGGTGACATTCAAGGTCTGTCACCAATAATGATTTATAGTGACGGATAGTGACCGTCACCATTTCATGTGAGCAACGGTGATGAGCAATAGCCTCCGTCACCAAAAAACTGAACTTCACCAAAGGTGGCATCACCGAAAATATGTGTTGTGGTGACATTCAAGGTCCGTCACGAATATTAATTATAATGATGGACAGTGACCGTCACCATTTCATATGAACAACAAATATTTTTTGTGATGGACCTTTCATGACCGTCACTATTGGTGCATATATATGGCGACGTTCATTGACCGTCACCATAAACTCATTGGTGACATCAAGGTCCATCATGAATAATGAGTATAATGACAAAAAGTGACCCTCACCATTTCATATCAACAACAATGATTTATGGTGATGGGCCTTTAAAGGTCGTCACTATTGATGCATATATATGGTGGTGTTCGTTGACCATCACCATTTCCTATTTTGGTGAGGGTCAAAAAATGTCACCATAAGCTCATTTGTGATGTTCAAAACAACAACTGTCACCAAAAAATGATCTTCGTCATTCGCTATGAATATCAGGGCACGATGGAATCGAACCACCAACCTCCTACTTGTAAAGTAGGTGCTCTTTTGTTGAGCTAGCACCCTTTAAAGAATTATACTTTAAACTAGAAATTTCCCCTAAAGGAGCAAAGATACACCAAAGGAATAAGAACCAAGAAAAATGAAAGAATTCAGTGTCCTCGACTCATTCAAAGTTCAAATTGAAGTAGATTTTAAATGGAAAGCCTAAAACTAGCTAAGTAGTTTACAAGTTAACATTTTGTATATAACTTCTGTTCAATTTATATGACAAGTTATGCCATAACCTTGAAACTAGTTTCTTAGATAAAAGACTTTCTTAAGTCAACAATGACAAAGAAAGATAGTCATGGCAAGCAAAATTCTCTTGTTTTTTCTAATGAGGGTGAATGTAACTTAATAAAGGTTGTATGAGAGTATCAAACCATAAACAAGTTCACTAAAACATGGAAATGACAAAGTCTTGTTAAGCAACAAAATTTTAGTTGAATATATGAAAAGCAGCGAACTAAATTATATAATTAAACTAAAAGTAACTGTAAAAAAAATGAAATTTCCATCATATACCATCTGGTTTGGTTAGTTCTTCAAGAAGAGAAAGTGCAATTGAATGATCTAGCTCCTCATATTGATTCTGTAATGGACCATCCTGAACAAAAATGTCCACATACAACAATCAATGTTATCATATTGGTAAGACTTTTGATATAATCTATCAAAGCATGTACTATGTAGGAGAATAACTGGAAAGCACAACTAGAAATTTGAATCACAACATAACAATATAAAATAACATGCAACAGGAAAGGAACAACCCCACAGTTTGAGAAAAATGAACAATCCATGAACCTGTTCTTATATATTGATATAGATAATGAAATTGAAATCTATATTTATGAAATGTAAGTATCACACAACAATGTCTTGAGCAAATGTCAATATGTAAAATAGTAATTTTTGCATTTGGATTTACCTTGCAGAACCTAAGGAAAACGTTTCCACAGAAACAACCAATAAACATAACAACATGGACCTCAAAAGCAATTGTGCAGGGGATAAAATATGAAGGTAAAGAACTACAGAAGCATTCAAAGAAATTGATG